>VZTZ01032237.1:69316-82237 GCA_013400955.1 Drymodes brunneopygia | reverse complement strand
CCTCTTCCTCCTCCTCCTCATCCTCGTTGTCGCCGCCCTGGTGGCCGGAGAGGGGGGGGGGAGGGGGAGGCTGCGTGGCCAGCGGGGGAGGGGCGGCCTGGCCCCCGCCGCGCGGGGAGAGGCGATACGGGAGGGTGGAAAAAACACCAGAAAAAGGGAGATTTTGAGGCCTCGGCGCTGCCCCGGCCCTTGGAGGGACCCCCGAGGGCACCCCCGGGCTGGGAGAGGCTGCGGGCAGGGCTGGGGCAGGAGCCGGGCTGGGGGGGCCCCGAGGGGAAAACAACAATTAGGTAAAGATAGCGAAGGATTGAAGGCTGTTATCCCCTTATGTAACGGTGGATACTCCGCAAAACTAATCGAGGGTAAGAATGTTAGGAGAGCTATTGGTTAAAAACTCAACCTAAAGATTAAACAACCCCCACAGGTGCTGGGAAGAAAGAAAACACCTGAATTAAGGTGGCTGGTGGATGCTCAGGATATCAGTCTGCCCTTTACACCTCGTGTGTGGACTGTGGAAGGAGTTTTTAAACCGTTTTTATATTTAACTGCGGGTTAAAGATGGGGTTTTTTTTACCCCTAAGTGCTCGTAAACATCACTAGAATACATTTAGAGTTGCAAACCTTTTTTCTGCACCATCTCTTTGGGGGAGAAGGGTGAAATTGTTAAAGATTACCACAGCACACCTTTGGGAAAGGTTTTTAAAGGTTTATTTGTAAGGGAAATGAGAATTACATAGTTCACAGTCATTCTCAGATAAAAATAAATAATGTTGGTACTAAAGAAGAGCGTCTCTTTCAAAGAACTTAAAATAATGGATTGGAGACTCATTTGATTAAAATAACGCATTCAATTAATGCAGATTTTGTATTTTCAATAAAACTGCGCAGTAGTTGCGCTTGCTTCATATAAAAATACAAGTATCATTTACCTTCCAGCACATTATATTTAACCTCTCTGCCCATTCCCAGCCTTTCTAATACGGATTATTCATCACAAGTTTCAAGCTCATTAAAAAAANTTACATCAAAATTTCAAAACAATAAAAAAAAAAAAAAAAAAAAAGAGACAAAAACCCCAAAAAAACTCCCAAACCAATCCAAACCCTGCAGCTCGGGTGTGAAGTGTGCAAAATGGTGGATTATTTTGTAGCTGTTTATTCGGATTTGCAAATGGCTGCAGTGGCTGCTGCTGGCACCCGGAGACAGGACGATTGTGAAAATTCCCCCAAGGGCCTCGATTGCTGCATCTGCTGAGATGACGCAACTCAAGAGTGGAGCCTGCGGGTGAAGGATGGTGCAGAGGGAGGGGCCAGCGCTGCTCTGCCACGGGAGGAGTGAAACAGCCTTGAAAAGGATGGGGAGAAACTTAAAAATATTCCTCACATCTTCAAAATGTTATGGTTTTTTTCTCCCCCGAGTGCTGAGCGTTGCGGAATAGCTCAGGAATTTGGTGGGAAGAGGTTTGGAGGTTTTGCAGAGATTCAGGTGTGGTCTCGGCTCAAGCTGAAAATATTGGAGGTGAAGATGATTGCCTAGAGTTGCCTGGCCTTGAGCTGGGAAGGGCTGGTGTTGAATATTTCACAGAATGGCCCAGGGAAAAGTGATCCCTGCCTTGCTGGGCTGGGGGTTTGTGCTGCCTGGGAACAAGGAGGGCAGGAAACAGCACATTCCTGCAGAAGGGTTCTTCTCTTGAGGTCTGCTCAGCCCTGCCCTGGAACAGAAACATGCCTGGCTCACTCAACCAGAGTTATTTTTCACCTCCAAGGGAGTCTTCCCTCGAAATACTGCAGTGGCAGCTCCCTGGGCACTGTCCCTGCCCCTGGTGTGGAGCTTCCTTTGTCTTCCCACTTGCAGTGGGAGGAGTCCTTTGGCCTAGGTTTTTTTTTTTTAACACTTTTTAAATCCTGGAAGTGCCAGGGTTCTGTCCAAGCCCTCCTGCCTGTCTAACCATGCTCCCTTTGCAGTTCCAGGGTTCCCTTCAATTGCTGTAGTAACCTGGGTCCGGGGCCTCGGTGGTGCTCCTGATGTCCCTCACCCACCCCTGAAGATCCCAGGTGGGCGAGGGAATAGTCAGAGGGATCACAATCTTTCAGCTAATTTATTTTATTCGGTGAGTATGAGGAGCAAACAGCTCATGGTGAGCCTGACAGAGTTCCCTGCCTCAATCCCTCCTCCAGAAATGAAGGGAAAAATAACTCTGCCCTTCTCCCTGCTTGCAGGATAATCGGCTGAATGTCACAGAAGAACTAACACCTAACAACAGGACAAGAATTCTCAATGTCCAGTCAAGGCTTACAGATGCCAAACACATCAGTTGGAGAGCAGTGCTGAACAACAACAACCTCTACATCGAAATTCCCAGTGGTGCTCTGCCTGAGGGGAGCAAGGACAGGTGGGTCAGGGACAGCTCAGCTGTGGATCAACACGAGGCCTCTCAGTGGGGTGGGAGAACACTTTGCTCTTTATATTTTGAAAGCTGAAATTTCATTTTGGTGCTTGAGGCTCTCTTGTGAGCCTGGTTTGAGGGCTGCGGGCAAAACCAGCCCAAAGTCTGGGATTTCAGGCTGGTTTAGGCACTGAGAATTCCAGGCTGCTTCTGGGTCTGTCAGTGCAGCTCCTTCAGCTGTGTCACACAAACACATCTTCTGTGCTGCTCTTGAGTTCTGCCTGGGACTCAGGGATGTGGTGTGAGGCTCCAGCCTGTGCCCCTTCCTTAGGAATTCCTGTGTGGATTGGCTCTCAGGGCCTTGCTGACTCCCTCTGAAGGAAGCACTTGCTGCCAGAGCTCTGGGGGCATTTGGACAACGCTCAGGGTGGGATTGTCGGAGTGCCTGTGCAGGGCCAGGAGCTGGGCTGGATGATCCCTGTGGGTCCCTCCCATCCCACCACATTCCCTGTTCCACGAGCACTGAACCCCTGGTGTTTCTCTTGCAGCTTTGCAGTTCTTCTCGAGTTTGCTGAAGAACAGCTCCGAGTTGAGCACGTGTTCATCTGTTTCCACAAGAACAGAGATGACAGAGGTGGGTCTTGTTCCCTGCGCCTCCAGAGACACAAAATGCCTTTTGATGGAAATTTTAACTTTTTTTTTTCAGTATCCCATGGGTGAAACCTGTCTCCTGCTTTGTTTTCTAGCTGCACTGCTCCGTACTTTCAGCTTTTTGGGCTTTGAGATTGTGAGACCAGGGCATCCCCTTGTCCCCAAGAGACCAGACGCTTGCTTCATGGCCTACACGTTTGAGAGAGACTCAGCAGAAGAAGACTAGATTGCAATGTTTGCCTCTTTAGAGCTTTCTTGTTGTCTATAAAGATGATTCTGTAGAAATTTTGTCAACATCTTATTCCAGTCTTATCTTAACTCTTGTACGAAACTCTTGTGTGACCCAGCTGCTTTGGTGGTGAGATGTTGAAAATTTCAGACTCCACATCTTTCTCTGGATTTTGTGCGCATGTCGTGGTTGTGCAAAAAAAAATAAATGCTCCCTCCAAATTTAGCAGTATATTTCTTGAAGTTTAATATTGTGTTTGTGATACTGAAGTATTTGCTTTAATTCTAAATAAAAATTTATATTTTACTTTTTATTGCTGGTTTTAAGCTGTTTAAAGACTTGCACTCTTGAAGAGGTGGCTCTGGAACTGCCCCAACCATTAAAGTTGCAGGTGTGGAAAGGCTTTGCTCGTTCTTTGCTTGACTGGAACTCATGGATATGCTCTGCCAGGGCTTGAAATAATCCAGCAATCCTGGAAAAGTCTACTTCTAGTGACTAACCAGCAGGTGTGGTAATTAGGACCAGTGCTTCCCTGCTCTGCCAGTGTTTTGTAGGATATTCGGGGTGTGATTTGGTTGGGAAGTCTCAAGTGGAACGTGATCAGCTCAGCCTATGGCTGCTTTAAATACCAAATATGCAACTTAAATACCTGGAGTTTCAGTGTTCCTGTAACAGTGCAGCCTTTCCAGCGTGTGCAGGGTGGCTCCAGGAATTCTGGCTGTGAGCTGGGAAGGTTTGTGGCACTCGTGCAGCTCTGTGGTGTCACTGAGGCTGGGCAGGCTCCTTGGAAAGGGGCAGATTGTAGTTGAAGGGTGAGCCCCGAGGCTGCCAAAGCTCCAGGAGCGTTTGGACAGCAGGGATGCACAGGGTGGGATTGTTGGGGTGTCTGTGCAGGGCCTGGGGCTGGATCACTGATCCCTGTGGATCCCTTCCAGCTCAGGATATTCCAGGATTTCATGGTGGTGGTCCCTGTTTCGCTCACCAGGCTGGCACAGGGCTGAGCTCCTGTGCTGGTTGTCTGGAAAAATCCCTGTTTTCCTCTGCAATGAGGTGCCTGTGCCGTGTCCTGCTCTCTGCAGGGACCGGAGGTTGGAATGTGCCTGGTCCTGCCTCCATGGGTTGTTCTGCTGACTTTGGATGCTCCTGGCAGAAGGGGAGGGGGTGACACACACTGGGAACCAGAACAGGGGTGCTGTCGGTCCTTGGAGCTGCCGGGCTGGGGCTGGGCCGGGCCTGCAGGAGCCCCGGGAGCGGGTTTGGCTTTGTCTCCGGGGTGAGGGACTGTGCCGTGGCCTTTACTGCCCTCTCGTAGCCACGGCAGATACTACAGGAGAGACAGGGACAGCAGGGCTGGGCTCTGCCGGGGCACCCAGTGCTGGCCCGAGAGCTTGGAATGAGATTTGAGCCCCATTTCTGTGCCAGGCATGGCCTCTGCCAGGGTGGGGCAGGGAGGCTGCACTGGGGGGTCTGGGTGCTGATCCAGGTGGAAGCAAACCAACCAGGGAGCTGGGACTGAGCAGCTCTCTGCATCTTGAGACAGTCCTGCTCTGGTTTATTTTTGTTTTTTGGAGCTCAGGGACTCCTAGAAGGAATCATCCCCACTCCACCCATGCCCCAGGTTCTGGTGCCTGCCTGGTGAGCCACTGCCACACCCATGGGCACAGCAGACGTGGGGAGGCTCTGTCCCACTGTGTGCACAGCCCTGCTGCTGTCAGGTGATGGAATCATGAATCATGGAATTGTTTAGGTTGGAAAAGCTTTCTAAGATCCTTGAGTCCAACCATTACCCCATCACCACCAAACCACGTCCCCAAGTCCCACATCCACAAGTTGTTTGAACACTTCCAGGGATGGTGACTCCAGCTCTGCCCTGGGCAGCCTGTGCTGATGCCTGACCACTCTTTCAGTGAAGGAATTTTTCCTGATACCCAATCTAGATGGCTGTGAGTGGATTAATAATTGCTGCGGAATAATTTAAATTACCTGAGCAGGGCCTTCACTGTGATGGTCCCTTGGCATCCACATGGATTTGGGGACTGGGTCCAGGTCCCACGTGCTGCTGAGTGTTTCACAGCAAGGAGCAGATGCCACAGCCCTGCCTCGGTGCCCATGAACTCACCTGAGCTATTTACCAGAGCTCATGGAGGCTGTTGTGGTTAATCACCACTGGGCAGGGCAGTTTGGCTTTGTGTTTCCCTCTGGATCCATCCCCGGAGTGTGTAAGGCTGGCAAAGAAGCTCATAAAGGACCAGTGTTTGAGAGGCTCAGCTCCAGGTTTTATTGAAGCTGTATTTTTCCCTTTAAAATGTCATTTTTATTTGTGACTGTGCCACAAATTGTCTCTGGGAAGCGCAGGCTGAAGGAGCTGTTGTTTCTCCTTTGCTGAGAAGGGTGAGCTGTGATGGGTGGCTTTGAGTGTTATTTAAAACAGCAAAAACCTGGTGCCTGCAAAAGGGCTCTGAGGGGGTTTTGTGCAAAGTCTGAACCCCATAAACTTAACTTGGTATTACCAGCCACTAAATTGTTCCTTGGGGCTCCCATCCAGCTGCCCTTCCTCAGATGCTCTGATAAACCAGATTCAGAGTATCCAGCAAAAATTGTTCAGTGGTGTAAAACCACCGCCTGTGTTTGGGTGTTTGATCCCATCTTCATCATTCAAGGGCCATGGGGGAAGTGGGTTTGGTTTTGCAGAGTTTTCCCAGTGAGGACCAGCTCGGATTTCTCAGGAACTGGTGGATTTCATGGAATGATGGAATGATTTGGGTTGAAAGGACCTTAAAAATAATTTAGTTTCAGCTCCCCTGCCACGGGCAGGGACAGGTTTGGCCAGGTCTCTGTGGGCTCTTTGAGGAGACCTTTGGGTGGCCTGAACTGGAGGTTGCTTTAGGGAGCATAGAGAACCTGGGTGACCTGGTAGAGGGTGTGTTCAGTGGCCCCCTGGAAGTACTGGCAGCACAGCCACTCCTCCAGGCCGGGGCTGGGCCTGGCCCCAGCCGAGCTCTCTGCAAACCTCAGGAGGAGCAGAGCCCTCTTGACCTCCAGCCAGCCCCGGAGCAACGCGAGGCTCTTCCTGCTCCTGGCAAAGAGCTCCTGGCGTGGCCCCCAGAGCAGCACCTGCAGGATGCCCCTGGCCTGCTCGATGGACACCCTCTGGTGAGGATCCCTGTGCAGCAGCAGCGTGGCCAAGCGCTTCAGTCCCGCCGAGTAGATGGACAGCGAGGGGATTTCGGGAAGCCTTTTGCTTCTGAAGTCCAGGATGTTCTCCAGGGAGATGTCCACGTGCAGGATTTGATAGATCAGCCTGCCCACATTCAGCTCAGCTGCTGCTGGAGGGGAGGGTGCAGCGAGACCCTGGCTCCAGTGCTGCTCCTGGCTGCTGGAACAAGGTCTGTGCTTCTCTTGCACCTTGAAGAAACTGCTGATGAGAAGCCGTGGGAGGGACAGTCCCAGCTGCTCCTTCTGACCCTGCTGGCTCCAGTGGGGACACGGGCACTGAACCAGCAGCAGGTTCTCAGGGCACAGGTCTCCCTGGGCCACGTTCTGCTCCCGGAGGTGCTCCAGCCCCATGCAGAGCTGCAGGAGCAGGAGGCAGCCCAGGCGTTCGTAGTGCCCGGGGCTGGTCCTGTGCAAAGCATGGGAGCCCTTCACAAAGTCTGCCAGGGTCTGCTGAGGAACCTCAGCACAAAGGAGCACCTGCAGGACAGGCCAGGGGGCAGGACAGGCTGATTCCTCTCGGGAAGGGCCCTGGCTCTGTTTTCCAGGGATTCCTGGGAGCACCAGCTCCCGAGGGAGGCGGTCGGTGAAGTGACTGAGCAGGCGCTGGATGCTGCAGTGTGTCCCCAAGGAGCTCCGCACATCCAGGCTGGAGCAGCACGGCTTGGGGACCTGCAGGGACACACAAGAGAGGGCTGGGCCACCCTGCCAGCTCAGGGCCACCAGCCCTGCTCTGACTCACACGTGGTTCCGGGGTCCCCCTGCGCCCTCTGAACCCAGGGACAGAGCTGGGATGGTTTTGAGCAAGAACTGGGACACGAGGGGTGGTGCAGCCCCCAGATGGGCTGGGGTGTCATCCTGCTCTCCTGAGCAGCCAGCTCTGCTCCAGCCTCTCCTTTGCATGTGCTGGCCCCTCTGGCTGAGTTACCAGGACGTGTCCCCCAGCAGGGCCATTTCTGACGTGTCCCTTGGCCCCAAGGGACCTGCCACCCTTGTCACCCAGCCCCCGCCAGCAGCGCTGTCTCATTCAGCAAATGCAGAAGTGGGTGCAGAAAGGGGAAGTGGCCCCAGTGCCGTGTTCCATGGAAAAGTCAACACTCCCGGATCTCTAGGATCCGGCTCCCTCTGCACCACCCAGGGCTTTTACCCCGATGCCCTCCTCACCTTGGCTGCCAACTGCAGCTGGCTGTGCTCGAAGGTGAAGCCCACCCTGAAGTACCAGGCGTCCCCGCTCTGGCAGCAGGGCTGCGGGTCCAGGACTCCGAGCGCTGCCCAGCCCTTCCCCGCCAGCTCTGCCGCCAGCAGCTGCTGCCTCTCCTCGGGCCCCACCAGCTCCTCCTGCATGAGAGCCGAGAGCCGGGCCAGGGCGGCCTCCTGGCACCCCAAAACCACCCCACAGACCCCGGCCGGGCTCTCCAGGAGCTGCCCCAGCTCCCCGTCCGCTGTCCCAAATGTCACCTCCTTCAGGCTGGGTGATGGGGCTTTTGGGGGGCTGCTCCGGGCCAGAGGCTCCCCCAGGCTCTGGGACTTGGTCAGGGGCTTCCTGGGTGCCCAGGAGGGTCTGTCCCGCGGGGGAGCCCCCTCCTCGTGCC
Organism: Drymodes brunneopygia; assembly: GCA_013400955.1. Lineage (NCBI taxonomy): Eukaryota > Metazoa > Chordata > Aves > Passeriformes > Petroicidae > Drymodes > Drymodes brunneopygia. The sequence goes on along the minus strand of VZTZ01032237.1, from coordinate 74,166 downwards.
GCAGGTGGGCTAGGGGGATGCTGTACACGATGCTGCCAGCCCGTGGCTCAGGGTCGCCATGGCAGCGGTAGGATGGTCCCGGCTCCGGGAGGGACTCGGCTCGCTGGAGCTTCTTTTTGGGCAGTGGGGGAGGCAGGGGGTCCGGGTCGGGCTGAGGGAGTGCTCTCCCAGCGCCCTCCCCTCGGCTGGCCTTGGGAGGGACGAGGTGGGCGCGCAGCTCTCCTGGGGAGGGAGGGACAGACGTGACTGGACAGACAGGATAGAGAAGAAAGTGGGAGCCGGATGGGATGGGATGGGATGGGATGGGATGGGATGGGATGAATACAGCACGTTGTTCTTTGCCCTCCCTGGGTATATCCAGCCCCAAAGCCACACCCAGCACCAGCCAGAGGGGTGACACGGGGGAAGGACAGGGACAGCAGAGGGGTTCGTGCCATTGTCCGAGGTGCCACCTCGGCAGGCAGGGGCACGGCGGGGGCAGGACGTCACTCACCCACGTTGCTGTAGATGAGGGCTGAGCTGGGGGACCGAGGGGGGCAGCCCCCCGGCGTGTCCGGCATGGGGATGGCCGGTCCGGGGGCAGCCAGGTCCAGGCTGGCGCTGCGGAGCGCGGGGCTGGCCCTGCACGGAGCGGGAGGCAGCGTCACTCCGCGGGTCCCTCTTCCTCCGGCCCCGGCTCAGAGGAAGAACGCAGAGAAAAGGGGAAGCAGTGGCCTGGGGAGCCTCGGCGGGGTGGTTTTGGGGAGAAACACGGGGAGTTTGGTGGCCCAGTGACTCCAGTTGCCGCACTGGGAAATCCTGGAGATGGGAGCTGCCACACGCGCTGGTTCCCACCTGCACGGGCCACACCCAGGAGTGCGCAGGGACTGATGCGTGGCCTGTGATCCCTGCTGGGTGACCCCAAGGAGGACACGACAGTGGGAGAGGTGTGGGACAAGGGCAGGAAAAGCCTTTGACACCCCCAGCCAGGTCTGGGGGACAGGACAGGGGTCCAGGCATGCGGAGGGAGCAAAGGGAGCCCGAAGGAGGAGGGCACCGGGATGGAGCGGCTGGGTTTCACTTCCCCGTCCTGGCACTGGGCACTGACTTTGCTGCCACCAGCGGTACCGAAACCACGGTGGCTTTGTCTAAAGCTCCCCGTTCTGTTGGGGACAGCACCGGCTGAGCAGCTCCGGGCTGTGCCCGCACTCAGACCCCTGTGCCCCCCGGCATCCCGGGTTATTGCCCAGCACAAAGCGCTGGGTGGGGGGAGCTGTGCTGAGCAGCTCCCCGGGCCCCCTTTGCGTACCTGTGAATGGTTCCTGGCAGCGACGGGGTCCCGCGGGGCTCCAGCTCCACATCCCGGCCCTGCAGCAGCTCCCGCTGCAAATCCCGGCCCCTCCTGGTGCTCGCCATGGCGCGCTCGTCACCCGCCTTGCGCAAGGCGCTGCGCCCCGGCCGGGGCAGGATGTGCTTTCAAAACCTGCTCCGTGCTCGGCTGAAGGAAGTCGGGCTTTGGTCTCACTCCCCGGAGGCCCCGGAGCCCCCTGGCATCCCTCCGGTCCCGGCTGTGGTCACCGTGTCACCGTCAGTGCCACCTGTGGATTTGTGTCCCCCGTGCTGCTCGTGGAGCTCCAAGCTGCTCCACCTTCCTGGCTGGCTCTGGGCATGGCTTGAAGGGTGGCAGCCGCTCTGAGGAGGGGACTGTCCCCATAAACCCCCCTCACACCACAGAATTATTTCCCTTTCCTCCAGGTTGTTACTCTGGGTGGGTTGTCTAGGAGGAATATTTTAATTTTCTTCCATGAACCGAGGTTGTGGGTTCAATTCCTCTAAGAATTGGACTTGATGATCCCTGTGGTTTCCTTTCCAACTCAGAATATTCTGTGGTCTGTGTTTTTGCAGCCATTGCATGAGAGAAGCCCAGTCCTTGGAAAACACTTTTTTTTTTTGTCTCCCAGAGCTTTACAGATGCTCAAAGAGCACCAAGTGATCCAACTCAGCTGCTGAAAAAACTCCTCCCATCGGTGTCTGTCCTCTCTAGGATAAAGTCACTTTTAAAACTCTCTAAACTCCAAATATTTCAGTATTTCCTCCCTTCTATTCACTCTTTGAGCCATCAGTGGTGCCACTGTGGGTGCTGTGGGAAGGCAGCTGCAGGGATTTCTCCTGGGAGCAGCGAGGTTGGGATGAGTAGGCTTTGGGAGACGTGGATTTCCATGAGGAATGCAGAAAATGTCACTGTTTGAGCCCAACCATGCAGCCAGGACAGCGGGACCCTGGATCCAGGCAGCTCTGCAGGACTTTGGGAGGCCCGGATGGGACTTAGTGTGCTGAGAGCCTGCAGCCACCCCCGGGAGGAGCCCACAGGTCCCTTCCCCTGTGTTTCTTTCCCTGTTTCCCAGCCCACTCCAGCCACGGGGGGGTTGTGGCTGTTGGCCATGGCTGGGGCCGTTTCTGGGTGCTGAAGCCGTGTGTGAGAGCTGATAAAAAACCATCTTGGGGCTGAGTCATGCTTGGATCCAGCTCAGGGAGGAGCTGCAGGGCTCTGGGAGGGGACAACCAGCACCATCCACCCCACACTGCACCAGCAACCCGGACTGGTTTGGGTTGGAAGGGTCCTTAAATCCCATCCAGTTCCACCCTCTGCCATGGGCAGGGACACCTTCCACTGTCCCAGGGTGCTCCAAGCCCCATCCAAACTGACCTTGGGCACTGCCAGGGATCCAGGGGCAGCCACAGCTGCTCGGGGCACCCTGTGCCAGGGCCTCCCCACCCTCACAGGGAAGGGTTCTGTCAGAAGCATCACTGTTTTTTCCTAATGAATAAAATTACAGAAAATGTTAGGAATGAAATGACAGAATTCCTGCCATGCCTATGACCCTGCCAAGCTGGAGACAAGTGGCGAGGGAAAGAGGGGCAGCCAGGCACTGCCTTTTAGCTGTGAAATTCCTCATTTGTCTTATTACAACCAAGGAGAAAATGCCAGGTTTAAAAGCCACCCAAGCCCTGAGCAGGGACTGTAGTTTCCTGTTGCCAAACCCTGCAGGACTGTGCAAAATGCTGATTTAATTCTCCAAGCCATGGGGCATCCCTAGATCCTTTGGTGGGTTCTGCTGCCTGTTCCAGGTGGATAAATCAACTGCAGGACAAGGAGGTGGCACAGATGGCCTTGATGGCACTGATGGCATTTGCAGACTCTGGTCTAGGAGTTGCTGAGCCCTTTCCCCCCTGGATTTGGGGGACTGATGCAGGACTGGTGCAGGGAAGCTTTTCTTAGCTCCAGCCTTTTTGGTTTGTAAGGAAATTGGTTTCTCTTCCCAGTGGGAGATAGGATCTTTAAATGCAGCCGCTGGAAAATTGCAGTTTTCTAATTGTCTTCATTTTTTGCTGTTTTTTTCCATGACATTCTTCACCAGCCCGTGGATGCTGTGGGGATGCTCCATACCCAGCTCGGGTCAGGTGGGGGTGATCCCTGGGGCACTGAACCCACCTGGGCGCTCTCTCAGCATCTCCATCCTGCCGCTCATCCCCCAAAAGGAGCAGAGGGCACAGGCAGGAGCTGTAACCCCGACCCTTCACCTCCCTGTGCCATGAAATGCGTTGTGCAGCAGGAAATGCGAGAAAAACCCCAATTTCCTCTTTTCTCCCACGGCAGTTCTCGCCCAGCCCGTGGGGGCTGCAGCCTCCCGGTTCTTGGGCAACCAGGGCCACCCTCCGTCGGGCCGTGGGGTGGGACTGGAGCCTCCCCGGAGCCCAGGGAGTGTGCGGGGGATGGAATCTCGGGCTGGAGCGGCCCGGGGCCGGTTTCTCCAGCAGATGGAGGCATTGCTTTGCTGCTCCCAGTGCCAGCCCAGTCCGTGCTGCGAGAGCCGGGACCGGGGGCTGGCAGGGCGGCAGGGCGGGCACTGAGCCTGCCAAAGGGACACGAGGGGGTTGGGGAGGGGCAGCGGCCCCTCTGGGGGGGGCACAAGGACAGCGGGACAAGGGGACACTGGGCTGAACCAGCCTGTGGTGGGGACAGCGATGGCCAAGGGCAGAGGTGGCCTTGAGTGGCGCCAGGCTGTGCCCTGGGGCTGGGGCATGGGGAAGGCACTGGGAAGGTCACTTTGTGGAGGAGGAGCCACCTCCCCCTCCCGGTGCCCCCCGTGCCTCAGTTTCCCCAGGGAGGGGTCAGCACAGGCTCCCAGGGGCCAATTTTTCAGCCCGACCCGAGAGATTTGGCTCCGTGTGTGCCTGTGCATTCTTGTGTGGATGGAACTCCTTTTAACCCCCCACCCCCCGCCCAAATCCCAATTTTCCTGCAAGCAGCACCTGGAGGTGCTGCCTTTGCACCCTCCACTTTCGGCACATCCTTATAAACACTGTATTAATAATTAATAACTGATTAATAGCAGCGGCAGTTCTTTAGCACGTGTGCATTAATAATTTATTAGTTATTAATATGGACTTTGGTACCCTCTGGGAAGTGGCTTCACATTGTTCATGATGGGGTTTGTGGGGCTGATGGCAGAGATGGACTCAGGGGCTGCAAATCCCAGCAGAGCCCCGGGAACGGGGAAAGCTCTGCTGGAATTCCAGGGGCTTCGCAGGTTGCAGCAGGTCTGGAGAGCACAAAGCTGGGAATTCTGGTGCTCCTGCCCTTTCCAGGTCCTGCTCAGGCTCTGCCCACTGATTTTGCCTTTTCTTATCAAGGCACATGAGGAAGAGAAGGGGGAGAAAAACCCAAATAAACCACGAAAGTACTTTTTTTTTTCTGGTTTTTGTTTTGCTCACAAATACATCTCACATGCTCGTTACATAGAAAACTGTGCCAGGTCTGCACTGCCCTTTGCTCCCACTGTGAGGGTCCGTGCCCGACCCCCTCCCCA
>VZTZ01032237.1:23437-69162 GCA_013400955.1 Drymodes brunneopygia | reverse complement strand
GGATGGATGGATGGAGGGATGGATGGAGGGATGGAGGGATAGGGGGCACCCTGTAAGAGCAGCACAAGGTTGGGGGGATGTTCTGAGCAGCCACTGGTGCCCCACAAAACTCAAGTGGGTTGGATGCTCTGGTGCCACTCCAGGATGCCTGTCAGGGGACGGGCACCTGTCCCCTCCAGCTCCCAGCCTGACCATCACTGGCTAGAGAAGGGACATCCAGGTGGGGAACATCCCTGCAGGAATGGGGACAGAGGTGGGACCTGCAGCAACCCCCAGGGTGCACATGGGAGGAGAAAGAGGAGGAGGAGGAGGAAGGAATGAACTCCCTGGATCCTCCAGGTCACATCCAGGCTCTTCCCTTCTGGCTCCACTCCTTCTCCCACACACAAAAATCCATGCCCTGAAGCAGAGCCAGGGCAAAGCCTGGGGAGGGGTGGGATGGGAAGGCAGGAACCCCCCCTGTGGCAGCAGGAGCAGCCCCAGGGACACTGACCCAGCCCCAGGGACATTGACCCAGCCCCAGGGACACTGACCCAGCCCCAGGGACACTGACCCAGCCCCAGGGACACTGACCCAGCCCCAGGGACATTGGCCTGTGGTCCTCAGTGCCAGAGGGTGCAGGATCCGGGATGGAGGTGTCAGCCAGGAAGTTCTCCTGGACTCCTTGTTCCCAGCTGTTCTCTCCTCTTCTTTCCCGGGCTGTAGGGCCTCCCTGCAGCCACGATAAGCCAGGTCTTGCTCTCCTGCAGATTTCGACTTTGCAGCCCAAAGAAAATGAACCCAAAAGTGCCTTTGGACTACAAGAATCCCAACCCCTCTCAGGCAGATGTGGGGCCTTGCATTGCCCTGGGGTTGCTCTTCCTGATTTTAACTCATTTTGCCTTTGCTTCCCTTTTTTTTCTTGCTGACACCTCCTCAGAGCCTGGCCCTGGGGGTTATTATTGCTTGTGCAGGAGTGTCCCCAGGCACCCATGCTGGCAGATGCTGGATCTTAAATCCATGGATGGGAGGCTCTCAAGGCACATCCGTGCCCTGGGGGGGTCTGTTTTTGCCAAGGGGCTGGGGGACCCCCCCAGCTCGGCACAACCTCCCCAGTCCTGCATCGCCCCGGAAGACTTTTCTCTTGGAAATTCATTTAAAAAAAGAAAAAAAAATGGACCAAAACCCCCACCAACACCAAGAAAAGAACCATAAACAGCTACCAGGAAAGTTTTCTGAAGAGTCCCTTACAAAAAAAGGGAAAGGAGGGGGGAGGAAAAAACAGGAAGCATTTTTCTCCCAGGCCCAAACGCTGATGATCTTTTGGCTCAAGAAATGCATAGTTGGTAGCAAAAACCTCGCTACATCGGGAGCCCCTGGGATGGCCCCTGAGCCCTGAGGGCTCTCCATGGGGCCAGGACATCGAGGTCATCCCTCCCCGACCCTGAGGTCCCCATGGTTCTGACCCTGCTGGCCTGTGGCACCTCTGTCTCCAGCCACGTCCCAGCACAGCAAGGTCACGCTGCCAGCTCTGGGACACAGCCGGTGCTCCCACAGCCCTCCCGGCCCCGTCCTGCCGCAGCCGTGCCCAGGGCTGGGCAGCAGACAACGGTTCTCCTCTGGGAGAGGCTCAGATCATCTTCATGTTGAACTTCCTGGCCCCTCCCTGGCCGGTGGTGGTGGTGGGACCGTCCACCTTGCGGAAGGAATACTCCACGGAGAAGTTGTTCTTGTGCTGCCCCCGGCCGCGGCTCCAGACGAAGAGCAGGAGGAAGCAGAAGAGCACCACGCCCAGGAAGGTGATGCATCCCATGGCCGTGGAGACCAGGATGGTCTTGAGGTCCAAGGTGAACTTCAGGAAGACCTGGGTGTCGTTGTGGAAGGTATCATTGAAGTCGCTGAGGTACAAAGTCCGGTTGGCATGGTGGGCGCCGTCGACCGGGCGCCCCTTGACTGTCAGGGTGGCAAAGTAGGTGTCGTTGCCGCCGGCGTTGCTGGCGATGCAGATGTAGGTGCCACTGTCCTGCACCTGGGCAAAGCGGATCTCCAGGGTGCCCCCGGGCAGCACCGTGGCCCGCCCCGTGCTGCGGGTGGTGATCATGCGGTGCTGGGGGGACACCCAGGCAATGGAGGGGTCGGGCTCGCCGTCGGCGCGGCACAGGAAGGACACGGACTGGCCCTCCCGCGCCGTCACGTGCTGCAGCTTCCGATCCCGGATCTTGGGCTTCTGGCAGGTGAAGTACTCGAAGAGCACCGAGTCTGGAAAGTCGCGCAGGGCGTTGCCCTGGATTTCAGGCGGCGAGGAGCACATGGGCTGCTGCCCGTCGAAGTTGAGCGTCTTGCGTCGCTGCAGGATCCAGAGGAGCCGGCAGTCGCAGGCCAGGGGGTTCCTGTCCACCCGCAGTGTCTCCAGCGTGTTCACTGAGTGGAAGGTGCTCTCCTCCAGCGTGGACAGGAAGTTGCTGGAGAGGTTGAGCAGCCGGATCTGTCTCAGGCCGGAGAAAGCCTGCGGCTCCACGGACACCAGGAGAGCGCCCACGATGTGCAGCTCCTGGAGCCGGATGAGATCTTTAAAGGAGCCCTTGAGCACAGTGCTAATGGGGTTGTAGGACAGGTTGAGGTACCGCAGGTACACCAAGTTCCTCAAGGCAGCGGCGGGCACAGCTGTGATGTTGGTGTAGGTGATAGAGAGCGAGGTGAGGTTCAGGCCCTGGAAGCTGGTGGGGGACACCTCCTCCAGCAGCGGCCAGTTGTCGATCTCCAGCTGCAGGAGGTTGTAGAGCTTCTTGAAGTTCTGGTCCTCCAGCGCAGAGATGCTGAGGTGCCGGAGCCGCAGCACCTCCAGGTTCTGGAGGTAGGACAGCGACTCGGCGGAGATGGAGGTCAGGTTGCACCTCTCAATGGTCAGCTGCTCCAGGCCCAGCAGCCCCGAGAAGGCGCGCTGGGAGATGTACACCAGGTCGTTGTCACCCACGTCCAGGCTCTTCAGGTTGCGCAGGTCCTGGAACATGTAGTCCAGCAGGATGACGAGCTTGTTCTCGCTGATGTCCAGCAGGGTCAGGTTGGTCAGCTTGGTGAAGACCCCCGGGGGGATGAGCTTGAGCTGGTTCCCCCGCAGCCGCAGGGTCTGCAGGTTGAACAGGTTGCTGAAGGCGCCGGGCTCCACATTGGAGATGATGTTCTCGCTGAAATCCAGCTCCTCCAGCAGCGGGTACGGGGACAGGTCGCCGGGGTTCAGGCAGCGGATGCGGTTCTTGTTGAGCTCCAGGACGCGCGTCTCGGTGGGGATGCCCTCGGGGATGGCGGTGAGGCGCTTGCGGTGACACAGCACCGAGCGCAGCTGCGGGGCGCACTCGCAGCGCGCGGGGCAGGCGCCCGCCCGCGGGGACAGCAGGATCACGTGCAGGGCCAGCACCGGGAGCCACCATGTCATTGTGTGGGGCATGGTCTAGGGGCTCACTGCCGCTCTGCCATGCGCCTGTGACAGAGAGAGAGACAGCGGAGTCAGAGTGACAAAGTCCTGCCCGGCCCCACAGATCGCCTGCCTGGGAGCCGAGACGGGACAGCGCTCCCCAAGCCGCGGCCCGTGGGGTTGTTAAGGCCCCGGTCCCTCCAGGAAACCCTCTGGATCCCTTTCACCTTCCGTGCAACCTAGGGACCCTGGCCTGTGCAAAGCTAGGAGAAACGAGCCTTGCTCTCCATCGGAGCAGGGAAACTGAGGCAGGGGGAGAGGTTCGTGAGAGGAGCCAGATTTGCAGAACCAAATCTGAACCTCTGCTCGCACTGGCTCAGCCCTCCCTGTGCCCCTGATGGTGCAGGCAGGAGGGGATTGTGAGCACCCCGGGATAACGGGGGGCACAAACACCCCAAGGGATGCCCGGTCCCCGTCCCACCCTCTCGGAGCAGGGATTAAGGCGGCCCCGAGCAGAATTTTTGCCGAGGAAGGATTAACACCGACCCGCGGCGCCGTGCCCCGCCTGCCCTCCTTTCCAGGGATTAGCGCTTCGCCGCCGCTTTCCCTTTTCTTCGCTTCCCCTTTCCCGCTCCCTGTCCCCATCCGTGCCCCAAATCTGCCAGGCTGCCTGGAAACGCAGCGCCACTGCAAACTCCTCAGCTGCCTTACCTTAATGAAGCACGGTCATTAACCTAATTAAGTGTAAGAGTTGCTCGGTTGGGGAGCTGCGGGGTGTTTTTGAGCCTGGCAAGAGAATTTTGGGGGTACCAAGAGCAGAGCCAGCTCCCCCAGCCACCCCTGTGGAGGTGCAGGGAGTGGGGCACCGATCCCTCCAGCATGGGGGGCTTTGTCCCATCGCTGCCACAGCACTGGGACAAACTGGAGTGCAGTCCCTGAGGGCTGGTTCTGGCCCTTCTGACTTCCAGAGAGCCCCAGCAGTGGCTCCAGGGAGCCCCTCACACGCTCCCTTCTGTCCCTCCGTGCCAGCCCTGGGAGGACCCAGGGCTCCCTCCCCTCCCTGCCCCGTGTTCATTATGGATGAGCCCGGGGTAACCCAACTCCACTTTTGGTTACTACTCCGGCCACCTGATCCTCCAAGCAAAGCTCCAGCCCCGCTGGAATTGTTTTCCCTGGCAGATGGAGAGCGGGAGCCGCAGCCCCGGGCTCACCTTCCCTCTCCACAGCATCACCCAGCCCTGCTGCCCCACAGCCCCCACCCATGGGTGCTCCAGTGACCCCTCAGCAAACCCCACCGCGAGGTCTGGGGGTGCTGGATGAGCCATTCCCTGCAAATCCAAGCAGATCCGAGCTCTGCAGCGAGGCTGGCTCTGCCCTGCCGGTCTCTGTTGGCCCCAGGACATCCCGAGAGGAGCTGCACAGCCCCTGTGTCCCCAGCAGGGACACCTGTGCCCCTTGATCCCTGTCTGCCCCAGGCTGCGCCGGGCGGAGCCGGGCTGTTTATTAATAGCTCATTACTGCGATTGTTCGGAGCTTTCCGGGCTCGCCCGGCCCCTGGGGAGCCAGGGCAATTAAGATCCAGAGCAAGGCCTAGATAGAGGCTCTTCTCCTCATTTAATTTATTTTTAAAAATAACAAGCCTGCTGCACGCAGGGCTGGGGACAGAGCCAGCAAAGCCCGGGGCTGAGGGGCTGCGCTGGGGGAAGCAGAGCAGAGCGATTTTGGACAATTTGGACAATTTTGTGAGCCCCTGGAGCAGCCCCCTCCTTCCCTCACTCATTCCCTATTTCCCGAGCAAGATTTGTGACCACTGAGCTCATTTTGTCCCAGCCGCCAGCAGCACAGAGGAACTGCTGCTCTCCAGCCACCCTGGCCTGGGGTTTACCCAGAGCAGCTGTGGCTGCCCCTGGATCCCTGGAAGTGCCCAAGGCCAGGTTGGACAGGGTTTGGAGCAGCCTGGGATAGTGGAAGGTGCCCCTGCCTATGGCAGGGGGTGGAACGAGATGGTCTCTAAGGTCCCTTCCATCCCAAACCGTTCTGGGATTCCAGGACTCCTGCAGGTGGAATTTTGCTCCCTCTCCACCCTTCAAACAACTCCTGCTTCTCTGGCACAAGCTTGGCCCTCCCAGCTCCTCCAAGAGGAGCTGCTCCTCAGCTGCCGATATTCCTCCCCTTTTTGTGAATAAAGACCAAAAGATCAGCCCAGGTTGCCATTTCCAGGTTCTCCTCCTCGGGCATCGCATGAGCACAAACATCTCAGTCAGAGCAAGGTCTTGTTTTATCCTTCCCTTGATGTGCAGGATGTGAAATGCTCCTGCTGAGTCCTTCCCCTTCCAGCACCCCATTGCTGCTGCTCCAGGCCAGGCCCCTTCATGGTGGGGGCCAGGAGCAGCCAGGGGATGCTGCTGCATCTTCCCAGGGATGTGGGGAACCCCAGAGGAGGATGGAGACCCCAAAGCAGGGAGGGAACAAATGGGGCACAAAGTGCTGGTGGGACCCTCACCCTGCAAACATCGACAGGGGGGTAACACCAATGCTCTGTCACGTGGGTATCAGGGAGGTGCCAGTGCCTCGTGCCAGTGTGTCCCAAACCTGGCACGTGACAGGAGAGGGCTCCCACAAACACCAGCAGCAGCCAAATGCTGTTGGGAACACCCCAAGCACTGCCCTCGCCGGCAGCCAGCCCTGCCTGGCAGCCCAGTGTCCCCACGCCATCCTCACTCCCTGGCTGCTGTCCCCAGCCCAGCTCCGTGCCAGGGAAGGCAATGCCAGCCATGCTGGGCTGTGCCAGCATCCTCACAGACACTGTCAGCCTGCTCAGCCCTGAGGCGAGGGCGAGGGCTGGGGTTGGGTGGAGTGTCCAAACATCCCTGTGGCGTTTCCCAGCTCACTGACAGCTTGCCAGGATTGCTGCTGGACTCTCCACCAGGACAAGCTCCGTGTGCTTCCCCCTCCTGGGGTGTGCCCTGGATGAGATCTCGATTCCCAGGAACAGGAATTCGCTGGATCAAGCAGATCCATGGACTTGAATCTCCCTGAGCTGCTGGCAGGGGCTCAGAGCAGAGGATGGGGCACTCTGGGTGCTGATGCCAACAATTCCCTGGCTCCAAGATCTGTCCATGGGGAAAGGAAAACTGCAGCCAGAGCTGCCCCAGGACAGAACTCCTCCAGACCTGAAGAGGAGCCCAGGCCCCCGTCCTGTGCCAAAGCCTGTCCAGACGTCTGCTCCTTCTTCTCTGCTGGAAAACCCTGAGCCCTCAGTTACACCTTCCAAAAACATGCCCCCCGCCCCTCTATGACTTTAGGCTGAAAAGGCAAAAAATGAGGGTCGCTGGGGTCTGCTCCATGCTCAGCTTCACTGGTGACATCACCCACACTGACTCGTGGCTGCTGGGGGTTCCCAGGGGAATGTCTTGGCATCGCTCAGAGCTGGCAGAGCAAAGTTAAATGCCCAAATGTGAAGTCAGGGAATCCAACTGTGTTTTTCCAGCTGCTGCTGCAGCTCAGAGCAGAGCACAGTTCACAGAGGAACTGAAATGAGGACCAAAGGTGACCTGTGCCACCCTCCAAAAACAAACCTGTGCCTCCTGCAGCTTCATTTTATCCCTTGCAAAGTCAGTGGGTTTGGAGCCACACTGAGCTTGGAGAAAGCCCAGAGAAGACAGGGGGGCATGGGGAGGATAGAGATGATCGGGGGGGGAGCTTCAGGAGCATCCCTCAGACCTTCCCTGACTCCTGGGGTGACACCAGCAGGTTCCTCCCTCTGCAGAAGGCAGCAGAAAGATTCTGGTTTATGCTGGGGTGTGGAGGGGATTAAATCAGAACTGAGACAGAAACGAAGAGACAGAAACTGGAGGGTCAAAGGAGGCCAGGGATGTGCCCAAGCCTCAGCTCTGGTGATCAGGCAATTAGCAAGCCAAGCATGAGAATAAATAATCCAGCTGAAACAGGGAGAGTAGGGCAGAGCTGGGGGTAAGAAGGAAGGAAATCAATCACCAGACCTAATGGAGAATTATCCAGGAGAGAGTTGCTCCTAATCCCATCAGGGGCTGGCTGGGAAACAAATTCTCCTGGCTCTGCCGCTCTCAGCACGTTTTTCTGGGTCAGGGCTGGGCTGGGCAGGGCTGCAGGAGCAGAGGGAGAACCAATGGCTGGGTGGGCACTGAGGGCACCCAGCAGGGTCCCTACAGAGCATCTTCCCACCCCACAGCACCTGGCGAACACCCTGAGGGTCCTCAGGCCACCAGGTGGCCAAATGACCATCCCCAGCAGCCCTGGCAGAGGCCAGCTGGGCTGTGACCATGGTGGCTGTGCTCCTGATGTCACCCTCGTGTCCCTCTCAGGGCTGCTCCTGCAGAAGCAGATTTTCCTGGCACGGCACAGGAATGGGGAGGGGAGGGGAGCCTGAAAGCAGCCGTCTGTGCAGCAGCCAGGCGGTGGCTGGGTCACCACAGATTGTCCCCGAGAGTGACTTCAGGGAGGGCTCGAGAACATGAAAAGCTTCCACACAAGGGAGTTATTTTGGTGAGTGGCAGCTGCTGCCTCTCACGCGGCTCCTCCTGCTCAGCAGCCCCAGGTCTCGGGGCGGCCGAGCCGGTGCCAGAGCAGCTCCCAGGGAGGCAGCATCAGCCCTTCCCTCCCAAAGCTGGAATCTCCACGGAGCCATCCTGCCAGCCCAGGATCCCATCCCGAGTCCTCGGCAGCCGTGGCCACAGGACTCTCTCTCCACTCCTCTCCCACGTGGAAACTCCCAGCCCTCGCAAACGCCGTGAAACCCCGGAGCCGAGGATTCCCCGATGAGCCACGGCACCAAGGAGACAACCCCAAAGAAGGCACCGCTTATTTTTAGAGACAACCTTATGATTCCCGAGCACGTGGCCCAGGCAGCGCTGCACAGGCAGCCCCAGATTGGCCACAATCTGCTTTTCTTCTTGACAGACATCATGTCTGAATCTCTATCTCCACAAGATGCTCTCAGGAGAGGAGGCATTTGGAGACGACCGCAACGTACAACATTTCTGAAAGGTCACTGCCTGCGCCAGGCAACGAGGAGCAGAAGCCACTCATCAGCAACAGGGGCTTTTGGGAGGTGTTTAATATTCCAGGAGCATCTTTATTTCTCTACCGAGGTGGATAACTCTTCTAAAAGGAGGGGAGGTGGGTACTGGGCTCTTGTTTCCACCCAAGGTGGGTTGGCTGAACCACCAGTCAGAGCTGAATCTCCACTGCTGCTGGGAAATGGTGGCTGAGAGTGAACCTGACCTGGATCTCAACAACCTCAGAACCTTCTAGACCACATGGGAACAAAGGCTGAGCTTGACTCCCCCTCGTCAACTCCATCCCAGACCACCTCACGGCCACTGAGCTGTTCCACTGATGCCACCAGGAACCTGGAGCTGAACAGCAGGCGGTGGCTCTGGTCTCTGCATGGACAGCAAGGGCTCTTTTTTTGAGGATTCCAGTGAGAACTTTTAATTTGCAGAAGCCAATTAACATCAGGCGCAGGATGAGGAGGGGCTGGAAGGCAAATGCAGAATGCCAGCCCACGGCCCTGGGACTTCCCGATGTTTTCCCATCCCAGTCTGTCACCAGGACCAGGTGCTGGCCACAGCCCCATGGTGTCCTTGTCCCTGAGCACCCACCCAGCCAGCCAGGAGCGGCCCCAGCAGCAAGATGGCAGCCCAGGTCTAGGGGACTCCCACTGCAAACCCAGCTTTGTCCTCTCCCACCAAAGCTGGGCTTTGCAAAGCTGTCCATCCAAGCCCAAAGGTGCCCATCCAAACCAACCTGTGGCCAAGGCTTGCCCGGTCTCAGGTTTCTCCCCAGCCTGGGAGTGGGGACAAGGAACCCAAACCCCTGGCAACTGTCCTGGCACCTCAGTTGTAGGGTCCACGTGACATTTGCTGCTGCTGGATGTACAAAACATGAGCCCACAGGAGCCCCAGCAGTGCAGATGTGACAGCCAGGCACAGCCACAGGCAGGGAAAAGCTGGGCCATGCTCCTGGCAAGGGCTCCTGCCCCCACAGAGACACAAATACTGAGCATTAAATGAGAGAGCGGAATTTGCTCCTTCCCTGGCAGCTGCCTCCCCCTCCTGCCTCCCTCCTGAGCTCATCCCTCACCTTCTGCACCAAAACACAGCCTGGGAGCACCCCAGGAGCAAACTGAGAGCACTCAGGGCTGGAGCCACGTGGGAGGGGACAGAGGGAATGTGCCAGGCAGCCTGGCCAGGCAGGACATCCCCAGGCACAGCACTGGGGCCGTGGTGGGGATAATCCAGGGGGTGTCCCTTCCTGCTGGGGGAGGGGACACATCACCCACAGGGGCTCTGAGCTGCAGGGAGGACATGAGACCTGGTCACGGGAGGGGACCCTGAGCCTTCCCTGCTCCAGCCCAGCAGCTCCAGCCCAGCAGCTCCGTAACAAACGAGGTGCCGGGGCAGGATGAGGATGACGAATATCGGCAACAGGAAGGCAGAGGCTGTAATTAGGCACCTTTCAGAGCACTGATGGATGACGCTGCTCGGGGGCGTGCGGAGTGCTGGGGATGCTGACGTGCAGCCATCCCCCAGTGCCAGCACTGGTCCCAGTCTGGCCAGCAGTGGCCGGCAGAGCCCTGCCCTGCTGCTGGACGGTGATTTCACGGTGATTTCACGGTGATTTCAGTGCCAGCTCCCTCCCACGGGCTTTGCCCCAGCACACGACCTCATTTGTCCAGCCGGCCCAGCGGTGCCAGCCCTCGTTAGATCAGCTCGTTCATTAAGCTCAGCACTTCGGTGACGCCGGCCTGAGCCCCTCGGGGGGCTGGCACATAAATCACACCCTGATCGCTGTCACTGCCTGCCACTGCTGGACCTCTGATGGCAAAATCTCCTCCTAATCCCTCACCTGAACTGTGGTGACACCGCTCAGGGCAGTCCCAGCCACCCCTGCGAGCTCCTGGATGAAACAAAGGCTCCTTCCAGCCCTGGCCCTCAGGAGGGACCTTGTTCCTGAGGGCTCAGCCCCATGGGAGCCTTCCCCCATGGCACGGGGTGCCCAGCAAGCCCAGCTTCCCTCTGGAGAGGGAGCTCGGAGTCCTGGCTGCTGGCAGCCCATCCCTGCACCTTGGGAGGAGGGTGATCCGTCATTCCAGAGGCTTTCATTCGGACTGCTGGACATGCGGGCAGAGGAGCAGATGGACAGGCCGGACTGACGGACAGCTGCCCGCTCCGAGGCCAGCAGGGATAGGCAGCTGGGGCTGGAACGCGGCCCGGGCCCGGCAGGACCGCTCAGCTCTGCAGAAACCAGCTCGGAGCTCTGCGGGGGCAGGGAGGGAAAGGGCAGAGGCGGAGCCCCCGACCTGCTGGAAACCCCTCGGAGAGGGAATTGCAGGCAGGAGGAGCACGGAGGGACAGCTTTCCCTCCCCCTCCCTGCTCTGCTCAGCATCAGTCCCGGGCTGAGCGCATTTTTTCAGACCTGCCTACAGCTGCTGCCGCATGGGAGATTTTATTGCCGTCCCGATGCTGATCATGGGAACAGCCAGAGCAAAATGCCATTACAGGGGTGAAATGGCTCCTGACATCCCAATCCATCCCTGGCACGCCAGGCGGGAGCAGGACCAGGACCAATCCCCTGAAATAATCCCGGAGGAGGGGAGGGGGACAGGGGGATTCACCCCAGCCCTGCAGAGCACAGATCCCTCCTGGTCACTGCCTGGATCCCAGAGGGGCCCAGCAGAGCCCGGGGGGGTCCAGCTGTGCCAGCCCCAAAGCTCTCCCGGGCTGGAGACTGCGGCAGTGGTGACATTTGGAGTGAGACACGCTGGCGTCAGTCCCCAGATCTGTGGCTGCGGGGCATCAGCTGGGGCTTGGGGACCAGGAGAGCAGCTCCTTTCCCACGTGCAGCCCCAAGAGGATCCCAAAAGTCAGAAATCTCCGTGGTGGAAGGGAGAGGGGACGGCAGGGCCATGTGGCTTCACTCCCTGTCTGGCATCTGGACAGCAGAGCAGGGGCAAAGCCTCCAGAGCCCCTCTCCCAGCTGATGAACTCCCAAATCCCAGGAAATCCATCCAAACCCCCAACCACTGCCCCTCAAACTGATGCTGCCCATGGATCCTGGCATGGCCAAGGCTGGGGTGCCACTGCTGCCTGCCACCAACCCTGAAGAACCTGAGCTCAGCACCCCAGAGCTTCACTCCACAGCCCCACCTGAGTCACTTCTTGCTCATTCTGGGGTAGTGACAGTGGGCTGGAGATTTCCCAGCTCTTCCATGGGACAAATGTCCGGCTCGGCCGTGCCGAGTGCTCCTGCTGCACAAGGAGCTGGGGACAGGGAGGGGGCTCAAGCCACCAAGCAGGGGTGGCCACGAGGTAAAAATGAGCTGGGTTTTCAGTGTCCCAGTGCACAACCCCCAGTCCCACTGAAGCCCAGGGAGTTCTCACCGTTCTGCAGGTCCAGGGCCGCTCCGACATCGGGATCTGCTGAGGCATTGGAGCCCGGGAATGGTCAAATGGCCAAGTGTCCAGCACAGCCAACCTGGGCTCCTCTGCACAGAACAGCACAAAGAGACACCTTCAGTCACCTTCCCCCAGCATCTGCCACAGAAATCCCAAATAAACTGCTCCAAAAGTCCTGGGGGCCCAGGGAGGGATTGTCCTGCTCTGCTCTGCACTGGGGCAGTCTCACCTCCAGTGCTGGGGGCACTTTGGGCACCACAAGATCAGAAGGATCCAAAGCTGTTGCAGAGTGTCCAGAGGAGGGATACAGAGCTGGGGAAGGGTCTGAGGAGAGGCTGAGGGCACTGGGCTCATTCAGCTGGGGCAGAGGAGACTGAGGGGGGAGACTCCTCGGGGGCTGCAGCTCCTCCCCAGGGGAGGCGGAGGGGCAGGGGCTGAGCTCTGCTCTGGGACAGGGACAGGAGCCCAGGAACGGCTGGAGCTGTGTCAGGGCTTGGGATGGATCTCAGGGAAAGGTTCTTCCCCCCGAGGGTGCTGGGGCACTGCCCAGGCTCCCCAGGGAATGGTCCCGGCCCCGAGGCTGCCAGAGCTCCAGGAGCGTTTGGACAGCGCTGCCAGGGATGCTCAGGGTGGGGTTGTTGGGGTGTCTGTGCAGGGATAGGGGTTGGATCAATGATCCTTGTGAGTCCCTTCCCACTCAGGATATTCTGGGATTTTACCATTCCATGGACCCCAGGACACCTGATAGTGCCCAAGGTCCAGCCAGTGACGCACCACCCCAGCATCCAGAAGCATTAAGCCAGAGATTTTACTCATTAGTGTAATTAATGTTAGGCTTCCCAGCCAGCTGAGCTTCCATCTGACCTTTAGTTATTGAAATATGAACAACAAAAATGACACATTAACACGAAGGAGGTGTCACAGGCTGCTCATTTGAAATCCTCTCTCTCAGTGACAGGCCCCCAAAGAGTTTCTTTCTGCAAAAGTAAATGGGAAGATTTGGAAAATCCTCAAGGGAGGAGGAAAAATTCAGCTCCACAGCAGCACAGCAGGGACACAGCATCTCTCAGCTTTGAGGGGCACAGCCAGAAACAATCCCAGGGAGAGAAATGGAGGGAGAAATGAGGCAGAGCTGTTAAAAATGAAACAGAGGAAAAGAGATCTCTTTGTTAGGAGTCTCGGGAAAGTCACTGAGGTGGAGACAGCCAAGCCAGGCCCCAGTGGCACAGGACTGAGGCAGCAGGACAGGTCCCCAGGCCATGGAGTGATCCCTGTACAGGGACAGCTCTGCCCAGCATGAACTCAGGGGCAGCAACAGCCAGAGAGAACCTCGGGCCATGGAAAAAACCCGAAAAACCCAGCAGCATTGTCTGGTGCTGGATGAGCCTGATCCAACAGGTCACAGCCCCATTTGTCACTGCAACAGCAACAACCTGGACCTGGATTTCCAGAGATTTCCAGGTGTTGGTGAGGCAGGGGAAGGCAGAGGTGCTGAATCCCATTGGGATGCTCCTGATGGGAATTACTTTGCCCCAAGGCTGGTGCTTGATGGAAAAGTGATGCTGAAGGGAAGAAGAGAAACCACTCCCTGAAATGTGGAGGGTCCAACCTCCACAGGAACTCCTGGAATGACTCTCAGAGCACTGGGCATGGCTGGGAGGGATGTTGGCATCACCCACTGCACTTCCCTGGGAGCAGCCAAAGGCTCCTGCTCCTCATCAGCCCCAGGAAAGCAGGATTAATTCCCCCCCCTCCATTAGTCACACTTAGTTAATATTCCTGCTCGTGGAAAAAGGTCACGGTTTCTCTCTCATTCATGTCACTCCAGCTTCCATTTGCAATTGCAGGGTTCTGCTCCTTTTCCATCCCTAATTAGTGCTCAGTTATGGGGACCCTGCCCCAGCCCACCCCCAGGCACAGGTCCTGGCCACGCCACCTCTCCTGGGTCTCCCTGTGGAAAGCTGACCCAAGAGCAGCCCTTTTTCCTCTGGCAGCACAAAGGGAACCAGATGGACTTTCCTTCAAATGAGATTTAAATGGAAAAACACAAAATAGCTCCTTGTGCCAATATTGAAGGGTTGGTGTCCAGCTGTCCTGAGCACGGGGAAGGTCAGCCCGGGTGACCCTCTGGAAAAAGAGGCCAGAAGCACCAAGCACCCTCATGGTTTGCTCCTCTGGCTGCAAGAGGCAGAGAGGGACAATATTTGGTTTGAATTTTTCCTCATTGCCCTTCCCACTGAATATTTTCTCTTCTCCTTTCCAAGAACTTCCTTTCTTTCTCCCTGTCTCCCTCTAGCAACAGTATCTGGGAGAAACAATGAATTTTTAATAGGAGGGGGCGGTGGGAAGAAGCAGACCCTGAGGCAAGGAGAGAAAACATTGATCTGTTAGATCACCCCCATCAGCAGGAAACCACATTTAAGGGAGAGGGAGCCACGTGAGGACCACACAGCAGGGTCGTGGTCCCCCCTTTTCCCTGAACCCAATGGATGCTGCACGAGTCCCAGCTCAGAGGAGCTCTCCCAGCCACTCCACACACTCCTGGCCGTGGCTGATGTGGGGCTGGGGGTGCAGGAACCCCAAGCAGCTCCTTGCACAGGGAGGGGAACCCTCCAGCCCTCCTGCCCCACAGCACTGGGGTTGTTCCTCTGCAGCACCTTCCCTGTGAAGATGAGGAGGCCCTGGCACAGGGTGCCCAGAGCAGCTGTGGCTGCCCCTGGATCCCTGGCAGTGCCCAAGGCCAGGCTGGATGGAACCTGGAGCAGCCTGGGACAGTGGAAGGTGTCCCTGCCCAAGGCAGGGGTGGCACTGGGTGAGCTTTAAGGTCCCATCCAACCCAAACCATTGGGGATTCCACAATCCCAAAGCTGAGTTGTGCCCACCTCCTGCTCCCCACTCTGCTCTGCAGGGCCAGGGCTCATCCCCACGGAGCTGAGGATGCCCAGCTCCCCTCCCTCGGTGCCTGGCCCTGTCTCCCCATCACAGCCTGAGCCTAAATATAGCCCCTGGTTCTCTTTTCTTGTAGACACAACCGGTGCTCTGAGTCAAAGTCCTTTCCCATGAACTCACTGTTGCTTAATAAAGCACAAACCCTCGGAGACCTCGATGCTGGGATCTGTCATTTTAATTCCCAGTGACACTTGTTCCTCTCCACTCCAGTATGTGGCCGCTGCTATTTTGGTTGGCACATCGGGAGCTGAACAAGGAGCCCCGGCGCTCCAGATCTGAGCTGGGCAGAGCTGGGACAGCTTTGAAAACCAAACCCTTCTGATGGATGGGGCTGCAAGTGGCAGCCGAGCTCGTGGCAGCATGAAAAATTCAGGGGGAGGAAGGCAGGGAAGCAAGAGGAGAGCTGGGCTGAGGCAGAGGAAGGAGGAGGGCACGCTCGGAGAGACAGATCCTGCCTGGGATCCCAGCCCTGGGGTGCCCATGTGGATGCCAAGGCCCCTCAGCAGCCTGGGGATCACAGCTCAGACCCTCCGTGCTTTGTTTTGAACTCAGCCCTGGTAAAGCTCTTTCTGTTCACCCAAATTCTCCCACAGAATCTCTGCTGTTCTGGGCTGAATTAGGTCCTGTCCCTCAGCTTGGAAAAGATGGAATGGCAGCCCCTGCCCAGGCCCGGGGAGGGCTCTGCTCTCCCACCACAAGGGCAATTCCCCCACTTTGCCACCCTGTCCTGCCCAGCCTCAGCTCCCACCTCTGACACCCCACAGAGCCGGGGCACCCGCGGGGCTCCAGCTCCAGCCTCAAAGAGCACGGATTAAATGGGATCCCAGGGAGAATCCAGCACATCCCATTGCCAGTGGCTGAGTGAGACCCTGCCCAGCCTGTCCCACTCCTGCATCCCGGCCCCAAACCTCGTGGAAGCAGCGGCTTTGCCTTCCAAGATAAACCCTACAAAAACCTCACAAACAGTAAAATTAACCGAGGGTGCCCAAAGCCTGATCCATTTCCCTCCCACAGCCACCGTGGCTCTCAGGAGCATTTCCAAGCATTCCCGTGGGATTTATTGCTTTTCATCTCCTCTCACATCTCCGCTCTGAACATTTCTGCCCTCGCCTGTTTCTTCTGGGGCTTTTCCAGGACTCACAGAGCGGCTCTTTGGGCTCTGGCAGCACCTTCCACCCTCCCTGCAGCCCCATGGACCTGCAGGATGCTCTGTGATGCTCCCTCTGCCTGCTCAGACAATCCCATCACCGCTCCACAGCCACAGTTTGGCTGCCTAAGGGACTGTGCCACCCTCCAAAGCCAGGCCTCCGCACCACATCCGTGCCCAGCCAGGGAAACTGAGGCACAGAGGGGTTTGGGAGCCTCGTGCCGAGTCTGTGTCACCAGGGACAAGCACAGGGATGGCCTCACTTGGCTCCCGCTTCCCTCCCCTCGGGGCTGTGGGATTGGGGACGTGGGGAGATGTTGCTGGTGACAGGAGTCCCACCCGGGCTGCCCACACGCGCCGGCGGCACGGGAATCGCCGCTGCCCACGCACAGCCAGCCACACCACGTGCTGCACATTCCCAGCGGCGCTCCCAGGGCTCCCAGCACCTCGCTCCCATCCCGGGGATGCGAACGAGCCACCGGAGCAGCCCAGCTCCTCCTGCCTTATGGCAGCTCCTGCTCCTCACAGAGAGAAGAGGAGCCACCTGCTCCCTGGTGGGATGCTGAGGGGGGGAAACGGGAGCAATCCGGCAGCCAGGAGTTGGGAAAAATCCATCTCAAACACATGGATTGGAAACCTCTAAATGCTGAGTCTGTCTGTGCCACCAGGCTGTGAGTCCAGTGTTAATTTGGGCCCAGGAGGGAAGAGCACAGATTAATTTGGGCCTTGGAGCCAGGGATGAGTTCTCTGGTGAGGCAGGATTAGCACAGCTAATAAAAGCAGACATTCCTGAGCACTAAACACTACAAAATAAGAAAAAAGCCCCTGGCCCTGCTATTTTCAGTCATGGATCAGCAAAAGCACGTCCCCCCGGAAAGGCTGAGCCTGGCAGTGGCACAGGGAGATGGGGCAGGACCCAGCCATGCCCGGGATGTGTCCCAGCCCTGCCCAGCACAGCCACGTTCCAGCCTGGGCACCGATGACCAGGACAGGAGAAACACAATCCAGCTCCTGTTCCTCCCATCCTCCCGTTCCCTCCTCCAACAGGGCAGGATAAAAGCAAAATCTACTGATTTTAAATCCAACTCTTTCCTGCAGCTGCTTTGCTTCCTGCTCTCGGGATGCTCCTCCAGCTGTTCTGCAGGCTGGGCATTGGAGAGCATCTTCCCAAAGATCAGGCCACAACCCAAGTGCTTTGGGAAAGGCTGCAGACACCCAAGTGGGGTTTTTTGCAATCTGAAAACTGTAAGAAATCTTGGATGGACCAAAAATCACCTCTCCAAGCCCAAACCATCTTTCTCTGGTCCAAAATCCAGTCAGTTCCACCAATCCTCCAGCAGCAAGAGGCAGCAGCTCTGCTGCCTCCCCTCCGTGAGTGCCACAGAACTGCCGGTGATAAAAACATCAGCGCAAAATTAAACCAGATCAACCCCAGGCTGCCCAACTGGCAGCTCCCCAGCTCATCTTCAATTATTTTCCCATTTAAAGGATGTGCACCACATTCTCTGCCGTGCCCCAGCATGCCAGGGTTTTATCCTGTCTCCATCCTGCAAGGGGTGATGGAGCAGCGGTGAAGGGCAGAGCTTTGGGGTGCAGAGCAACCCCACAAGGGCCCCCCACTTCCCAAAGGGGTAATTGCAGGGTTCAACAGCTGCATTTTGAATTTTAACTTACACACGACCATATCACTGAGGGGCAACTCTGCTCTTGGAGGGTTTTTTGGTTTTAATGCCTCATGTTTTGATTGAGAGGTTTATAGGAACTTTCCCTGCCTGGATGAGGCTTTTCCCATGGTGCCACCCCTACATCAGGTGTTGGGTTTTGGGGTCTCAGCACATCCCCAGCCAGGGTGCGAGTGGGTGAGAGACCATCCACAAAGCTAAGCAGCAGCCAGGAGCTCTGCCAGGCCCAGGCTGGTGTTCAGCAGGCCACCCAAACATCCCCAATCCCGGTCACCTCCCGCTCCAGCCGCTCCAGTTCCAAAGCTCCTCACTCCCAGGGGCTGGGTTTGTGCTCTGGGTGCTGCCAGGCTGCGGAGCCCGGCACGGCTCCACTCTCCATCTATTTCACAGGCACTCTGCCTTCTCCTGCCATCCTCTCCCTTCCTGGTTGCTCTTTTCGTCTTCCCGAAAACCTCATCTCAGGGTAAGCAACAGAAAAAGCAGCTGCTCCTCTACAGCCACTGTCTGTGCGAACGCAGCGGGAATTGGAGCACCTTTTGTCAGGTTTTAGCTCAAATCCTCTTTGCAAGTGGATTAAGGAACTGGCACAAAAGTACTCTGGATGGAGAGTGGGAAGAGGCAAAGGCTGCTATTCCAGCACGGCAATAGGAGCCAGGAATGCTGCGCTTGCTGCCTGCTCCATTTCCCCGAGAAACACAGCCCGGTAATATCCGCGGCTAAACCAACCCTCGGAATTTTTGACTGAAGAATCCGCTTAAAATCCGCGATGCTCGGGGAAGAGGCAGGAAGGGCCCTGAGGTGGCGAGGAGCGAGGACCTGCAGCGCCCGGGGGGAAACACGAGCGAGAGGAGATGGGAAAAGCTTTCCCGACGCCTGGCGATGCTCGGTGGACCCCACCGCTCGGTGCCGGGGGAAGGGATTGAGAGTGGCGGCCCCAGCTCTAACGGCGGGGGGACTGCGGGTACCGGACCCCCGGGAGCGCCGGGGGACGGAGCCGAGCAGGGGCGGGCTGGACCCGGCACCGCGGCNGCCGGGGGAGGGACGGGGCAGGGGGCGATGCGCGGCCCCGGGCGGAGAACGGGCACAGCCCCTGAGGAACGCAGGGAAGAGCACGGGGGTTCTCCTCCCCGCGCAGCGCTGAGCAAAAGGGAGGGGTCCTCCCGGGCAGCCTGGGGTGCCCAAGAGTCGGAGTGCCCTGCCTGTGGTCCCCGACCCCATGCCAGCACTATCGGGTGCCCCCTCACCACCCTGCCTGGGGTCCACAACCTCATGTCAGCACCATGGGGTACCCCCGAGCACCGTGCCTGGGCTCCCTCAGCCCCACAGCAGCACCCCCAAATCCCCTCCCACCCCATCCCCATGACCAGCCCATTTGTATCCCCCTGCCCTGTGACCCCTGCCTGCCCCGGGACAGGGTCTGGGGGCCACCTCACCCTGAGCTGTCCTCCCTGCACTGAGATGGAGGTGGTTGTGGATGAACGCAGCCATTTCCCCTCCATCCCGTGGGAAATTGGGGCAATCAGGGCACAAACAGCGCCGTGACCCCAGGAATGAGTGCAGCCCCCAGCCCAGCCATGGCTCCTGCGTTTGTGCCCCCGCGCTGGGCTCCACTGTCCCTTGCAGCAGTGCCAGGGAGATGCCAGGCTCACGGGACAATGACCTGGAGCCCCCCACCCACACGGGGACAGCACTCACCACTGCCCATTCCTCCTTGGAGCTCTCCTCTTGCTCCTCTTCGCTCCTGCCATAGCCTCCCAGAGCTGAGGTAATTTGGTTAATCGGGCTTTGAGGATGGTAGAGGCCAATTCTCTCCTTGGCTGTGGGTTGCAGGTTGGAATTGTTGCTCCTCTCCACTCATCCCTGGTCAGTCCAGGCTTAGCCTTGCTGGTCCCTGGCCTCAGGGGCTGTGGGCAGCTGATGCAGAGTGTCCTGTGCCCTTGATGTGCTGCGTGACAGCTGACCAAGCACCACCTGAGCCATTCGGTGACATTTGCTGCGTCTGACAGCGCTTTTCAAGCAGGGTTTGGCAGCACCTTCTTCACTTTACAGCTGAGGAAACTGAGGGCAGAACTCAGGGGGAAGGAACGGGGCTCAGCACGGAATCCCAGGCGGGTCCAACGCCGAAGTTTCGCCTGGACTGGCTCCGTTTGTGCAGGATTTTGTCAGGAGAAATGCCAAGAGCTCTCCCAGCCTTGTCGGTTCCACTCCCAACTCCCATCCCTTGCTGCAGCCCAGCGCTTCTGCTGATGGAGGTTCCTGGTGCCTCCTGCTGCTCGCTTGCTCCGGGATGTGGATTTATAATTTCATTGCAGGCACACGCAGCTCGGGCTTTCCCATTTGAGCTTCATCCCCAGCCTCAGCCCTGGATCTGTGGTTAAAACCAGGAGATTTATGTGGCTGCGAAGGAATTTCATTGCTGTTTTAAACAATATCAACTTATCTGCTTAAGAAAAGATGAAAAATCCAGGCATGAAAATTGCGGCTGGTTCAGCTGGGGATGGATTTTTAAGAGGCCGGCATGGGGGGTGGGCAGGGTGTGCCGGAGCAATCCACGTCTCATTTCCATTCCCCCCAGGATGGAAAGGTGATTCTGACTAATTTGAACACAGTCATTAAGCTGCCGTATCTAAAGCACAGAGTCAATTAAGCAGCGTCCCCCCCGCCCCGGCTCCGCAGGCTGCGCTGCTTTAATCAGGGATGGGGAGAATTGCTGCTGCCTCCACACAGCTCCCCGTGCTGGGAGCCGAGAGCTGAGCTGATTTTGCCGGATGGAAGATGCTCTCTTGCCTGCTGGCCAGGGTTAGAGGTGATTTTAGGGGGGCAGACTGCTGCCAGTGCATTGGGGGAGCTGCGGGAACCCCAGGTTGGAAGGGGCTGTTTTGTCCTTGTCCCCTCCCCAAGCACCTCACCAGAAAATCAAATTATTTCTGTCTTACCGTGCCCTCTTCATGTTGTTATTTTGTTTTGGGGAAACCAAGGCACAGATTGGATAAGGGAACAGGCAGGTTGTGATTGAAACCCGTGCTGAGGGTTTTGACTCAGCCCTGCTCCCCCTCTGGGCTCTCCCTCCCAACCCTTATCCCCAGTGCCCTTCTGGCATCACTCTGCGCTTTGAGGAAGGAACAGGACAAAGCTGTGGAGGAAAAGCACCAGGCTGAGGTGAAAACTTCTGCTTCCCCAAGCTGGAGTCCAGCACTGGACTTTGGAGAATCCCACGGGGCCCTTGGTCTTGTGCTCCAACTAATTTAAATTGGCTTCAATCTGAACATAAATCCAAAGGGATCTTGGGCCACGAGCCAGGGACAGTTTGGGGCAGGAGGTCCCTGCCAGGGGCTGTGCCATTTGGGGTGCTGAGATGGGACCTCATCCCCTCCTTAGGGGGCTTTATCCCCACCTGCCACCTCTGTCCCAAGAGCCTGGCCCTAAACAAAAACAGCACCCCCCAAATGAGGATGGGGACCCATAAACCAGCAGAAAACCTCCAAAACTGTGCTGAGCATCGGGACTGGGATAAAATGGGGTCACCTGGGTGCCAGCTGTACCCTGGGAACACAAATGTGATGGAATCATAGAATAATCAAGGTGGGAAGAGACCTTCAAGAACATCCAGTCCAACTGTCCCCCAGTTTGGGGACACACACAGATATGGCAGGACCCTGAGGCTGTCAGGCCAGTGCTCCAGGGAGGGTCCCTGCCTTTGGAGATGCTGTTCCAAGTGAGCCGACACTGGGAGTGTCTTGACAAGTTTTACTGCTTTCTGGGGCATT
The DNA here is from genome assembly GCA_013400955.1 of Drymodes brunneopygia. NCBI lineage: Eukaryota > Metazoa > Chordata > Aves > Passeriformes > Petroicidae > Drymodes > Drymodes brunneopygia. The sequence goes on along the minus strand of VZTZ01032237.1, from coordinate 47,787 downwards.
TTCACACAGACTCAGCAAAATGATTTAGGGGAAAAAAAAAAAAAAAAAAAAAGAAGTGCGAGGGAAATAAAAAAATCGCAGCTGCTCTGGCACATGCTCAAAATCCCAAAGAGTTTTTGACTGAAACGTGCCAAGGGGAAAAAAAAACCCTCAAAGTGAGAAGTAAAAAGTCCCTTTTGCCCCCAGTTTGCCCTCTGTGGTGGAGTGAGGGATCTTTCCCTGCTGATCCCAGGATCCAGAGCCTCTCCCTGCCCGCAGGGTCCCTGCCAGCCCCTCCTGCCGCCGGCCACGCTGGTCCCCTGCCAGCCCGAATGCAGCATTCCGGCGCTGCCAGCTCCGGTGACAGCCCGAGAGGTTTTTGTCCCCACTCAGGATGCAGCAGCAGGAGCCACGTGATGGGAGCAGGCTCCTGATGCTCATTAATTTTGCCTAATGGGAACCTCGATGGACTCCTCGAAGGAGCTGGCCGGATGCTCCCACTGCACGTGGACCTACAGAATTTGGGTTTTGGGAAGCCCACCAGGGCCCCATTGATGGCCCTTGGGGACACAGGTGGCTCTGCCATCCTGCCTGGCTGGGCAGGGCTGGGCAGCAGCAGCAAACCCCGGTGTGGAGCCGAGGATCGCAGTGGGGAGGAGGAAGCGGGGCTGGCAGCGGCTCCTCTGTCAGAGCGTCCTGGTACCTGCGGCACCTTCCTGGATTAGCGGAGCAAACAGAAACCGCGCAGCTGCCAGGATGGCAAAATGAGCTGGGCAATGCTGGTCGAGGGGAAGAAATCATCAGCTGTGGGGAATAAATCCCAGAATACCCCGAGTGGGAAGGGACCCTCAGGGGTCAGCAGCCGCGCCCCTGGCCCTGCACAGACACCCCAACAACCCCACCCTGAGCATCCCTGGCAGCGCTGTCCAAACGCTCCTGGAGCTCTGGCAGCCTCGGGGCCGGGACCATTCCCTGGGGAGCCTGGGCAGTGCCCCAGCACCCTCGGGGGGAAGAACCTTTCCCTGAGATCCATCCCAAGCCCTGGCACAGCTCCAGCTGTTCCTGGGCTCCTGTCCCTCTCCCAGAGCAGAGCTCAGCCCCTGCCCCTCTGCCTCCCCTCAGGAGGAGCTGCAGCCCCCGAGGAGTCTCCCCCCAGTCTCCTCCAGCCGTACAGATCGGGAACAGTGGCACGGTGTTTGTTTGCCAGGTGATTCCTGTCTCATCAGGTCCCAGGCCGCCTCCCCATCCCCGAACAAGCTCAGGGATCCATGTGCTGCCGTTCCCGGTGGGATCCCAGCGCTCCCCCACCCTCGGGGAGCCGGGGGCGGCCACTCCGCTGCCTCCCCGCGGGGAAATTGCTCCTGATGGGATCCAGCCCACATTCCCTGAGCCGCAGCGTGCGGAAGGAACGCGCTGCCACCCCCGTCTCCCTCGCCCTCCCTCCCTCCCTCCCTGCCGCCTTTATCTGCGAGTGCCATCGAATCCCTCCAGCAGCTCCCAACTCCTTTTCAAATTCCATTAGAGCTGCTTTGCAGGCGATTGGAATTCCAGGCACTGCGGTGCCACGGACGCAAACACGGCACTTTTACACCTTCCAGACGGAAATGTCCCCGCGTCCCCACGACCCGCAGACAGAGCAGGTTCTAATCCCCTTCATTCATCAGCTCCCAGCTCTGGGAGCTGCTGGTTCCTGGTCAGGGATGGGGCCATCGTGGATGAGTCGGGTCCCCTTGTCCCCAGGGAATCTGAGCAGGATTGCACAGCAATAAACCCCCCAAATCCATGCCTGCCTCTGCCGTGGGATGGCCCTGGCCAGGTTCTTACCCAGGGATGGCTCAGGGATGGCTCGATGGACCAGGGCAGGAGGGATCTCACTGGGCTCACCTGCCAGGGACACCCCCTCAGCCTCTCCTGGTGGCTCCCTCGCAGCTGGCAGCGTGTCTGACCCACTGGTCACTCCTCAGGGCATTTTACTGGGAAAAAAAGCTGCCACTTGGCATGAATGGCTCAGGGCCATGTCCCCCATCACCACCAGGATTGTCCCTTTGTTGGGAAGGAAAGGACCCACAGCACCAAACTGGTGAAGGAGAGCACCCACCCGCCAGCATGGGCTCAGTGACCTCCCAGCAGGAGCTGCCCAGCCCCTCACCTGTGTCCAGGTGTAGCTGGCAGGTGACAGTGGTGACAACATGCTGTCCCTTTGCCTGCTGGAGGTTTCTCAAGGTTTTCCCTGCTCTGCTGTGCCCTGTCTCTGTTTTGAGGTATTTGCTCTTCCCAGTCCCTTTCCTGCTTCAGGGTCATGCTGAGGCAAGGAGGTGCCAATCCCCAAAATCCTCCTTCTTCCTTGTCCTGTCATGGATCATGTCCAGAAAATTAACTCAAACAGCAAAGGAAGGAACTCCCCCGTCCCCATCTTTTCCTGCTCTCCCCAGTCCAGCACAGGGGAAGGGTCCTGGGTGGTTTTTTTATTTTTGCTGCCTACTCTTGCTCCACGTCCCTGGAGTGGGATGGGAGCTGGTAGGTTGAAAGACAAATTATGCTGGGATGCAGTGATGGCAGAGCTGATTCATCAGCCGGGGGGGTCTACAAGGTCTAATTTGGGAGGGAAGATCTCTGACGAATCCTTCAGTAACCAGGAAGACTTGGGAAACTTTTCCTGGCTGAACTCATTATTAATTTCTCTGCCCATCCAAGAGCTTGGATTCTGCAGGATGGGGAGGCCGCCATGGTTAGGGAAGAGGTTTTGAACAGGAAATATGTTTGTAGGAAACAGCTTCAAATTTGCTGGATCATCATTAATTGTTGGACTCAGTGATCTCACAGGTCTTTTCCAATCTTGATGCTTCCATGGTCTCTCTCCCTGTGTTGGTCTCTGGGGGCTTTGGCCAACACCAGGATGGAGATGATGGTTTCTCCCCTAGGGAACCCAGCTGTTTCCAGGTGTTGAGAGTCTCTTCTGAAGCTCCACAGTGCTGGATGTGTTTTGCCTGCCAGAACAGCCCTCATTCCTTGTGCCCTCTGCAGGGACCAGGAGCAGGTTCTGGAATGCTCTGGCTGCCCTGATGCTGAACGGGGTTGAATGTGGCTCTGGGCATGAAGGAATTTCTCCAGCTTGATCGTGTGGGAATTGGCTCAGGCTGTCAGTGGCCAGGCAGGCAATTCCAGCCCCCCTGGCAGCCTCGAGGAGACACTCAGGGCTGGCCTCTGGGCACTCCTGGCTATTCCCACATCCCCAGGAGGGCTCCTGGGGTGGGGGGACTGCCATTGAACCGGGCTGGCAGGAGGATTTTGGGGAGCTGTCAGCACTGGAGGTGAGAACAGGCCTGGCACCCAGCCAGCATTATTAGTGTCTCACTTCCACAGGCAACAAATCCACCCACATCCTCCATGGAAGGAAAAGCTGTTTGGAAACAAGACCTGTACCTGGCACAGGGATCCAGAGATGCTCTCCTGGTGCATCTCCCTGCACCCCACGGCCTTGGCAGGATGGTCAGCAGGATGTGCCCAAGGGGCCACAGCTCCATTGTGACTGTCCCCATCATCCTATCCCCTCCTCTCCTCGTCATTCCAGCAGCAGCTCCTGGATCCTTGGATATGTGAGAGGGGTGGAGGTCGCTGTGCTCTGCCTCACTCTGTGAATTATTAATCCAGCAGGAGACAGCTTGGAATGGGAAATCTTCCCCAGCAGGCAGGAAAACTGGGAATGGGTTTTCCGGGCTGTGCTGGACAAACTGGCCAGGGACTGAGTGACCTGGGCCAAGTGTGGTCCTTTCCCTGCTCCACCAATTCATGTGGAATTCAGGGTTGCCCTTGCCCTGCTCCAGTTTCTCTGCTCTGCCCTGGGGTAAATCCTGGATCAAACCTTGGTCCTCAGGCCTGAGCACAGGGTGGGGGTGCTGCAGAGCAGGGAGTGCTCCAGGGGCTCTGAGCCCAGCTCCCAGCACGGGGTCCTGGCATGGGGCAGGTACCAGGGGGATTCAGCAGGGGAGAGATGGACTCTGCTCCCTCAGGGCCCTGCTCTTCCATCCCAGCAGCCAAACCCCTAGAGCAGCCCCTGCCAGCCCCCAGCCTCACCTGCACTATCCAAGCATCCCACCCCAGCATCCTGCTGAGATCCCAGCCCAGCATCTCACAGAGGAGGAAGGGCAGCTCAAGGCTCCAGGCTGGTGTGGCTTGTGCCACCTCACCTCCTCTGACAGCTCCGGCCACCCTGGCGACCCCAACGTGTCTGTTGTCCTCCTGTCACTCCGTGTTTGTGTCCCTGCTCCCTGCAGGCTGCTCCCAGCCTCCTCCACAGGGAACAGCCAGGCCTGCAGGCAAAGGGAAGCTGCTGCCGACTTTTGTGTTTTCCCAAACCATCAGCTCTGGTGGCATCTTCTAAACAGATTAAACTTGGATCCCAGCCCCAAGATCAGCTCTGGGAGCCTGGGAGGAAGGTCCTTTCCCACAAGCCTCCCCAAGGCTTCATCCACTGAAGCCCCTGGACCTCCTGGAAGCCCCCAAACATCTCTTACTGTGAGGAAGAGAGGTGGGTGCTGAGGTGCATCCAACACCCAAGGCAGCATCTCAGGGCTCCCCAGGTCTGACAAAAACTGCTAAATCTTCGTTAAACTTTGGGAATAACAGCACCATCACACCACTGCTGTCATTAATCCTTGCTAATTGTTTCTATAATTAAAAACCCCATTGTGTCTTGTCTCTGCAGCATGATTTATCAGCTAGGGAGCACTCTTGCATGAGTGATGCATGGCTGGTGGGAGGACATCTGCTCTGGGCTGCCTGCATGGAGGGGAAATGCATGGGGGCTGCTCCTTCCCCCAGCACCTCAGCCTCTTCAAGCCCGGGATGAAATCCCCAACCTCGAGACACCCTTTGGCTTCCTGGATACCAGGGAAAGGTTCTTCCCCCCGAGGGTGCTGGGGCACTGCCCAGGCTCCCCAGGGAATGGTCCAGGCCCCGAGGCTGCCAGAGCTCCAGGAGCGTTTGGACAGCGCTGCCAGGGATGCTCAGGGTGGGGTTGTTGGGGTGTCTGTGCAGGGCCAGGGGTTGGACTGATGGTCCTTGTGGGTTCCATGACTGATCAATACCAGGAATGAGATTGTTTCAGTCCTGGCCTTTGATCCCCAAGTGAGCTGCAGCCAAGGTCAGACCTCACTCCTGAGTGAAAGCAGCAAAAGAGGAGCCCCCTCCTTCCCTGGGAGCGTGAGAGGGCTGGGGTTGGTATCAGATCACGCTCTGCCTCTGCTGGGAACCGCTCACTGACCTCATCCCTCCTTCCCTCTGTGCGGTGGGGACCGGAATCATCCACAGCTCCCAGGCTCCCCTGTCACCTCCCTTTTATCTAAGCTGATACCTTTAAATGAAATACGAACAAAAGCAGCAAGTTTTGGCTGAGGATAATGAGACCTGAAAATGACTCTGCTTAGTGCGGTGAGTCACACCTGATGGATGTGCATATTAATGCTGCTCCTCCCAGCTGTGCTTCCAAGAGCTTTCAGTGGGGTTGAGCTGGAGACACTGGGAGAGAGGCTAAGCTCAGTAGGAATATTTGGAGGATCTGGCCTGCTGGATACCACTTTTCCATCCTTTTTCCCAGTGAATCTCCAGGCCTCAGCTGGACACCAGCCCAGCCATGGCATCTGCTGTGGCACCAGTTCCTCCCTGCCACCCAACTGTGACCAACAGCTCAGAGATGCCAACAAGGGCAGCAGCACAAACACGGGCTCAGAGCCTTTGGAAAACGTCAACATTCACAGCACTCACCGGCCAAAAATATCCGGGCTGGGAATTGTGCACCTCTGAGGGGATGGCTCCATGTCCAGAGATGCCGGGGATGGCCACAGTGCTCTGTCACTGCTGTCACCATCTGCTCCCAGTCACACACCTGGCTGGAGCCCTCCTCGAGGGTAAAATGTTGCTTTTAGGTGCTCCGAGGCATCCCTGGGATCCCAGATCCCGATAATCCACAGGGAGCAGGGTCAGCCCTGATGAAAACCCCTCCCTGGCACCTGCAAAACCCCAAAGGGCAACTGGAGACATGGGGCTGGTCCCTCCCTGCACATCCCTGAGCGAAGCAGAGCCAGCACTTGCCCTGTCCCCCTCGTGCTGTGTCCCCAGAGAAGAGAAGCCCAGTGAGAAGTGTTGAGGTTTCACGTTTTCCCAAAACAGAGGAAAATTTCATAACTAAAATCACGACCCATAGAGATTATTTTGCTGGAAACAAATGCTTTGAATCCCCTTTTTGCCTTGAAAGAAATTCCTGCCCTAACATTAAATCTCACAGTTAATATTTAACCTCGCTATTTGCAGCTGCAGCCAAGCACAGCCACCCCCGGACCCCAGCAGTCACCTTAAAGGACAAACTGGAGCTGTTTGTCCTCTTCTCCTCCTAGGGAAAGAGCAAAATGCTCCTTCCAGCCCTGGGGCAGGGCCGGAATGGGGCTCCTGCCCCTCTCAATTACCGGCCCTGACAGCGGCAGCGATTGCTGCTCCCCCCGGCTGAGCACAGCCTGGCTAAACCATCGCTCCAGCCTAATTAGGCTCTGACCAGGGCACGGAGCCAGCAGCCCGAGGAGGAGATGATGCTAAGGAGCCCCAGCCCCGGGGGACCCCCCTGCCATCCCCACCCCCTGTCCCAGCCCTGGGATCCCCCAGCCCTTCCTGCTGCCCGCGCCAGGCCCCAGGTAACCCGCCCCCGGCTCCTAAATTGGATTTGTTCATGCTAATTAGGATCGTTTTCGCCTCAATTAAGCCATTTGTTTCCCACACGGCTCCCTCGGCACAGGTTTGAGCCCTGCACTGGCTGCTTGGGCCACGTGTCCTCGGTGCTCCCCGATTGTCAGGGTCACCTTTGCTCATCCCTCAAGGTCCTCACTCATCTCCCCCTCCCCCAAACACGGCGTTAACACCTCAGTTTCCCAGGAGGAATCAGAGGGAAAGGCCCCCCTCCAGGTACTGACAGCCAACAGAGCCCAGCTCATGTGAAAAAATAGGGTGATTTTATTGCAAACTTCAGAAAAAGGGAAGAAACAACATGAACACGGCCTTTAACTTGACATCTTCCTCCTGGGCACGGCTGGCCCAGGGAATCAGGCACTTTGCAGCCCCAAAAGATCCAGGTGCACAAGTCAGGCTTCCTGGTTTTCCTGGAAAACAGGAGATTTTCCCCATAGCACTCCCCACAGCCTGCCCTCACTGACACTGGGGACAAACCAACCCCCTGCCCCTCTCCTCACCCTCCCCTTCCCAGGGCAGCAGCTTCCTGGGAATTAGGAGGGTATCCAGTCGTGCTTTGGGACCAGAACAGTGAGGGGGAAGCTGCCCGTGGTGAAGAATTTCCCTATTTTCTACTGCAAAATACCTGGGCCAGGAAGTCACAAAAGGCTCGTGGCACCCTGGGTCAGAGGTGCCACAAGCTGGCACCGGTGTCACACACTGGTGACAATGCCTGGGGCACACCCAGCACCACCCCATCAACACCTGGGGACTGAGGCTGTGTCCCTGCACAGGGACTGGAGCCCCTCCAACCCTTTTCCCTTGGCAACAGAGCTCTGTGACAAAGGCTCAGAGCCTGGGGACATCCAGGGGACTTGTGATACCACCCCTGCTCCACACTCAGATTGCCCCAAGGGTCCTTACCCCATCCTGGGGCAAGCTGGTGTCACAGGCTGTGTCAGTCACCTGCTCGCTGCCATCCCCGCTGCTCTCATCAGCTCGTGGCTTCCTGGCATCACCAATGGCCACATCTGGAGCATTGTTCCCACTGCTGGCCACAGCTGGATCCTCTACTCCCAGCTCTGGGGACAGCACGGAGCCCTGGGGGTTGTGTAGCACAGGGATACAGTCAGAGCAGCACAGAACCTATGAGGGATTCATAGAATTCAGATTAGAGCAACCCCAGACTCCCAGGGGCTGGGTACCTCCCCCCAGCCCAGGGCGGTCCCCAGGAATGGAGCAGGGACACTCACCAGGATCCCACCCTGCTCCTCCAGCTCCAGGTCGGTGTCATTTTGGGACTGGTACTCATCACTGTCCGACCCCACCTCTAAGGGCTGGAGAGGAAAGAGGCAAAGGGAGGCTCTGAGGAAGGACACTCCAGTCCTGTCCCCAACAGCACCAGGAGCCACAGCCAAGGGTGGCAGAGATGCTGCTTTGCAGGGACCAAAGAGAAGCCTTGGGGATGAGTGGGGCACTCCCAGCTCTCACGCAGCGATGCTCAGGTGCTCCTTGAACACCCTGTGCCCTCTAAGAGGGGAGAGGGAAGGAAACCTCTGCAGGCTCCTCCACAGGGACACTCCCAGAGCATCCCAGTCCCACACAGAGGCCAAACCAGCTCAGAACTGTTCAGCAGTCACAACCTCTCACCTCATATGAGACATCTTCAGGGTCCTCCTCTGGCAAATCCCTCCCCAGCACCACAAACCAAGGCTCCTGGTTCTCCAGAGCCACATCATCCTGCTTCCTCTTGCTGGCTTCGCTGCCTGGGTTGATCGGAGCCTCCCGGATCTCTGCAGGGATTCCCAGGAGGGACAATCACCACACCCAGAACAAACACAGTGGATTGCCCAGCTCTCTGCAGGAATTCCATGCCAAAAGCCTCCAGGTGCTCCAGGAGGCCCCAGCTCTTACCCTTGGACATGTTGCTCTGGCCCCAGTCGGTCGGGAGGTAGCCCAGGAGGTTCTGGATGCTGGTGGGAGCCACAGAGAGCAGAAGGTGCAGGAGCTTCCCCCACCGCTTCCTGGCCACGAGCCCCGGCCTGGTGGGGGACTGGGATGGGGGGCAGAGTTTGCTCCTGAGGGTCTCCACAGGGAGCACCAATCCAGTCCAGACAGATGCTTTCTGAAGGAGCTTCAGCTGCAAAGAGAGGTCCATCAGCACGTGGGAGAACATGCAGGTGTTCAAAATCCTCAGGGAAAGCCTTAAACTCTGCTCTGTCCCAGTGAGGGGCTGAGACTGGGACCAACTTCAGCCTGGACCTGTTGGGTTGTACTCCAGTCCCAAAATTCTCCCATTTCTTCTGGCCCAGAGAGGGAGAGAAATGGGAATGCTGCAGCCACCAACAGCAGTGGGGGAAGAAAGGCAAGACCAAGCCAAGCTGAGGAGAAGCTGGGACAGGGGGAAAAGCAGAGGACAAATAATGGAATTGTTTGGGTGGGAAGAGACCTTAAGGATCACTTATTCCACACCTTATCATGGGCACCTCCCACTGTCCCAGGCTGCTCCAAGACCTGTCCAGCCTGGCCTTGGACACTGCCAGGGATCCAGGAGCAGCCACAGCTGCTCTGGGCACCCTGTGCCAGGGCCTGCCCACCCTCATAGGGAGGAATTCCTTCCTAATATCTAACAATGTGAAAAGACTGAAAGAAAAGAGACTATCTGGCAGAAGAACCCCAGAAACTGCCAGTGTTGAGGTTTCAACCACCCCCTCCCCAGCCTCAACATCACTCACCGGGTACTTGACCCAGCTGAGCTGAAGGATCTGGCCCAGGAACCTGCTGGAGAATGAATCACTGCTGGTGGGTGGCCTCATCTGGAGAGAGAGAAAGAGAAAAGTCAGAGCCTCCAGCCCAGCTCTGAGAGTGCCCCCAGCAGAAGCCACTCCTTAGGCACCGGCAGCACCGTGACCTGCTCTGGGCTTTGGGGGCTGCCCTATAAAGCCCAGACTAGGCACAAGCCTGGCTTAGAGCCCTCTGCCTCCCTCAGGGTATTTATGGGTCCTGGCCCATCTGCCCCTCGTTACCCCGAAGAGCTGCTGGCGCTGCTAATTGGTGGGGCAGCGCAGGGCCCTCCCCTGCTATCAGCTCTCAATTAGCGGGTCATTTTCTCTCCATTTGCGGTCTCCTCCTGGAGCTCGCCAAGACTCTGATTTGGGATCTCTCCCCTCGCTCTGTGCCGGTGCAAACAGCTGAAGGTGATGAGATACCAGAACCTGCCCTGCCGAGCCCCCCAGGGATGGGAGAAACCGGATCCCAAGTGGCGGGAGGCCCCTCTGCATCCCCCCTGCTCTGTGCCCGCACGGAGATGGAGCTGCTTTTCCTTTCTGCATCATTTTCCCAGCAGGATCCATCCTAAAGCCACCGTTATCCCCCTGAGAGTGGAGGAGCTTCCTGAGCTGGGGGAGAGTGACAGGAAGAGTGACAGAGGGTGACTCCCTGCCCCGCCGCACAGGGGGAGAGGCAAAGCTGGGAGAGAGCAGCTTCATCCTCCTCATCCTCCCACCTGCAGGATGCACAAAGCCTCTTCCCCCCTGGCCTGGGGACTGCCTGGGGCTGTTCCTCCTCATTCCCAGCCTAACGGGATGGGAGCACAGGGATGCTGCGGGAAAGGAGAGCCCTGGCCCCGGGAGGGGTGGGAGGAGGGAGCCGGGGATGCGGTGGCTGAAGCCGCCGCCTGCTCTGGGGGATCGCGTGGGCCGGAGCGTTTCCTGGCGGGAGCTTTGCTAGACAGAGCTCAAGTGTTTGTCTGCCGCTCGCGGCTGCCCCTTGCACCTGATGCCCACGGCTGGTGACTCATCCCGCTCCCCCGGCTCTTCCCCTCTCCGCTGCCTCGTGGGTGACAGCGCTGGTGGCCCTGCGTGACAGCAGCGGCGCCGTGTCCTCGCCTGTCCCCTCCACCCGCCTGCCCCGTGCCCCGGCGGCCGCTGGACCCTGGCAGGGACCTGGCGGTGTCGTCACCGCGCGTCACCAGCCGGGGGTGGCCGCGGAGCATAAAAACCCAGCGCTGCCCAGTGAGCCCTAGGGGCCACCATGTCCCCGTGGTGGGGCACGCTCTGTCCCCCCGCACTCCAGGGCAGCAGCTCCAGCGACATCTTCTTCCACGTGGTGACCCCCGACCGCATCCCGCAGTTCATTATCCCGTCCCTGGACATCCACAAGAAGCAGAGATGCTCAGGCAAGGGGGCGGCACAGCCGGAGGGGACGGGGCAGCCGGAGGGGACAGCTCGGAAGTGCAGCTGGGACTCAGCGGTGCAGGATGAGCACGGCTCTAACTCACCGTGTTTTAACTCACCCTGCTCCAGCCCAGACCCCACTGCTTGGGCAGCTCTGTCCCTGCCGCACCTCCCCAAGGTCACCACCCCGTATGGCTTTGTCACCCTGGGGCGGAGCCCGCAGGTCACCGGTGAGGAGGCGTTTTTTCACTCGGGCTCAGGCCACCCTCGGGGTCCTGCTGCCGGGACACGGCCCAGCTGGCCGGAGGAGCCGGGATGCTGCGGACATCCCGGGATTCTTGCTGCTGAGGGAGACTCCGCGGTGGGAGGAAGCCGGAGGGACCCCAAGCAGCCAAATCCCCGAGCCAGCGGTCACAAGGACGATGGAAGCAGCCCGACCCCAGCAGGGCTTCCCCTGCCCAGATGTGCCAGAGACACCCGGATAACAGAGGCTTTGGAAAGCCAAGAGGCAGAGAAGAGGGACAGGAGGCTCCTGGGCATGGGCTGCCCGAGGAGCGGCTCCAGCCTGGAGCTCCCCGCGGCGACAGCCAGGAAGAATTTGTTCCAGAGGATCCTCAGGAGGCACCTCGTCCACCCGCGGCAGCTCAAGCCCGGGCATTTCACCCTCCACTGACCCTGCAAAGCAGCTCCGAGGAGCTGAGGTTCCCTAAAGACCTGGGGAAGAGAGACTTCTGTAAACGCCTCAGAACGCTGAGCAGCCAGGCTCAGGGTGTCACCTTCCCTGGGGGGACAGCCCGGAGGTGACATCGCCCGTGGCACCAGCAGGGCATAGCCGGGAGGGACACAGAGGGGCTGTGGGTTTGTGACTGCTCAGAGCTTGAATAAAAGTGCAAACGTTTCATCTGAGCTGTCGTCCTCTCCTTTTTCTCCCTTGTGTCAACACTCAGGTGTCACCAGGGTGTTTTGGTGACCCCAGCGCCCTCTCTGGTTGTATCCCCAGGCTCAGCAGCTCTTGAGCTGAGAGCAGGTTCCTGATGGGCTGACACCGCTGGAATGCAGAGCCGGGGACACTGAGCCCAGGAGCTGCAGCAGGCCAGGAGGGGAGAGTGACCACATTCACTTTGCAGCTTTGTGGCCATAACCTGGGGTGTTTGAACGTGTCAGGGTCCCTCTCCTGGCCTTGCAGGAGGGACTCAGCTCCAGGGCACAGCAGCTGCCCTGAAACACTGACCCCTCACCATTCCAGAGGGTGCAGTTTCCAACCACTCCGAACCAGCTGTGATAAGCAAGTCTCACTTTATTGACTGTTCCCTCATAAATGGCTTTCCCCCCCACTTTTATTGAGCAGCAGAACCTGCAGTGCCAGAAATAAAGAGTTCATGGTCAGCAGCGTTTTGGGGCTGCTGAAGCAGAGTGCCCTGAGTCAGCAGTGCTGGGCTGCAGCCACCAGCCCTTCCAGGGGTCTGATTCTCCAGAAGGATCCCCGAGAGGTGGCCCTGGGAGGGCTGGACCCACTCCAGGGGTGCTGGGAGTCTGCACGAGCAGCAATCAGGATTTGCATGCGGGCCATTAAGCAGGCAGCTCATTAACCCGGTTTGCCTCCCACCGCTGCCGGGCTGGCTGCGTCACCCGGGCCACGTCCTGCTCCAGGCAGGAACTTTGTTTTCCCCATCCCTCCAGGCTGCTTCAGCTCTCTGTTGGAGCTGCCACTTCCGAGGGAGCTTTTCCTGCAGCGTTTGAGCACCAGGGACGAGCGGGAAGGGCCCTGGAGCCCCTGACCTGCTCCAGATGTGCAGGGAGCACCAGAGGATCCACGCAGTGCTGGTGGAGGGGCTGGGAGCTGGTCACACCAGCACGGCGCCTGTCCGTGACTCCAGCACAGCACCCGCGGCAGCCAGCACTGCTGGGAGGGGAGCTGGGATCAGGGATGTGACAGAAAATCCTCTCCCCGGTTATTCTGAGGAGCACTGGCACTATGGAGTGAGTCAGGGACTGAGGCTCTGGAAATTTAAATTGATCTCCAGCTCCTGAGGGCATGGGCTCCGCTCGGCACTCGGGGCTGGGAGGGCAGATTGAGTTACCAGGGATTAATAAACGAGCTCTTATCAGTTACTCGGGCTGTGAGAGCCCAACATGTGCGTGCTCCGAGCTGACAGGGAATTAAGCCACGCTCCTGTGAACCTCTCTCTCCTTTGATGCTCAGGCAGTGGCTCTGTCCGAGTGGCTCAGCATCTCCCAGGGAAACACGGAAACAACCCCCTAGAGCTGACTGATCCTGCTGTATTTACCAGTTAAACCTGGGCACTGGGAGCTGGCACTCCTAGGGTTTATTCCTTTCTTGGGGACCTTCCTGAGCTCCCAGGGACTTTTTAATGTCCTTTACTTTGTCTACAAAATAGGAAGAAATCCACTCTGCTTCCCAAGTGGGTTGCGGGGCTTTGTCCACCCTTTTTCCCAGGACATCTCTGGTGCCCTTGCAGGAATTCTCAAGGGAAGAAATATTCTGTGTTCCTGCAGCCTGCTGTGGTGCAAGACTCATTTCCTCTGGTGTGCCAGCGTGGGGACGATCAGCCTGGAGAGAATCACAGCTTATAGGATTGTTTAAAATGGTTGCAGTGGGAATTGCTGGCAGTGGGAGTTATTCTGTGGCAGGAGAGGAGCTGGGGCTGAATGAGGAGGGAAACAAATCCCCTGCAGCACAGCAAAGGTGCTCTGTGGTGGAATTGAGCCTCTGCCTGCCAGGTTCCAGCTCAAAGCACCTCTCCAGCCTGTGAAGTGAGAAGGACAGTATCTCCCAGTGCCTCTGAGATTTACAGGATGCCCTTTCCCTGCAAACCAGGCAGGGAGGATGATACAACAGGAGGCATCAAGATGTGACAAGATAAATTGTCATTACCAGCCACTGATCATCCTGCCCGGGCCTGCCACATTTTCTAAATGTTGTTTTTGGTCTGACTCAGAATTTCCTTCCAGCCTCCTGCAGGTGGAGGAGAGCTCAGGGCTAATTATCCCCTCCTCATCCCACGCTCTGAGCAGCACCAAGCACGCCTGGCTGCAAGGAGGGGGAATCAGAGGAGGAACCAATTCCAGGCTCCTGAGTTTGGGGGGCTGGGTTGGGCCTTTTCTCTCCAAGCCAGTCCAGTGTCCCCCTGACCAGTTTGCTGCTATCACTGGTCACACCCCCCTCAAAGGGGTGACAATTTCTCCCTGTCAACAACAATTGTCACCTGTTGCAGGTGGCTCTTGGCCATGCTGGGTATGGGGGGGTCTCATTCTCCCGGGCAGCCAAGCAGCAGCAAAGGAATCTCCTGGAGAAATCCCATTACCCTGTGATTTTTATGCTGGGGAGCACTCAGGCTGCCCGGGATCGATACAGAGCTGCTGCCTGTGACAGGAATTTTGCAGTCAGTGTCGGTGCCTGGGGCTGAGATAAATCCCTTCATGTGCTCATTAGCTGCACAGCTCCTCTCCCAGCTAATTGGGGCTGCAAAGGTCGGGCTCTGGCTATGACCCAGCCTGCAGTCCCGGCCTGGGAGCACACAGGGATGGGGATTGGGATGTTCTTCATTCCCCCGGACCTGGGGATGCAGTTTCCAGCCTGGTTTCCCAATTTGCACCTCCCTGGCCCAGTTTCTCCTCCCTTCCATCCCTCTGACCCCCCTTCTCTGCCCTCCAGCACCTCCAGCATCACTCCTGGGCTGCAGCTCCAGCAGTGCCTGGATGCTCCATGGCCAGCAGCTTCTCCAGGGGTTTGGATTTCAGCTCCTCAGCTGGCAGGCTGTTTGTGAGCAGGTAGAAACGCCTGGATTTATCCTCATTTGTTCCCTGAATGGCTTTGTTTGCCTCTTTCCATAACACCTGACAGCTGGGCACCGGGAGAAGCTCAGCATTGCTGCTGGGCAGAGCCCTGGGAGCCCCTGGCAGGCTCAGGGCAGCAGCTGCTCTCTGCTCAGCCCTGCTCACAGGCACAAACCACTTTTCCAGGCTCAGCAGCAGGACCTCTGTCCCCAGCTGGGAGTGCAGCCAGGTCCGTGCTTTTCCCCTCAGATGCTCCGAGACATCCAAGTGTGGCTCTTTCTGAGCAGGGAAAATCCTGCCTGTGCTCCCTCCTGGGGGTTACTTCAAACCTCACCGTGAGCATCTGTTGCTCTTTGCAGAATCCCAGCCTGGTTTGGGCTGGAAGGTGAACAACTGCCTTGGTTTAAGACAATTTTAAGAGCTGGACACTCTAAAATCACTTCCCTTCCATTATAATTTTAACCCATCCCTTTCCACCACCAAGGAGAAACAAATATGAAGAGATCTAAGTGAAAAATGTCATTTCAGTTTTTAGCAGCCCATGCTCAGATCTTGCTGGCCTTTCTCGGAGTTATCTCCAACCTCTGAACACTCCTGGATCCGAGCCCAGGGCTGACTCTCTCCAGAGCTGTTATCCCCTCCCTATCTGTGCCAAACCTCTGCTCTCCAGCCTTCTCTCCACATCCCTTGGCAAGATTCGTGTGAGGGCAGCCAGGGAGGGAATAGAGAAGCTCAGCAGAGGTGACAACTGCACATCTTCATCAGCGAGGCTGAATTATGGTTCCCCAGAGACCACATCCTCACCTGCTGCTTCCTCCCCATCTCACATGGGCAGCTGCACCTGGAAGTGCCACAGGAATTTCTAACCCAGCAGTGCCCTCCCCTCCCAAAGCCATTTTGGAGTCATTTTTGGAGTAATGAGTCATTTTAAACGCTACAAGGTTCACCTTTGTAGCGGCTTCAAGTTAATTGCCTTAAGAAAAAAGAAAAAAAGAAAAAAGGAGTCGATTCATCATGTTCCTTTAATTGCCCTCAGGGCTGGGTGTGCTGTGAGGGAGAGTTAATTTAGCTCGGGGCTGGTTTTCATTAGGGGTAAAGGAGGAGAGAAGAGAGGTGGTGTGGGCTGTTCTGTCCCGGTACAAAACAATGTTTTGGGGAAGCTCTGCAGAGCCTGGGGGATGAAATAACCCAAACCACTCCTCGGTGACACCCCCTGCACTTTGCTGTGCCCAGCTCCACTCTGTGTCCCACTGGAGAGAGCCCAGGTTGCTCCAGGGGCTTGGAATCCTTGGGATCTCAGAGAACAGGAGGGGATGGAGCACGGAAGGGAGTCCTTGAGCTCAGGGGCTCGGTGCAGGCACCTCCTGCCCTCAAACAGGCTCTGCATAGGGGGATCAAATCATTCTGCCCCAAAAAGGCTTCACCTACGCAGCTCCTGGGCTGGGCAGGGAGGGCCCCACCTGTGCTCACCTGAGCTCTGCAGAGACAGCCAGAATTCCAGGGAAACTGAGGCACACAAGCTTTAACTTACCCAGAGCTGCCTCGTGGGAAGAGGATTCTGTTGCAGAACANCCCTGGACCATCCCCGTGGTCTCCTCTGGACTTTTTTCCAGCAGCTCCACATCCTCCTGATGTTCCCCAGGGCTGCAAGTGGGAGGAGGAGAGAGGAAGGAGAAACAAGGGGATGTTCTGTGTCTCCTTCAGCAGCCAGGAATGCTTTCAAGGATGGAGCTGTCAGGGAATTCTTTNGCGAGCAGGGCAGAGTGTGGGCCTGCCGTGTACGTGAGTTAGGCTGAAGGACACACTGCCCTTGAGTCTGGGAGAAGCTGAGTTGTAGATAATAGAATGAAGAAGATCCTTGAAAACAAGAATGGAATGTGGAAAACAAGAATGGAATGTAGGAGAGAAATGCAAATGAAACCTTATAGAACTAACCAATGGTGTGATGACTAGTAGACATAATTGACACTAAAGGGATATTAGCCGTGTGTAACACTAATAAATTGGAAGCTTGCTTATCACTCATATTGGGTCGTTGTGTCTTGCTTCTGCATCACCACGAGTATCCCACCTAACCCTGCTCTTTGGAAGCCATTCCCTGTGTCCTGTCCCTCCATCCCTTGTCCCCAGTCCCTCTCCAGCTCTCCTGGAGCCCCTTTAGGCCCTGCAGGGGGCTCTGAGCTCTCCCTGGAGCCTTCTCCTCTCCAGGTGAGCACCCCCAGCTCTCCCAGCCTGGCTCCAGAGCAGAGGGGCTCCAGCCCTGGACCATCCCCGTGGTCTCCTCTGGACTTTTTTCCAGCAGCTCCACATCCTCCTGATGTTCCCCAGGGCTGCAAGTGGGAGTGGGAGAGACGGAGGAGGAACNAGGAGAAACAAGGGGATGTTCTGTGTCTCCTTCAGCAGCCAGGAATGCTTTCAAGGATGGAGCTGTCAGGGAATTCTTTCTCCTCCCTCCCTCCCTGCCTCCCTCCCTCCCTGCCTTTGCTGTCCCCCCGGGGCTCGCTGGCACTGCAGGTGACCTCTGAGAGCAGCACTCGCTGTAATCCCCGCGGAATCTCTGAGCTGACAGCGCGGGAGGAAGCGCTGGAGGAGCCGAAGCCCCGAGCTGCTTTGAGGAAGGATTACACTCCTGCGAGGCAGAGAGCTCCCCTGCTCTGCTCTCCTCCTCTGCAGGAATCTGCAGCTGCCTCCCGGGCTCCTGTCAATAGCTGGGATTTGTGGAGAGGAGATGACTTTAGCCAAGTTTGCTTATATTTTTTGTGTAGACTATGGCTCAGTCAAGGTTTTTATCTCAGAAGGGCTGTGCTGAGCATGCTGAGGTAGCTCCTGTATCTCCCCAATTAATGAGATTAATTTTATTGATTTTAATTGGGCCGATTCACTGGCTGGAGATGAAACAGCAGCTTTATCTGCTGGATGCTGGCCAGACCATGCAGCATCTCAAGGATCTGGTCCTTAAAAATCTCACAACCTGCTGCAGTCAGTGCAGGAATCCTGTGAGCCTGGAGTTTACGGAGGGAGTTTTGCTGCTGTTATTTCAGGCAGAGAGCCCAAGAGGGAACAGTGTGATTGATGTCCAGGGAACAGATCCAGGGCTAATGGTCCCCAGGAGCCCAGGGCCAGGGGAGCTGACGTGGAACTGCTGATTCCTGAGCTGCACCTTGGATTCGCTGCCAGGAACAGCCAGGGATGGACTGGTGAGGCTGGGAATAAAAATTGTTTACACACAGAGCTCCTCACTCTGCTGAGAGGGACCATTAATCCTGGTTTTATTGGCCCCTGGGGTCCTGCCTTCCCAGGGTGTGCTCAGGGAATCCTGGAATGGTTTGGGTGGGAAGGGACCTTAAAACTCACCTTGTTCCATGGGCAGGGACACCTCCCACTGTCCCAGGCTGCTCCAAGCCCCAGTGTCCAGCCTGGCCTTGGACACTGCCAGGGATCCAGGGGCAGCCACAGTTTTTTTGGGAGCTCCATCTCAGCCCTTCCCCACCCTCCCAGGGAATGATTCCTTCCCAATATCCCATCCATCCCTGCCCTCTGGCAGTGGAAGATCCATCCCAACCCCCTGACACAGCTCCAGCTGTCCCTGGGCTCCTGCCCCTGTCCCAGAGCAGAGTTTGGAGCTGCCCCTGGGGACATTTCGTGCTCCCTAGAGAGGCCACAACAAAGCCCTGTGACAGCTGAAGGACCTGAGGGACCTTGTTGGCCCCCAGCACTTTGTAAATCAGTGTCCAGGTGCTGCCTCAAGAGAACAGAATTGCTGGGGCTGAGCAGGAGCTGCTTTGGGAGCGTTGGAGGTTCAGACCCTTCTCGGTGTCGCTGTGGCACCAACGCTGCCCTGCCTTGTTTTGGCTGCCCCTGCTCCTGCTGAGACTTGTAAAATCTTTCCAGAGCCATGGAAAAAGGAGAGATTTCACTCCAGGCCGTCCATCTCCCTGCAGAGTCAGCTCCCACGGGAACACAATCGACCCTTCCCAGACAGGAGTTGAGGAGGTGGGAGCAAAATATTGGTATTTTCTTTGAAGGCCAGAAGACAACGCGGTCTTAAATTATTCATGGGACCCTCCTGGCAGCACAGGAGAGGAGTCTGTGCCCTGCTTAAAATTCTGAGCCTGCCTATGCGAGGGGAACGATGATTAGACTCGTGTAAGTGTTGAAAAAGGAATGTCTTACCGCTAATTAAAGGTATTTATCTCGCACAACTCGAGCAGTTAACAGCCCAATAAAAGGTATCACCGTGTAATAGGGTGTTTATTTATCAGGTGATTTTCCTGAATGTGAGGGCCTCTCCTTTATAAATGGTTTGATGAAAGAGCAGATGGCACACGGAGATAAAAAAAGCCCGACTGTTGCCCTGGATGTGAGCTCGGAGTGAGGCAGCTCCACTGAGCATCATCATTAATATTTAAGGACAGAGTGAGGCTTCCTCAGGACACGGAGCTGCCTCCTGGAGCAGGGGAGGGTGAGAATCCTGGGATGATTTGGGTTGGGAGGGACCTCAAAGTTCATCTCCTCCCACCCCCTGCCATGGCAGGGACACCTCCCACTGTCCCAGGCTGCTCCAAGCCCCAATGTCCAGCCTGGCCTTGGACACTGCCAGGGATCCAGGGGCAGCCACAGCTGCTCTGGGCACCCTGTGCCAGGGCCTGCCCACCCTCACAGGGAACAATTCCTGCCCAATATCCCATCCATTCCTGAAGCCTTCTCCTCTCCAGGTGAACACTCTCCCAGCCTGGCTCCAGCCCTGGACCATCCCTGTGGCCTCCTCTGGACTGGCTCCAGCAGCTCCAGGTCCTTCTCGTGCTGTGGGTTCCAGAGCTGGAGGCAGCAATGGGAGGTCCTCAGGCACGCAGAGCAGAGGGACAGAATCCCGTCTCTGGATGCTTCTTTGGACTCAGAACAGCACCTGGGAAGTTTTTGGGCTGCCAAAACCTGGCCAAGACACCCTAAGCTTCTTGGCCACCCCCACACCAGGTCCTGCTCCCCAGGGCTGTGATTTCCCTGCTGCCAGACCTTTCCCCTCCTTGTTCTTGCTGTTAGAACATCCCACAGTGATCTGGAACCAGCACCAGGACCTGGGAGGAATTTCTGCCCAGTCCCCATCTAACCCTGCCCTGCCAAGGACAGGGCTCTGTGCCCTGGGGTGACTCAGCTGGACAGGCAGCCCCACACCAGCTGGACAGTCGAGTGACCACCAAAAGGTGAGGAGATGCAGGAATCCCCTGTGTGTGCCAGGACACACGGCTGGGTCACCCCCCAGCAGCTCTGCACTCCTGGACGGGGTTGTCCCACACGTAGAGATGTCCCAAACTGTGGGACCTGGCATGGGAACGACTGGAACAACTGCTCCAAGCCAGTCAGGCTGTGGGGGACAGCAGGGAGAGGTCCAGAGCCCATGGCCTGGAGCACAGGACAGCTGCCAGCAGCCCCTCTTCACCTGCCCCCAAAGTCCTGCAGCCCCTTTGTCTCCTGCCCCCAAAGTCCTGCAGCCCCTTTGTCTCCTGCCCCCAAAGTCCAGCTCTCCAGGGCCCTGAGCCTTCCTGCAGGTCTCTCCAAGGACATGGAGCAAACACCATCTGACTTCCAGAGCTGGATCAGAGGTGACCTCCTCTCTGAAAGTGCTGACTGAGGCAGCACCTGCCTGCGTTGTCACCTTTGTCACGCTGTCCCCACCCCAGGGAGGGCCAGGCAAGGGCCAAGTCAGCAAATGCAAAGGGGCTGCTCTGTCCCCTCCATGCCAACACCTCCACTCAGCTGTTTTTTTCCAAGGACACCAATTTTGGAGATGATTCCAACTCGTGGATGTGGCCTGGAGGGCGCTGGGTGTTTGCTGCAGTGCTGCTGCTGATGTGGGCAGGAGAGGGGGTCCAGAGGGAACAGGAGGAGATGAAAGCAGTGCTGAGGAGCAGGAAAGAGCTGCGGTGTCCCTGGGGAAGTGATGAGGAGTGAGAGAGGAGGAGGGAATGAGAGAGGAGGGAGCCATGCAGGGAGAGCTGGAGCTACAGAAAGAGCTGGAACTTTGTTTCTGGGGTGTTCAGGAGAACAGACTTGATATGGGAAGGGCTTTGGAAGGTTTGGTCTCTGAAACAGAGTAAAAGCCAGTCTGGAGGGATCCTGGAGGACCAGAAGGGA
Organism: Drymodes brunneopygia; assembly: GCA_013400955.1. Taxonomy (NCBI): domain Eukaryota; kingdom Metazoa; phylum Chordata; class Aves; order Passeriformes; family Petroicidae; genus Drymodes; species Drymodes brunneopygia. The sequence continues at coordinate 26,989 of VZTZ01032237.1, read as the reverse complement.
TGGGAACACAGGCAGTGGTTGATTTTTAGGTAAAAGGAGTCAGGAGAGCTCCTGCTCATCAGCAGCCTGGGCTCACGTGGCCACGCTGAGCCCCAGCTCTGACCCAGGGCTGCCAGCAGATCAGAGATAAATTGTGTTGTAGGTTCAGAGAACAGAGAAACAGAGAAGTTTGGGGGTTCCCTGTGCTGGGAGGTCACACCAGGACCATCCCTTTGGGTGCACCCAGGTGACCTTTTAACCCCTGAGCCCCTGGACCAGTTTAAGAACCCCTGGCTTGGTCTGTAGAGGTCCAGTGGCCTCTGCCCACATGGAAGCAAGTGGCTGCAAATGCAGGAGCACACTCTGTTCAGAGAGTTTATCTGCTTCTGTTTATGCATTCATTGTTGATTTCAAACCTCAAGAATCACACTGGCTCCTTCCCATGAAGCTGCTAATCCCTGTGGAGTGCCTGGGAATGACAGGTCTTTTTAGGAGTGTGATACCTCAGGAGAATTTCAACAGGAATTTCATGCAAATGTTGTGATTTCTCCTGATGAGGTTCACCTTTCCTGTCCAGGCGTTTTTTTTTCCCCTGAAAGAAAAGCCTCCACTTATCTCAGGGTGTCATTTTCTGGGGATGGATTTTGTCATTTGTTGTGCTGTTAAATTCCACACTGATCCATTGTCAAATTCTTGTCTGGAGATCACAACCGTGACAAACTGCAACAGCCTTGGAGGCTCTTGTCAAAATCTGTCTGGACTCTTCACGCTGAAATTGAGTGTTCCAAAGACTGACTTTGTTCCTAGAAAGAAAAAAATCATAGGGAAACTTCTTGGTTGTGCAATGAAGAAACAGGTCAGGGAATGGATCCTGTCTTGATTACATTGACATGTAAATTAAGAGGGTTTAAAAATTCCAGCTGAAACTGTCTCTCCCAAGGCAGCAGAGCTCTCTGGAGAGGCACAAGGGGATAATTCCCCACGTTTTCAAGGGATGTGTCAGGTGTTTCCATGGACTTTGCAGGCTTGATCCTGGTGCTGGTTCCAGATCACTGTGGGATGTTCTAACAGCAAGAACAAGGAGGGGAAAGGTCTGGCAGCAGGGAAATCACAGCCCTGGGGAGCAGGACTTGGCGTGGGGGTGGACAAGAAGCTCCTCCATGGGTCTGAGCTGTGCATTGGCAGCCCAGAAAGCCCCCCAAGTGCTGGGCTGAAGAATCAAGGGAGGGGATTCTGTCCCTCTGCTCTGGTGCCATCGGACCCCTCATTGCTGCCTCCAATCCTGGGGACCCCCAGCATGAGGGGGACATGGAGCTGCTGGAGCCAGTCCAGAGGAGGCCATGGAGATGCTCCAAGGGCTGGAGCCAGGCTGGGAGAGCTGGGGGTGCTCACCTGAAGAAGAGAAGGCTCCAGGGAGAGCTCAGAGCCCCTTCCAGGGCCTATAGGGGCTCCAGGAGAGCTGGAGAGGGACTGGGGACAAGGGATGGAGGGACAGGACACAGGGAATGGCTTCCACTGCCAGAGGGCAGGGATGGATGGGAGATTGGGAAGGAATTCCTGGCTGTGAGGGTGGGGAGGCCCTGGCACAGGGTGCCCAGAGCAGCTGTGGCTGCCCCTGGATCCCTGGCAGTGCCCAAGGCCAGGTTGGACATTGGGACATTGTCCCTGGAGCAGCCTGGGACAGTGGGAGGTGTCCCTGTCATGGCAGGGGGTGGAATGGGATGAGTTTGAGGTCCCTCCCAACCCAAACCACTCCATGATCCTCTGAAATTCCCTGATCATTGGCTTTGATTCCAGCAGTGTTTCCACCCTGGCCAGGCTGTGGCTGGGCTGGGTTTGCAGCAGACAGAGGTGCAGTGACAGTGACAGCGCGGCAGGCGCAGACAGGGCTGGGTGTGGCACTGGTGGCTCTGGAGCAGCCCTGCAGGAACCTGCCCCTGCTCTCCCCTCCCAGCTGAAGCTTCACATGACTTGCAGCCCCCACCAGCAGAGATCTGGGTGGCCAAAGGGACGGTGCCCATCAGGATGGAAGGTGAGGGAGGTGGAGGAGGAACCACTGAGCCTCCTCTCACAGCCCTGAGGTTCCCATGGCTGTAAATCCCTGCTGTCAGAGCCACTGATGGCACAAAGCTCATCCAAAGGCAAACACAGGGTGCATTTCTGAGCGGACACCCCGGCCTGAGCAAACTTCTCCCCACCACAGAGGTTTCGACACTTTGAGTTCCTCCTGGGGCTGAAGTTCAGGTGGAGGTGCTGGAACTGACACCTCGCCCTCTCTGTAGACATTTTCCCCAATGGAATCAACTCATTTTTTATATCCAGCCTGTCTTTTGCCTCTACTCCAAGATCAGGAAAGTGAGTGAAAGGAATCTGTTCTTGTGGGGTTGATGTCCAGCTCACAGTGTCCATGGAGTTATGGAATGGTTTGGGTGGGAGAGAATCTTGAAAAGATTTTTAAAGATCCACCCCTTGTTATGGCCGGAGACACCTTCCACTATCCCAGGGTGCTTCAAACCCTGTCCAACCTGGCCTTGGACACTTCCTGGAAGCTTCTCTGGACAATCTGTGCCAGGACCTCATCACTCTCCTTGTAAAAAATCTTCCTCCTTTTATCTCATTGACTTTCTTTTAGTTACAGGAGGTTAGGAACTCATCCCTTGGGATAATGGAAATCTGCTTGACTCCCAAAAAAGCAAAAGCATCTTCCCTCTTCAGCCCTTCAGCCTGCCCATGAAACACCCTGATCAATAATATCCCACATCCCAACGAGGTCACAGGGAATCCTGCTGGGACAAGGTTCTGAGCAGTCTCCAGGAGGGAGGAACTCAAATGAACCTTTGATAATTGGTGTAAGAATCCCTGGCTGAGCCCTGGTCCTGTTCAGATCCATTACAGGAAGGTTGGAAGCCTGGCTGGGTCTGCCTGGCTCAGTACAGACACAAAACTCATTAGCTCCACTGAGAAAAGCTTTCAGAAATGCACATAATTCAATTAGAGCATCAGAAGATGATCTGATCATGTCAGATCAATTACTCAGACTCAGGCAAGCTGAAATCTTTCATGTCACCTAAACTGTGAGCTCTTGCTTTGAGCAAATCCCTCTGTCCCAGTGTCTCATTCCTGACTCCAGCCTTCACCTTGGTCTCCATCAATCCCATGCTTTGAGATGAAGGTGCTGTGCTAACACCCATCTCCTGCTGGGTTACGGTGTGTGTGTTATAGAAAAGCAGGCCTTCAAGGCCCAGAGCTGAGCCTCTTCCCTGGGTCCAGAGGTGCCCAGGAAGCACATCCAGGCCACCAGGGATGGACATGGGGAAAGAGGATCATGGCTTTGTGGCCTTCTGCACCCATTGTGGGAGAGGATTGCAGGGTGCGACCTTACAGGGGATTGTTTATCTTTGCTGTTTGTGGGATGGCACATCCTGGGGGTGGGATGGGATAAAGGGAATTTGCACTGCGTGGTAGGGGGCAGTGGCCATGGGGCAGTGGCCATGGGGCAGTGGTCATTAGGCAGTGACCATGGGGCAGTGGCCATGGGGCAGTGACCATGGGGCAGTGGCCATGGGGCAGTGG
>VZTZ01032237.1:3978-15427 GCA_013400955.1 Drymodes brunneopygia | reverse complement strand
ATTAAAGTTGGAAAAGACCCTTAAGATCATCCAGTCCAACCATTAACCCAGCACTGCCCAGGCCACCATTAAACCATGTCCCCAAGTCCCACATCCACACCTTTTTTGAACAATTCCAGGGAGGTGACTCCACCACTGCCCTGGGAAGCCTCTTCAGTGCTTTAAACCATAAAAAAAATGTATCCAAAGATCCAGTATCTGAACTGGCACAGCTTGAAATCATCCAGTGCCTGAAGGAGCCATGGAAAGATGGACAGAGATTGTTCCCATAGGCCTGGGCTCCAGCCCCTCAAGGTCCTTCCTGTGAGAGGCCCAACACTGACCCCAGGATTTGGGGAGGTTCCTGAGCAGTGGCAGCACAGGGGTCACTCCATGCCCTGGGTGACCATGACTGGGACAATCCAGGTGCCATTGGCTTTCTTGACCACCTGGCTCAAGTCCAGTCTCTGTAACCAGCTCTCCCAGGACCTTTTCCAGCTTTCCAGCCCCTCTTCCCCCAGCCTGGAGCTACAGGGGGCTGGTGTGACCCAAGGCCAGGACGTGGCCCAGAAGTGACCTCATCAGCTGAGGGATCCCAGCCTTCCTTTGAACTGCAGAGCAGAACTGAATTTTCCACTGTGTCTTTGTCTTTATCAGGAATAATCCTGGGATCTATCAGCTCCTACAAGCTGGAATTTGATACTTCATTGGAACAGACTGGAAGGATCCAGCTGATTCAGTGATGCCACAAAAGAAAGGCTCCCTTTGAACTGTGCTGTTACAACTCATTAGACAAAGTGTCCTTGCTTTAATTATTCCAGATGATGGCAAAAAGATTAATTTAATGCTCTACACAAAAGATGTCAAGGTTAATGATTCAATCAGCAACAGAACTGCTGGCAGGGAGAAGCCTCCATATGAGAGATGTTTTGATATGAAATGAATAAAAAGAATCAAAGATTTAAGAATTGAAGATGGCACAATAACCCAACCTCCCCCACAAACACTGTATTTTCCATTGAGGTTCTCCCAGGCAAACAAACCTTTGCTCTCCCCATTATATTTTTCTCCAAACAAATTCACTCAAACCTTTATTTATTCCACAAGATGCTGGGAAAAAAAACCCAAAAAACCCTTCAAACACGGAGCTGGTTACAGGGGGTGGTGTGAAAATCAGCCTGTTCAAGGCAGCGTGTGTCACCCAATCTGTCCCTTGGCTCTGTGCCTGCAGGGGCTGAGCAGAGCCAGGCTCAGGCTGATATTTAAAGCTCTAATTCATCCCACAATCTCCGTACTACACGAGCCGAGTGGAATGAAGAGTTTTTTTCCCAATCAAATCTGTCTGTTTTCCATGAGTGAAGGAATCTCCGGGTTGGATGCACTGAGGGGAACTCCCCCACTGTGGGAATTGTCACTCTTCTCTAAGGCTGAGCTTCTCACTTCTGCTTGATTGGAGCAGATCCAGAGGGGGCCACCAGGATGTTCAGTGGGATGGAGCAGCTCTGCTGGGAGAGATGGGAACGTTCAGCCTGGAGAGGATCAGATCTGGGGTGACCTCATTGTGGCCCTTCTCATCTTGTGCTGACTATTTATAGTCAAACCTGTAAAAACCGAACACAAAACGCACAAGAAAACCTCGTTACAAAGCCCAGCACAGCTGATTGAGCCTCTGTTCCTTGTTGCTTTTTTCCTCCTGGGAAATGTTTGCCCCTTCCATTCTGAATTGCTCCAGCAAAGCCCCAACACTTTGTGTTTTTGCTGCGTGGTGACAACGACCTTTCCCTGCACTCCTCCCACGAAGGCTTTTGTGTTTCCACGTTGCTAAGGAGGGAAGGAAGGGCCTGGGAGCTCTGTACCTTGTTGGCTTTCCCTTTTCCCTTCCCAAGGCCACTCTTGATGATTAATGCTAAAATAACAAAAGTCAAAATTAGCAGCATTTTCATGTTATTCCTTGAACTCTTTATCTACACAGCACTGCAAAATCAGAGGAAAATATATCTGTTTTCAAGTTTTAATAGCGAGAAGACAATCCACACAAGTCCTTCTGGGTATACAGTTTATCAGACTCCAAAGATTAACTGGTTTTGCTACTGTGACAGAAAATTTTAAGCCTGGGAATAAACAAGAAATGGGTCAAAAGCCAGGTGATGACTCCTGTTTGTGAGAAGAAAATTTGCTTCAAAATTTTATATTCTATTCTTCAAACTATATATTGTATTTCTTACTGTCCTCACGCCCCAAAGTGCTCTGTGTGACTTCAGTCTCTGTGCCTTGGCAGCCTTCACGAGGAGGAGTGGATTCAATACAGAATTTAATCTGTAGTTAAACAGAAAGAAAGAAGGGGATGGGCAGAGGGAAAGGTTTTCAATGCTCTGCTGTGGAGCTACAACAATACCAGGTGGAACTGAGGTGCTGTGGAATTATCCCAGGTTGGGGCAGTGCAGGGCAGGGACACCTCCCACTGTCCCAGGCTGCTCCAAGCCCTGTCCAGCCTGGCCTTGGGCACTGCCAGGGATCCAGGGGCAGCCACAGCTGCTCTGGGCACCCTGTGCCAGGGCCTCCCCACCCTCACAGGGAGCAATTCCTTCCCAATGTCCCATCCATCCCTGCCCTCTGGCAGTGGGAAGCCATTCCCCCTTTTCCTGGCACTCCAGGCCCTTTCAAATAATCCCTTTTTCTCTCTCTCTCTCCCCAGTTTTCTTGCAGGCTCCCTTCAGACCCTGGAATGCCACAATGAGGTCACCCCAAAGCTTCTCCTCTCCAGGCTGAACAACCCCAATTCCTTCAGCCTCCATCAGAGCAGCAAACCCAGCAGGAAAAACCTCACCAAACTCATGAGGGTGCAAGCACAGAACAACCTGAATCCTGGGACAAACTCCTGGCTCAGCTTTAAAAACACCTGAACTTCAGTTGATCTTTTATGATTGATGTTCGGACAGTGTTGTAGTTTATTTCCACATGTTTTGCTGCTGTGTTTCTGAGGTTTAGGATGGCCTCTAGTGGCTCTCAGGATGTGCAGGGTGAGACCCCGTTGGGTTTGGCTGAGCAGGGACACGGGGACAAAGCCAGGCTTTGCTCAGAGGACAGCCCAGGCTGGCACTGAATGAGCTCCAGACAGCAAATCCTTCCCTTGTCAAATATTAAATGTTAGATCAACTTGATAGGAAAAGGGGAATGGATTTAAGGTGAAGAAGGAGAGATTTAGATGGGGTATGGGGAAGGAATTGTTGGCTGTGAGGTGCTGAAGGACTGGCACAGAGCAGCTGTGGCTTCCCCATCTCTGGAAGTGCCCAAGGCCAGGTTTGGAGCACCCTGGGACAGTGGAAGATGTCCCAGCCCATGGCAGGGGGTGGCACTGGGTGACTTTAATGTCCCTTCCAACCCAAGCCATTCCAGGATAACCTATGAGATGCCTTTTTCTCTCTGCAAACAAACATTTCCCAGCTACAATTTAATTTTTTCTCTCTGAAAAAGCTGCCTTTGCAAAATCTCTGCCTGACTGGGGCATCAGGGATGTGATCAGGTTTAAGGTTTGTGTTTAATGGCATCACTTGGGTATGAAATGAGATCAGTGAGCTCTCTGTGCTCCCCAAAGGACACATTTGAACATCTCCAGGCATTGCTGGGACATTCAGGTGCCTGAACATCCCCTGCAGCAGGGCCAGAGTGAGTCACAGCCCAGTGGGTTCATTGCAAAGCTGGAAATCAGGAGGAAAAGCAGCTCCTGTTGTGGAACTCATCCCAGTTCATCCCTCTGGGGCCAGAACGGAGCAGGAGAGGAGGTGATGAGCATCCCAAGCTCCTCCAGAATCCCTGGGTCAGCACATTGTTGTCCCAACTCTGTCTGGGTTGGATTTTAGCCACAAAATCACACAGGAATAGCTTTTTTTCACTGACAGTGTCCTTTGTTTGAGGGAAGAGTGGTGTGAGGGATTGCTCCTGCAAAGCCAAATCATCTCCAGGTGCTCTGGGAGAGGTTTTTGGGGGGAGGGACCCCCTGAGTGACCACCTGGCTCTTCTCCCACAGTCACTTTGTGTCACCAACATCTTTTCTCATGGTCAATAATGGCAATGCTGCAGTTGGAGACCAACTTGTTGCCCAAAATACCCCATTATTAATTTACTGATTTAAAACCCAAACACTTTTCCATTAATGTTGCCACAACCCCATTTTTTACACTCTAAATGGTCCCAAACAAAGCCTTTGCCAGGCGACCTGGGTGCTCCTGAGGGTCTGAAATGGATTTCCAACCCAAAATGCATTTCTCTACCTGTGGTCCAGCCCACTGGGCCCCCAGTTCTGCCCAGATAAAAACGACTTCCTAAACTAAGGAGGGTTTAAGGTGTGTCAGCTGCTCAGCCAACCAACCTCAGCTTGCATTACCTGAGTGACTTCCATAACATTTGGAATTTGCTTGCAGAGGGAGCAGAGTAGTGAGGAGCCCGGAGCAGCCTCTCACTTGGACAAGGAGCCCCAAGGCAGCACCATGACCTGGAAAAGTTGCTCTGGGCAATATTTCACACAAAATATATTGATAATCCTGGCTTTTTATTTCAGCACGTGCACAGCAGCAGGTAGGATGGACCTTGTGATAATTATTTTGTGGAATTCTCCAGGGAAAATGGAATGTTAATGGGGGGGGGGGTGTGAAGATTTTTTTAAAGGGAATTATGAATGTGTAAATACATATTAATAATTCAAATCTTTGTCTAAATATTTTCTAAATATTGTCTAAATATTTTAAAGTGGGGGTTAATGGTAGCAGAGTGCATTCAAAAATTTCTGAAAAGTATCTTTGCCTGCTCGTGCACACAGTGCAAAGAGAGGGAATCGAGGCAGAAGGTAATTAAACACTTTCTAATCATTGTGGATTGTTTTGGGGATGAAAAAGAGAGAAAAAAATATCCCAAATATTTAAGATTTGAGCATATTCCCCGTGGTGGGAGGGGAGGTTTGCTGGGTGTTTTCAAAGCTGTAAAAGGTGGCAAGGGAGGAGGTTGAACAAGTGGGGACTGACAGAGCCACACATGGCTGGATCCTTTGGAACTGGAAGTTGTCCTTGCTATTTTTCCCTCTGGGTACCCAAAGGAAGGAGACCTGAATCCTTCAAATCTCTTTCAAACTGCAAAAAGGGAAATTTAGGTGAGATATTGGGAAGGAATTGTTCCCTGTGAGGGTGGGGAGGCCCTGGCACAGGGTGCCCAGAGCAGCTGTGGCTGCCCCTGGATCCCTGGCAGTGCCCAAGGCCAGGCTGGACGGGGCTTGGAGCAGCCTGGGACAGTGGGAGGTGTCCCTGCCATGGCAGGGGGTGGCACTGGATGAGCTTTAGGGTCTCCTCCAACCCAATTCTTTCTATGATTCTATAAATATTTGAATTATTTCAGAGAAGCCTCTGCCTCCTGCGGGGCTGAGGAGGAGCTGCTCCCTCCTCTGTGCCTCCCACTCCTGATCCTGAAGGATTCTTTGGGCATGAGGGGTTCCAGTCCCTGGCCCTGCTGCACCCATGGCTGTGTTTGGAGCAGATGGATCAGGAGAGCCGGTTCACATAAAAGATCCCGAAAGAAAAAGCAGCTCACTCAAATCTCACCAAAATTCCAAAATGACACAGAACCCCAGAATATCCTGAGTGGGGAGGGACACTCAGGGATCATTGATTCCAAACCCCTGGCCCTGCCCAGACACCCCAACAACCCCACCCTGAGCATCCCTGGCAGCGCTGTCCAAACTCTCCTGGAGCTCTGGCAGCCTTGGGGCCGGGACCATTCCCTGGGGAGCCTGGGCAGTGTCCCAGCACCCTCTGTAATTAATTAAATTAATCAATTAATTAACTAAAGAAAAAAAATTATTAAATTATTCCTAATCCTTTAATTTCTGCTGAGCTTTGAGCCCTCTCTGTTTCCCAGCAGGTCTCGGGGGGTTGGTGCTCGGCGTGAAGGACCCGGCAGCGATCGGGGTGAAGCTGCCAAAGCCCAAACTCCCCTCTCTGGGACTCGTGGCAGGGTCACAGGGGAGCTGCGGGTCTGGAACAGGCACAGGTACAGCCCTGCGTGACAGATTTCTGCCCTGTCCCCTCTCCTTGGGCAGAGCACTGAGGATGGGTTGTCCCCACAGCCCCTCAGCCCTCGCTGGTGCCCACAGAGCCCTCGAGCCGCTGCCCAAAGGCCCCCGTGACACAGAGGGCACACACATCACTGTCCCCTGGCCATGAGGGTGACAGCGGGGACCTCCCCAGCCTCCCCCTGTTGCAGCCCCCAACACTGAAGGATCTTCTCCCCTTGCAGCCCTGCAGGTCTCCATCAATGGCAGAGCCCGAGGTCTCCAGCACAGGAGGAGCAGAACTTGGGACCCTTCGGCAGTCGGCCTTAGGGCACTGATGGGTCTGGTGGCACCTGGCACGGGGGGCATTGGGGATCCTGGAGGGTCCCTCTCATTCCTTGGCCCCGGGGGGCTGTCCAGACCCACTCGGTACTCGAGGGCTGAGTGCAAGAGGCCACTGAGCTCCAAGGACACCTCTGGGAAGGACATCCTGGGCTGGCTGCATGGCATCGTGGCAGGTGAGGGCTTTTACAATTTATTAAGAGTGATCAGCTGATTATTTTATTTTCTTTAGTGTTTGAAACAGTTTATCTGGGGGCAGATCATCATCCTTCTAGTGGAAAATGTTCCTGCCCATGGGAGGGGGAGCAATGAGATGATCTCTGAGGTTTTTTTCAACTCAGCCCATTCTGGGATTCTGTGGACTTTGTCTTCCTTCAGAAGTGTTTTCTCTCCTCTCCCAATGTCATCTGAAATGTGTTCAGAGCCCTTAAACCAGGGAGATTTCACATGATTTTCTGGATACTTTTCCCCTGGGGTGCATTCTCTGTGTCTGGTGACTCCTCAGGAACTCTCCCTGTGCTGTGGAATTGTTTCAGTTCTCCACTGCAGGCTCTGGGTTCCTCCTGTTCTTGGGGTCACTCAGGGCATGACTTTGGGCTGCGGGGCCAAAATTGGAGATTTGTCTGCATATTTGTGCCGTTTTGGCAGCCAAAGGTTTTTGTTTGAGCAGCCACTCACAGGAAACACTGTCCAGATTCTCCTTTTAGCTTTCAATGTTGCATCATGTTCTAATTTTAGGGAGTCACCTGCGTCACAGGTGGGTTTGGGTTTGGGTGTGGGGTGCACCTGGCAGAGCAGCTGCTGAGAGGATTTCTGTTCAGACAGCAGCAATAAACTGAGATGATGCCCTAATCCAGAAGTAAATGAGAATAAAATAGGGGGATTCACTTCCTTCCACAGCCCTGGGATGTTTTGGATTTCAAATGCAGTTCTCAGTTAATGCCAGCAGAAGGAAGTATTTGGTTACAAAACCAAGTGGTAAAACCTGATAAATCAATCAGAGTTTAGTGAGCATTCATTGACACGGGACAGGCAAAGAATGAAAGTTGTTATGAATTCCTCCTCAAGCTGCTTCACTCCCCCTGAGCTCTCCTTCGCCCCAGCAGCACAAGTGCAGGAATTATCCCCGTTTCAGAGCTGAATTTCTCTTAAGGAAGTTAATTCCTGGTTCAAATGGCAGGTTTGAAAAGGAAATGATAAATGAACCCACAGCTTTTCTGAAGGTGCTGCATTCCTCCCAAACCAGTCAGGCCTTTCCCTTCACTTTCATTTACTGGGTGAAGTCAGGAGTGTGTGCAGCCAGGTGTCCCTGGCAGGGAGGTGCAAACACCCAGCTCTGATAAAAGGAAACGATGCTGGATTATGTAAGTGTGACTGCAGTGACAACGTGAAAAAACAGCTTTTGTTTCAAGGGCTCTCACATCGTCCCCTGTAGCAACCATCACCTTTGTATCATAGAGGTGTTTGGGACAGAACCTATTGCCACGAGGAGATTTTGCCTGCAAAAATTGAATTAAATCTTAATTATTAACAGCGTCAGGCCTCCCTCTTGGTGCAGGTGTGTGTCAAGGTCTTTCATCCAGGATTTTGAGACTCAGACTAAAATAAGCAGAGTCTGTACTTAAAATTCCAAGTGAAAACACTGGGGCTGTGCCTTTTTGCTTAACCTTGGAGACCTCCAGAATCATCCCCAAAGCTCCTGTGTTTCAATTTTATTATTTTATTTACCTCCCAAGCTGGGATGATTCCTCTCTAAAGCTGGGGTGGCTTTTTCCCCCCTCCCCTCCAATTTATCAACATTTTTTTATACAGGAAGATGAAGGCAAAGACAGATCACGTCAAAGAGGCGACCCAGGCAGAAATGAGTTGTGAATCACAAATTGTTTCTCCCTTAGTAACACTTGAGGAAAGGTCAAGGATGTTCAATTTACCCAATTCTTGCACAACCAGGTGGGGACGGGCGCACGTCAGTCCCTCACATCATGACAGGTGTGCTTGAGGTAATTTCAGCAACTCTGGGAGGAACTTTCAATCTTTCTGTGTTATCCAAGTGATGAAGAGGGTCTTTGTATCGCAGAAATTTTACAGAAAAATAAGATTTATGTGAATGAAGCCAGGCTTCTAAAACATATTTAGTTCCTCAATTAGTTTAGTTCCTTAATTAATTTACATTAATTTTGTTATTAATGTATATACCAGTGTTTGCTGGTTCTTTACTGGTGAAAAAGATATTTTTAGTATAAATTATCTCCAGCATTTACAAATAAACCTTGGATATTCAAAGCAGAACTGTCCCCTACAAATTGTACAAGTATAAAATAACTTTTCAATCCAATCAAACTAAACATTTATTTAATAACTCATAAAAACCTCCAGCTGAGTGAATTAGAATTGCTTTCCAGAGAATTTCCAGGTCATCCAGACACGCATTTACTTTTCTTCAGGCATCTTTTGGAAAACTGTCCCTCTAAACCCAGAACTGAGCTGGTGATAAAGCCTCTCCATCAGGGATTAAAAAGGTTTGGGGTCTTTCCTGAGCACAGGGTTCAGTAAGAATGAAATGAAAAGTGATGGAGAATGCAAACGAGAATTTATTTCTTCTTCCTGGGTTCACCTTGAACAAGAAATGCTGGGTTTGGAAGAGCTGTGAGAGGAAAGGGGAGCAGGATTCTGGAAAGAGAACAGGGTCAGGACTAGAGGGATGAAAGAGCCCAAACCCAATGAGAGTCTGTTCACCTGTAGATAAATCCTGATAAAGAATCAAAAGGATAAAGCATTAAACTCAATATTGGTGACTCAAAATAGTTGGAAACCCTTTTAATTCTCATCTGGATTCAGGGATGGGGCAGTTCTTCCTTAAACTTCACCCACTACCCCATGGATCTGCAAGAGCAGCACGTGGATTTGTTGGATTTTGTCACTTTATCCGCGGGTTTACCCCGGGTCATTCCCTCGGAGAAGTTCTCCTGAATCCCTTGGTCCATTCTCCAGGGGAGCAATCCCAGGGGATGTCTGAGGTTACACCAAGCTGTCAGTTTGCAGTTTTGGCAGTGGATGTACCCTTGATCCCAAGGAACAGGTGCTGGGAAGAAAGGATGAGCCCGATGGGCTTTTCTTATCAATCACCCTGGGCTCTTGCTGCTCACAGAGAACATCAGGAAGTGTTTGCTCGTCATTCAGCCCCGACTTGTGCTGCTGAAATGTAAACTCAGAACCCCAGCCAAGCTCCTGCCTCCGTGTCCACCCTGAACTTAAATATCTGCGAGATGAATGTGTGATTGTGGCCTCCAAGGGTGTAGACCTGTCCCCATTCCTGCTCATTTCATGCTCAGATTCACTCCCACTGACCTTTTCAAGCAGAGAGTTTCTTATTTACCTTCCCTAGAGGGAAAGTGCCAGGTTCTAATTCGAAAATCCTCAGGCTGTCAGGTACAGGTGTGGCCCAAGCCTCCACCGAGGGCTGGCGTTATGCAAGGGGCAGGAGTTTAAGAGTTTAAGAACATTTCCCCCTTGACCATCACACTCATCTCGGCCCTTCCCATGTGAGAGTCACTCCTGAGCTGCCCAGAGCTGCAGATCAGGAAGGGAATTTGGGAAAGTTTCTTGATCTTGTCAGAAAATTCTGATCTTGTAAGGAAAAAAAAAAGGATGGATTGGACAATAAATTTATCCCCATTTAAGATGAAGGTTTTGTGTGTTATCGTTGCGTTGTGCTGCTTTGCCGGTAAGTTAAACTTATTTTATTATTTAATGAACTCAACACTTCATGTATCTAATTGTTTAATTGAAAAAATGATCTAATTTACTCTTTTATTAGAAAAACTCTCTCTATATTTTTGTATATTTTTGTACAGTTGAACAGATTTTGCAAATCGAACGACGACCACTGAAACTAAAAACAAAACATTATTTATTATTTATTCCCATCCAATCACTTCAAACAGCATTGATGCTTAAATCTACCCAGAATTAGTGATATGAGTGAAAAACTCTGCATCACTTTGGAGTGATGGGCAGATCTTGCTCATGGTCTTGCCAACCTTTAGCACTTTTACTCATCAGTTAAAAGAAGAAAATGACAGAGGGGACAACATTTATTTTTCAGATTTATTGAATATAAATAGAGAAGGAATTACCAGGGCTGGGCTGATCTAATTTCATGTAGCAAAAGCCAAAATACAAATTGCAACATTTGTTTTTTAGCACGCAAACTTAATTTCGTTTACTGGGAAATGATGAATGAGACGTGAATATTTACTTTATAAACGGTACATCTACAGTGAGTTTTGAAATCATAAAAAGAGGGGGAGGGGAATCCAAATCATAATTGCTAATAGAAAATAATTGAGCTAAAAATATTTTGAGAATTTTACAGTATTTTCCAGTTGTGTACTTTTTACCCAGGGAAAAATGGGTAAAAGTGACATTTTCAATGGCAAAGAAATGACAGAGGGTCTGGAGTGCTCCAGTCTCTGAAACTGTATTTCTTATAACATGAAAATTAACTTTGAAAATGTCTCTGAATTTAAAATCTAGGAAGCATTTAATCATCCAAATTTTCAATTTTTTTTTTAATCAGGCTGGAATTACTTGGTTTCTAGATGGAAAAGCAGTTTTGTGGTAGTGGTTACTCAAAGGTTAATAAATTTCACTTTATGGAATAAATAGGACACTTAGGACTTGAAGTCCCAGTGAGTTACAGAACTCTCCAAGAGTTAATTAATTAATTAATTCAAATTACTAGAGACATTTTAAGTGCCAGCATATAAAATGTCTTTGGTCACATAACTGTCAGCTTAATTGAAATTAGCTTTAAATTAAAGGCAATTAAGGCTGCTTAAATCTGAATTAGAGGGGAAACACTGGAGCTTTAAATTATATGGGCTTAAAAACAATTGGAGTTTTTAATATTAATAAAATTATATTAATTTCAATTAATTTACCCTGTCTTGGTAAGATTTAGGCTGTTTTTGTCTGAGCTGGTGAATAAAAATCTGCACGAGTATTCCTGCCCAGAGCCAGATTTTAATGCAGGTGGAGGTGAAAATATTCCCCTTTCCCCACTGCACTGCAAAAGAAATAATAATATTT
>VZTZ01032231.1:0-11182 GCA_013400955.1 Drymodes brunneopygia | reverse complement strand
TTGGTGTTTAAGTACCTTTAGGGCCTACAAAAACCAAAGAATTGGATATTAAGTGATGTTAAAAGACAGTATCACTACACAATGTTACACACCAAACGAATTTGCATTTATTTGTCTACTCACTTAAAACCAAACCTTTTCCTTTAGCAGATAATTAACACTCACTGAGCAGGTATTACTTTAGTTCATGAATTAACTATCATCTTACCTCCCTCTGGAAGAAATTCCAAGCATGGGTCAGCCACTGGTACCTAGGTAGGCCATAATTAGTCATCCTGGCTTTCAGTGTAATCATATCAGACCACTGCACTGGAACCTGGAGCAAGGAGAGAGAAGTGACTCACACAGTGATCAGTGGCTTGTGGCTCCAAACCCACAAGATCCAGCTATACTGAGATCTTTCCAATGACTGAAATAATTTTGTACACAAATAAAACAGAAAAACAAGTGTTGCAATTTTTATGATACTAACACTTTACAAGCCTTTAATTAAAATATCAAGGAAAAGTTATTTCTTTTTTAGTTACAAATTAATGTACACTGAAAAGCAGTTACATTTTGGAGAGATTTAGGGATGATTTGGTACAATCTATTTATATCATTACCAGTTTTTTTACTTGGCATAAAACTTGAACTGAGTCCCATCCAAATCATCAGAGATGGTATTTGTCTGCCCTAGTTTAGGTATCCCCCTGGTGTTGTCTTAGGTAATAGAAATAAACAGGCAGTCAAACAGAGAAATTAATCTCAAGAGAAATAATTTAAACATAGCAGATGACTCCTTCCCTTGAAGTCTCAAATCCACTTCACTAAGGCGAAAAACTTTGATTCAGATGTCTAACTTCTACATAAGTAAAATTAATTGAGATGAATTCTATCCCTGGAGTTTTTCCAGTTATTGTCTGGCTTTCTCTGGAGTCCTGCATGCAAGCGTCCTGACTGCGCTCCATTTCAGTAACTTGCTCAAAAACAGCAACAAGGAAGAGCAGGCAAGGCCCTATGACCCTTTTTTCCCAAACACACTCACAGCCTTGGGAGAATCTTTTCTTCTGAAAGGATTCCTGAAGTATTTTTCTTTCAACTGTGACAACTCAGAAATGAGGTGCTGGTGCACTCCATTGTCTGAATACGACACCTCAGTCAGCAATTTGTTGCAGAGGCAAGTGCTATAGTACCTGGCATACAGTGAAGTTTTGAAGTAAAATCAAAACCTCACTTCAATTCAGCAGCACAAATTTCAGTGTGCCAAAACAAAACAAGGATCTGAAGACTGCAGACACCATTCTAGGAGCACATACCATCCCATCTTGAGTTTTGCCTTGTTTCCATCAGCCTTCATAGTCATGGTGAGAGCAACCACAATTGCAATATCAGCTGTCACTTGGATGGGAGGGGAGCCCAGCTTCTCTAGCGGCCATAACTTTGCTATTCAATTTGAAGCTAACAGCAAGGGCATTCTGTAAATAGCAGCAAATGTTATCTAAGAAATGAAAATTTGCACAATTCTTCCCAAGGAACTTGGCCTTCATTGTGTTAGATGCTCTACAAAATTATAGAGACAATCACTGCCTTCCTGAATCCATAACACAAATAGGAACATTTGATAACATTTCATTGCCACTGCTAAGTTATACCACTTTTTCGATGCCCTAGTAAAGCTTCATATCATCAATGTATTAACAAGGTTCCAGAAATTTAACATGCCTTTTTCCACTTAGCAGATTTTTGCACTGAATTCACAATGGTTCACCTGAAAAATATGTTAGCAGTAGAGTACTAAAAATACGTAAAAGCATTATTACAGAATATTTCTATCACAAACATTTACACAGGTCATTACAATAATTTAGTTTTGTATTCAATGCATTTCTCTTTTCTCTGCACTGGGAGCTAGCACTCTACTTTCTTTGGATAATATTTGATAGTGCTGAAACTAAGCTCGTATTTGCTAGATTATTTTTTTATTAACTTATTTGAGTTAAACACATTCCAAGGTTATGCCCGCAACAGAATACATCCAACTTCTTTAGGAAATCAATGGAAAGCAGGAAAAAAAAATACTCAAGAAGTGAGAGAAGGGAATTAGAAGCAAAGCAAAACAATCTAAACCCCACCGTAGGAAAGCAATTTGAATGCTGGAGCTAAGGAGGTATTTCAGAACCTGTGTGTTTGACTGCTGCAAGAATGCCAACAGGTAAAACTGTACAGGTAACAGGTACATTGATGCACCTACTAAATACCTTCCTGTCAGCTCACACACACGGTAGTGCACAGTAATACATGACTGAGATGCACTTGTTTGACTATACACCAGTACTCATGAGAAGACAAAAACTAGATATGCTGGTTTGATTTTAACCTAAGTTCTATAAAGTTCAGTCTGCCACTGAGATCTAATTACTCATTATTATTCTTCTAATGACTATCAAAGCTTGATCAATGCCTAAATAAGCCAAGGACACTGGCTTTTCAATCTTGTGGGTAGAATAAATTAGTCATGAGCACACTACATGCTGAGAGCTATCATGAGCTGGAAGAAAAGTTGTTTATACAAGGACTCTTAGAGCAACTTGTCCACAAACCAAGTAAAGCCCATGCTGGATCAGCAGAGGCAGTTATGCCTCAGTGACATTTCTGACAACATCACCCACACTAAACTATACACCCACCTACACAAGTGCCAACTGATCTGTGAAACCCAGCAGGGGCTCATGTGATTTCATGCTACACTGAAACCAATATGACATCAAGACAACTCCATGGTTGTAAGATGGAATTCTCTTATCTTTATTGAGTAGGAGGAAGCATGGGAATGACCTGCGCAGGTATGGAAGAACCACTGAAAAATAACTGCTCTCTTCAAGACTGCCACATTCCCTATGGTTCTCAGCAGCAAGAAACCTACCTCATCACAGGAAGAGCACTAGTGTTAGGACAAAGGGAATAATAGTAGGAAATCAGACAGAAAGAGGAAACAACAAAAAAACAACAACCAAAAACACCCAACCCAACACAGTATTTCAGGAGATGAGGAATAAAAGAAAATACATATATATAGGGAGATAAGAAAAGAGACAAACAAAAGCAAAAGAAGAGCAACTGTGTTTGCTGTAACCCACTGCAGAAGATGCAGGTATGGAATCTTGTGCTGCTTACTTTAGCAAAGCTGTGTCTTCTTCAGAGGGAAACAGCACGACCAGTGACATGGTAGGGCTATGCTAGCCTTTATCAAATTGCCCCATGTTTGGGTTTGAGTAGAATAGCAAAAAACCAAAAGCTTGGGGATCAGACTAAAACACACCAGAACTTCAGTTTTTCCAACTAAATAGTGAAGGCTGAAAAACCATGTTGCAGTGCTCTATTACTTCAGGCAGTTTCCACTGACAAGATTTCTCTGGAAAGATGGATGTTAGTTGTAACAGTCATCCTTGGCAAAACCCCTGCAGAGGGCAGCTGTGCCCGTAACATGAAGAATGCCTCTTGTCTGAATTCCCAATTTTAAAATGAATCAACGCAAGCTGACATTTAATGCAAAGGAATAGCCTTAATCTCTATAATATTAGAACAGCTCTCTGGAATATGCACTGCAAGGGAATTAATTCAGATGCAAAGTCCTGCTTTGTAACTTCAGACTTCAAATCTGCCAGAAATTCCTTTGGTCCAAGTACTGTGTAAATATCAAGGAAGCTTCCTCACATCTTACTGCAATATAATTGTCATTCACTGTTGGAAAGACCATTATATTGGGCATATCTTGGCAGTTGAGGGAAAATTTTTGTTCCTCTATTCATAAAAATGTACCAGGCTGAGTACAAGATGTAAGGATATAGCAGCCAGCAGTTACATTTCAGTTTAATTTGCTCAACACTTACCTATTTTGTCACATGATGGTTACAAGTCTTCAGTTTGAAAATTAAAAGTTGGTGCAGTTATAAAAACTAGACAGAGATAAAACCTCTTCACAAGTTTACGGAAGAGTGTTTTATAGTCAAGACATGTTTTTCTTAAAACTGGCATTTATAGCTTGTGGAGGCAGTGTGCAGATTTTAGCAGACAGCAAGTCCTCTACGGAAAGAACATTCTGTCTTTACAATGTAGTACACTCTTTAAAACACAAAGAACTTTTGGAGCAAAATCCCTTCAAATTCGCACATGTTCTCTCTCAAAATCCTTATTTAAGCCTGAAGTTCATAATTTATCCTCAAAAATATCAAATACTTCAATGAGAACCTGCCTGAGCAAGAATCAACAAAAAATTAAGTTCTTAAATGGGGGGATGTAGGATTTGGTTCTCAAATATAGAGAGAGTAAGGAGAAACCCAGACAGGGCCTTCAAGACAGACAAGATCTCCCAGGAGAATTCTGTTTAAAATGAAGGCAATCAGTTGAAATTAAACTGTCAGAATAATGAACAGAGATAAACACTACAGCAATTAGAAAACAGCTAGCTAATGGAAAACTTAGTTTTCTTCTGCTGAAAAAATGCAGCCTCCTTTTCTGACTCACCGTTATTTCCTGCTCGTAGGTCCAAACACCACAGGCCAGTTCAACACAGAATATTATAAGCAAGCTTCCAAAATACTGCAGAAAACAATGGTTTTTGCTATTTTTTATCCTCTTTGAAATAAAAAAAAAAGTTTTCAGAGTTTAATA
The DNA here is from genome assembly GCA_013400955.1 of Drymodes brunneopygia. Classification (NCBI taxonomy): domain Eukaryota; kingdom Metazoa; phylum Chordata; class Aves; order Passeriformes; family Petroicidae; genus Drymodes; species Drymodes brunneopygia. Next base: position 6,529 of record VZTZ01032231.1, on the reverse strand, counting down.
CTGTTAAGTCTTTTTTTCAAAGTTAAAGAACATCTGAAAATATTATTAGAATTTCACATGACTGAAGACATGGAAACAGAAATACATTTTTGTAACCAAAATATGAAAGATTCAGGCAGCAATATAAAAGCTAAGATCATGGGACATTTCTTTCTTGAAAAATACGTTCTTATCAAAGTGATTTAGGTATCTGAGGTCAGGTCTAACTGTACAAATATTTAGAGACCAATTGAAATAGCTTTTTCTATTACAAGGTATAACTCTTGAACTATTTAAAAATAGGAAATACAAGTATAAATGAAGAAGTACAGACCTTAGTAATGATGCCTAAGAAAAACTGGTTGCTACAATTAAAAAGAGTGGGAGTATCTTCTATATAGCATCAACAAATCCTTTCTGAACTGCAGGATAAATCTACATGGAATTTAAGGCTGTTTTAACTGGTGCTCTCTATTAAAAATAACCCATTTATCTTTTATGTAAAGCAGAAGTATACTCTCATTCATTCTTGTCTTCAAATTTTCTTCCACGTCACTGGACTGAGCTTCCCTTTATTCTTGGTACACAAGACTTTAAAGCTACGTTCTTCACGGATTTTAATTTAATTTGAAAATCAAAGAAACACCATCACAATATAAAACAGAATAGAATAAATGTATAATTATCAGTAGGATACATGCCAAACAGCTTCTAATTTAGTTATTTCATTCTGGAATCCATTTAGGACACAAAACATGTACTGATGGTAAGTGATTTCTTTTTTCTATTAAAGGGTAAATAAGATGTATTGTTTAAAACAGAGCATAAATCCACAACTGTTAGGCTATAACAGTCATCTACATAACACCTTTTTCATTCATATGGTCTGGAACTGAGTAATTCATAGATACCTTGGCAGCTACTGACCTTGCCTTAATCTCCACTTGCTCACCAAATCTAACTCCCTGAGTTAGGCATGTAGATGCACACAAAGACATACAAGAACTGCGATTAAAAATACTCATGTTAATTTTCAGGAGAAACGTGTAGCCACACCCTCCCCCTGCAAAGGTCTTTCCAATAACGATGGTACTGAAAGAACGATTCCTGTTTTGCTAGTCTTCATCATGTTACATTGCATCTTTACAGTCATTAACAGCACAACAATTTCAAGCATTTCCCTACAAATCAACATAGAGCTCCAGTACAGTCTTCAATAACCAAAATGTTCATCCTCCAAAAGTCCAAATGAAGAAAAACATGAGTCACATCTTCCTTGCTTTCTCTAAAAAATAAATTCATGAGCTTCTATGCAATGTATCTACTATCACTGCAATGCCCAGTAGCTATGCAAAGAATTCTTTTAAAAAAACCAAACACGGAAATCTACTTTTCTAAGTATTCACTTCGAAACCAGGAAAGAATGCCACAAGCTTTAGTACCACATGGTCTTTTAATTAATAATTAGAACAAAAAAAATGTTTAAGGACTTTATGACTAATACTGGCATTCTTGAGAGGGAGAACAACTAAATGTGTCAATGAAAAATGACTGCATTTCACTTCTCAGCTGTCAAAAGAAATTTCAGTGGGTTTACACTCTAACTGAATAACAACCCTGGGACTGTCTGCCATCCCTGAATCTTATAAAAAATCACTGATTGTGGCGAAAGCAATACATCTGGGGGTGTACGTATGGCATTCTCTGCAAAACTCTTAATTTGCAGTTCTTTGTAACATTTAAATCATTGATCAAGCTTAACATTTGAAACTTCCTCATCTTTCCCAGCATATAAGTTCGGAGTGTTTTTGGTAGTAGCAGGAGAAAGGAGAGCCAAACCTAAGATTTTCTCCTATTACTGAATCCCGCCCAAAACAGAAAACTGTTTAGCCAGATTCACTCATAAATCACTTCTGGCTCTGCCATAGACTGAGCACTCCTGACTAGCTACATCAAGACACGTCAGGGCACTGCAGAACCAAGCTTTCTGCCTTGAGAAAGCCCATCTCTGTCCACAACATAGAACAGAAATCAAACAATGAGTTTACATATACGAAAGGCCATGCTCTGAACTGAGTGACTGTAGGCACACTGAACTTGCATATAGGAGGTTGCTTCTCTCTGCTACTGAAGGGAAGTATTATAACTCTCTCTATATAATGGTTTGCAAAACAAAATACTTCTTATGTAAGTTTTTTGGGGAAAAAAATTCCTCTAACCATTCCTTAAATGCATTACGCCTAATTTCCATCTTCCAAATCCAGTAATTGTTACTGGCTTCAATGCTTATTCCTTGTCCCCAGTTAAATTCCCACAAGAGTCTGAATGCTAAATGCATCTTCCTGCATTTCCATGCTTCTGGTTCTTGCCAGAAACAGGGACTTGGTTTTGAAGCAGGCATAACATTTCATCCTGTGGGCTGAGTGGCTACATGTCATAAAGATGAGTGACTCACTGAGGAGCATGGTTGTATATCACACTCGAAACTGTGCCAGGAGGTCCCTGACAGTACCTTCTACAGAACATCTCCCTCAGAGTATTCTTGGCCATTGCTGACTTATTTTCTACTGTTTCTTTTTTTCTTTTCTTGGCAGAGAGAGGGTAAGAAGGGGAAGGCACACAAGGGAGTGAACAGTTCTGCAAAGACATCTACAAGCTGTAATAAAATAAAAGCACAGTTGTGATTGTTTTAAGAACTGGAGACCCTTTACAAGGCAAATCCTACAGACTTTTAACATTTCCCTTTTGTAGGCAATTGCTAATCACTATCATTCTCTCCATAGTCAGACTATGTAAAGTAACTAGAAAACTGGAGCGGCACCTTGATTCTGTTATGAACCTATCAGTTTCACTGAAGGATTTCCTCCAGCAAAACTGTGAAAAACCTAAAATATTGCTTCCTTGAGAGAAGCTGAATGACTGAAATGCTGGCAGAAAACATTCTGTAGAGAGTAATAAATCAAAGTAAAAATATTTGCCAACTTAAAAATAAATAAAGCATTATCCATTTACTGCTCCATACGCCATGCTTGTGCCTAAGATACTAAACTTCAGCATCCCTTCACTGTAAAATGGATGATGTCAGATAGCAGGAGCTGGTCTCCTGCAACCTCCTTGTTAAGCCTGCTCTACTACAGGTCACAGCCTGGAAGGGAAGGAGGGAGAAGAGAGGGAGGCAGCAGCTCTGTAAAGCAGTAGTTTTCCAACAGAACATTTCATCTAATACCTGGAACATTGCACAAGAATTTGGATTTGCAGCACTGACAGACTGCAGAGGCTTAAACAACTCTTTTTCCAGCACATCAGTCCTGAAAGAGAGGTGAAGGACCTGGGGGCTCAGGAGAATCGTGTTCTCCTTCCTTTCTTGTGCAAGAGACCAAACATTTAAGAAGTGGGAATAGAATCAAAGTCATTACTGTGAAGAGCAGTTTCAGAGATGTAAAGAGGTATGGAGGGCCAAGGAAAGATAGCAAACATATTCCGTACGTAATCACCAGACCCCGTTCTGCTGGAACAACACTTCATGTGGTAGAGCTGTGAAAGTGACCGCAGCCAATATTCAAATCTTGAAACCTCCAGCGCAGAAACCACAGACAACAAGAGCATGGAATCCCACCACTGAAATGCTACCTACTAGTGCAGAGATGCTACCAGTTATACTCACTTACTGCAACTCTACTCCATAGAGCTCTCGTTCCTGGGCAAGCCAAACAACCCCAAGTTCACATCTACAGGGAATTCATATATATGACAGAAAGGACAGGGGGGATAGTGAATGCAAATCCCATTATGATGAATTTCAGCCACAGAAGGAAGGTAACCATCAAGTAAATAAAGACAAAAACCAAAACACAACATAACCAACACCTACCAAACCAAAAAAACAAGGACTAGTATTGAATAAATTTTGTCCTAATTCAAGTCATTATCTGCATAAAGGCTATCAGATAAAGCACTAAAAAGCATATATTTTCAGATATACATTAAAAAACAAAGTAATTAAAACCTATTTTTATAAAGATCTCTATAGACTGTGTAAATATAATCAAAAATTTTAGTCTCAATAAAATTCCTGCACCCCACACAGTGGTACCCCACAAGAGGGTACAATGGAGCATATATGCTGTGGCATATGCCCAAAATGTCTTCCCATCTCACCACCTAAGGCTAAAAACTAAGTTACAAAATTAATTTATCCTAAATAAATTATGACAGGCTTTTTTGGTATTACCTTTGGTCTACCAAAATAAGCTAATGTGCACCACCAAATATATTCCAGGAACATATTTCTTTCTTGATCATCTCAACCACTTAGATAGAAACATAAATAAAAATAGCAAATACAATCAGAAAATCACTAATACTGAATAGAAGGCATTTTACATTTGTTCAAAAAAAAAAGGTGTTTTTTCCAGTGACTCCCATCCTGTACAGAGAGTAACAGCATAGAGCACACACATAAAGGGCCTCCCAACATAAAAGCACTCCCTCATGGCTTTCCAACCTGCAGAGTACAGGATTTTTTTGTTGCAATTGAGGGCAACTTAGGAAAGGATATAAAGCGTGAAGCACAATGTATTATGTCTTTTGCAGATGTGTAATATAAAACTCGTACTGTAGTTCTAGAGATTTTGTGTTGAATCACTATATGATACCTGCAATTAATAACCTAATGTAATTTGTCCATGCTTTTCAGGCAAGAGGTGAAAAGTACTGGTGAAAAATAACCTATTTCTGTTACTGACATGGCAACAGGATGATGGAGAACACTGGGACTTCAGAAAACAGAGGACACTGAGAGAGATTTTAAATTCTTCTCAGAGATTTTTTCACAGCAGAAACATTGAATTCTAACTACATTTAGCAAAGGAAAACTTGAGTTAAAACTCTAGTGCCCTACAGTAGTTTCCTTCAGTGCAACAGCCAGGGCAATATCAGCAGCCAGTGCCCTACTTCAGCCACCATGATGATCCCCCTGGCACAGATACACAACCTGCATGACTGTCCTCTGAGGATGCCCTTCTGAACCCTGTGCAANTTTGGTTTTATGTTGCATCCTGCTCTTCTGTTCTGACAGCTTCCCAGTTAACTACCATCAACCTGAAGAGACTTCACAATCTACTTAATTAACCCCTAGAGTAGAACTATATCCCATCACACAACGCAGTCAAAATATTGAATTCTTAAGCTCACTTCCAGACAGTGAGAAAGCAAGAGTGCATTCTGTGTATGAAAGCAAATAGCTGTGGCAGGCAGGGGCTAACTACTGGAGAAGCTGCAATATAGTGAAGAAAAGTGGGAGCACGGGGACCTTTTGGAGAACGTTTTCTACAAGACTGTAGAAATCCTTCATTTTCTGAGCAAATGCACCTTTCTTTAAATGATCAGTGTACTTATTAAGGAACCATCATTCACATCACCTGTATTTTATTTCACAAACATCTTTTTTTCAAGCTTTACTACTCTCCTCCCAAACACTTTTCTCCCAGAAGATATAAAACCCCTTTTTCCCCCCCCTCAGACTTGAGAAAAAACCCAGCCCTTATGCCAGAGCAAACAAAGAGCAGCTGATCAACAAGTCTCCTCAGACTTGCAGTCTCACACTGCTTTCTTGAGCAACATGTTCCATGACATTAGGGGTGAAGAAAGCTCTGGAAAGGGCAGGGGCTGAAGGAAATTCCAAGAGGGCAGCTGCAGAATGTAATCTTACAGTAACCTCTAAAAGACCAGAGTATATGGTATGCAAACCAAATGCCAGCAGATTTTAAGAGTTACGCAGAGCATTTCCCAATGGCTAACAGCCTGAGAGCATCAGCCTTGATCTTCTGAGATGGAAGCCATCCAAACATCTCTCCGCCCCCTGGGAAACCTCAGATGACCATCACCACTGGATCACCAACAGGAACCAGAATTGTTCTGTGTAAAATGTAACAAGTCCTTCCTCCTTTGATAACTTAAAAGCTCCAGTTTCCTTTATTTTTGTCCTTATATTTTCCCCTGCCTCCCTCCCCTGCACTGTAGGAATTAACAGTCCATTAGTCATTTTGATTTATATTTGGTTTATTCGCTTGACAACACAGAAATTTGTGAGTGATGCAGTCAAAAGTCAACAGGGAAATGAGCTGAAACCATCAACTTGCAACATAAGCTACCGAACATCATCCAGTTCTTCAAAAGAAATATATTTCACATCAAAATGATCAAATATCTCTATTATCTTAGATTTGGTTTCCCAGATCTAAAAATTTTATCAAAATGTCTGTGGTCTTTGCAAAGTCCACCACTTTTTTGTAAAAGTTTTTAAGCAATTTTTAAATTAACTTTTTTATGCAATGAACATTCCAGTTTTTTAAGCTGTGTATCCAACTTCCTGTAAATTTTTACTTTAATGGTTATTTCTGCTTATATAAGTAAATTGTTATTACTTTGGAAATATGTGAATGCACACTTCAAACAATGATTAGGATTTGTTTGCTAAGGGCTCAATTACCCCAAGTCACTGAACTTCCAGAAATAAGGGTTATTGCAAGGTCATGGTAAAGTACTAAAC
>VZTZ01032230.1:0-85051 GCA_013400955.1 Drymodes brunneopygia | reverse complement strand
ATGTAGATATTGCACAATTTGCTGGCTTTATTCTTCTGTATGAAACAAAGAATCTTTGAGTAGACCTGCCTTTGTTTTGAGCCATGGAAAACTGTAGTTAATTTGTTTCCTAAGTCAGAAACATTACTTCCAAAACTAACTTTCTTCTAATAAAAAACAGTGCTTGTTCTCTTCAAGATGTTTCACTTCTGCACCAAAATTCTTGTTGGTGTTCATGTCCTTGTTAAATGGTGATCTGAACATTAGAAAATGGCATTTGTTCTAGCTGTATCCGGAGTTTTGGTTTCAAACATATTCTTTTTAGATATAAAGAGGAGCACCTAACCTTGTTCAGTGTGCTTAAACTGTTTAAGTACCGGTTTGTGAAATGAGTGTGGTGAGGCACTGGAACAGGTTGCCCAGAGAAGTTGCAGTGCACCATCCCTGTAAGTTTTCAAGGTTGGATGAGTAACTTTATCTAGCAGTAGGTTCCCTGCCCATGGCAGAGAAGTTGGAAGTAGATGATCTTTAAGGTCCCTTCCAACCCAAACCATTCTATGATGTTCAAGTTTCCTACAATGTTATACTTACTTTCATGCCCAGAACTGAGTCTATAGCTTTGGATTTTTAAATTAAATATTATAGTGTTAGCCTTCATTTTTTTACAAACACCTGCTTAAAAAGTAAATGTCAGAATTTCATGTTTATATGAACAGTGCTATTTGTAAAGTGTGATTTGGCATGAATTTTCATTTTTGTTGTTGTTTACTTGGGCAACCAAGATGGTTAAAGGGCACTTACAGAACAGTGTTCTTTCTTTGCCCTTGCTAGAACTTTATAGGTTCAGTTTTTATTGGCAGACTGTTTGTTTCAATTATTCCTCCACTCCACAGTATTGAGGAAACCCAATTTTGATAAAAGGGGATAAATTTAACTGTTAAGTGTCGTTAGAGTGGTGAAGGTAGATGGCTTTGTCTTCTCATGTGATTGTTAAAAATTATCCTCAGAAAGCACAACTTCATTTTAGTTTAAAATGGCTGGTTAAAATGTAATTATAGCTATCTTCAGTACTGCTGCCATTTGTGTTCTTTTTTAAATGTGTCTGGAGAATATATGTTTATGCAGTTTATGGCCCGACACTGTTCCTTTTGGACCATCTTTACCCTAAAATGTTTAATACTGCTAAGGAAAAGGAATGAAAAATGGTAGAGCAATGTTTTCTGTTTTCATGTGGTGGTGAAGTATAGCGAGGGAGGTAGTTTAAAGTTATATGATACTTGATTTCAGTTTGTTTTTTCTTTTAAAGTATTCCCTTCATTGCTTTTTCCATTTTACAGTGCAAGTGACTTTGCCAAATGCTATCATTCTGCACAGTTGCACATATGAAATTATGTAGAAGGAACGCACTAGGATTAACATATAGGAGAGGGATGAGATTTTATTACCAGATTTATTTTTGATCTGCTATATGATTGTGCACAGTATTTGTTAAAAAGTAGGGCAGACGCTTTCTCTGATATCTGCCTTGACTTGAATTTCTGAAAGACTTCTTCCAAAGTAAATAAGCAGTTTCTTGTGTTTTCTAACTCTCATTGTTATTACATTGTCGCCCTGGTTTTACAGGGCCCCATGAGTTGTAACACTATAGTTGTAGTTTCCCATGCTTGTTCTGTAAACATGGTCCTTGTTTTTCTTAACCAACCAGGATTGTTTTGCACTTATGGAATTGTTTTTCATTCCTTTCCCTGGGGTGGAGAAAGATAATTGACCATGCCTTTGTCCTGTAAACCTTCAGGGGTGTTGACCCCTTTCACCAATCTTTGACTGTCCTTAAAACCCTATAAAAATAGGTAAATAAAGAAGGGCAGAACTTTTGGTCGGTCCTACCTGGTGAAACCACTGCTGCTCTGTGACCCGCGTGTTTCTTCTGTTGCTACTAACCAACATTACATTTCTCTGGGTTACCTTCAGCTGATTGACATAATCTTGAAAGAGAGGTGCCCAAAACTGGACTGTATTCCAGATGAATCTCTAGCAAAGTTTAGGTATAGAGAAGGATTTCTTCTCATGCCTTGCAGGCATGTTTATGCATCATAACACAGTTTGCTTTCTTTGCAGCAGCCTGATGCTCTTTACTTACCAATTATTAAAATCTTGGATCTGCATCTGCTGACTTTGTTGCTTAGCTAGTTGCTCCTTCCAGTGTTATTTCTCCTGACTTGCAAAGATGATTTTGAATTCCAATCTCATGGTTTGCTTGCAGTCACCTCCCTGCTTACCTGTTTTTGCAAGAAAAATGATAATTCTTTCTGTTACAGATTCTTTGTGTAACTATTGGATAGAACCAGACTTCATGCAGACTGTCCTCTTTTATTCATTGAGAGACCTTTAAACACTGATAAGTGCTATGTGTCATTTTAGAATAAACTTTGCATAGATTAATCTAGGTTATAGTTTCCTAGTTTTAGTAACATACCTATATATGATGTTCTACTGCTAAAATAGAAATACAGTATTTGGTAGCTTTTTTTTCTTTGGGTTGTTTTTGTTTTGTTTTTTTCCCCTGCCCTATCACATTGTTATTCTGTATGTGCTGTAAAAAACAACAGTTTGTTGTACTTATGGACCTTTATGCCTTGTCTTGGGAGTTTAGTGTTTGACAAGATGTACTGTTTTGACTATGAAAAACTGCCTGAATGGTTGGGTCAATAATCTGTTTGTGACTCTGCAGAGAAGTACTTATGTTTTGAGTATTCAATGCTTTTTGCATTTTTTCTTGCGCTTCTTTCTTGTCCTCTGATTTTATTTGAACTGTAAGTTCTCTGGGAATATTTCTGCATATACATTTGCATAATGTATAGCTAAAAGGGATTCTAGTATTTATACAGGATTGCAATGCAAAGAATAGTTGACCAGATTACAAGTTGTTAGAAAAATCTTGATGAGTCTTGAGCTCCTTGTTGAATCTTGAGCTCCTGTATGAGCTCAGTATAGACAAATTAGTGATTTGATTTCCAGATTCTCTCGTGTTAGTTTGCTTTTTGGTTACTCAGCCCCAGGACTTCTGGGAATAATGAGGGCCAGCTCTGCAATTGTTACTTCTAAATAATATGGTACCAGCCCCCCTGAGGCACAAAGAGATGGGGATAAAACAAAATTAACATTGGGCAATGCATATGTCTCTTATAATACAAATGTGCCCAGAGATCAAAAGTAAAATTTTACTTTCTTGGAAGCTGGTGATAGTAGAAATGATGGTGCCACTTTCCTCTTTGTGTCTACAGGACTGCTTTGTGAGAACATTGCAGTCATGTGGAACTAGATGTGCTGCTGGGGCTGCTTTTTCATCAAGTATGGTCTGGAAGCTCCATGCTGCAGTCTGCTTGCTGCAGTTAGCTGCAGAACCTGCCTTTTGTAGTCTGCAAAATTTCCTTCTTTCCACATGTAGTAATAGACAACCAGATTAAACTATTGCAGCTAGACGGTTGATGATCATGTGCTGCCTTGAAAATAGAAGTATTTAGATTTACAGGGCAAGCTTTTCAGTCTGTACTTTTTCTTCTGCTCTTGAGGCTCTTGTGCATTGGAAGTGTTCTTTGTTTTGCTCTGGTTTCCTTACTCTGTTTTGCTTGGAATTGGAATATATGAGCTATAACAGAAAGTCTCCCAAGAAACTTCATTCTGACTTTTCTACAAGAAGACTCCATCTTCTTTATTGAGAACAAGTATGTTTTATATCATTATATAAAGTTTCAGCTATACGTGTTGATTTTTTCACCCCAGTTTTCTATTTGAAATAGAAAACCTATCATTTTAATAGCAAGCATTTTAATTCATTTGGCAGAAATTCAGTATAAAATGGAGAGCCATTTCAAATACAGATTCCTTTGAGAGTCTACACGATCTCAGCAACCTCATTAAAACTGTCATCTTACCCCTCTCTAAAATGCACAGCTATATCTCATTTGAGAATATAGCATTTCTGCTGTAATATAGTAAGTAAACAAAATGAGATTTCAAGGTTTTTATTGAATAGGAGTGAACAGTTTTCTGCAAAGTTTTGATTAGACTGGAATGAATGAGCTGATGGTATTTCTTGGTGAGACTACAGCTGAATTTTAGTAATGACAGTATCCATTTCCAACTTAATAGTCCTAACATTCGATACTCCAATTTGGATAAGCTGTATTGCCAAGCTCAGCATTAAAATAACTCTCTTTGTCTCTAGATTCCAATATTTCCCATACTTTACTTTTGTATTTATCATATCTCCTACTTTTGACCTAAGCAAAGATTGCTTTTCTCTTCAACAATATCCGAGCTCTTGACTGGATTCTTGGCAGTCCATGGTATTACATTTTTCATTATGTCCTGATTACCAAGATTATTTCTAATACATGAACTGTTTGTTTTTTTTTAATGCAGCTGAAACTCTTAGTTCTTGAGAGAAAAATTGCTTTAGAAGTGTTTACTGCTTAGATGCTTTTTGTAACTTCATAAAGATCTCCCTTAGGGAAAATGGAGGTTTGCTTAAGGCTGCAGGCATATGCTGGTGCTCTAGATGCTTTAATTAATGTTCTTGAGAAGTAAAGTAAAATGGCTTCAGATATTGGCAGTCTTTGAAATACCCAACTGAACTTATTTTCCTGTAAAGCTTATGAACAATACTAGTGAGCTACAACTGGGTAACTGGAAGTTCAGTGTAGGGTAATGTGTCTTACTCTATCAGTCTTAAGATTTTGCATCATCTAAGGTTGGCATGTGTTGGGCTTGTATAACTTCCGGTGGTTGCATGGAAGAGCACTGTGTCACAGCTCTTTCTGGAATTGTAATGGAAACAGTCATACCTGGGCAGTGAGTGCAAAGTTTCTGAGGAGGCCTTGGGTACAGAATGCATGCACAGAACTAGAGTACTGTGTATTAGAGCAGGTATGTTTTATTCTGCTTCTGTGATGTCCCTAAATGGAGCTGCTAGAAGCAAAGAGAGGCCGCTGAAACGCTTTGTGAAGCTTGCTTTAGCTTGTCATATTTTCAAGGAGCAGATTGACAATAGTAAAGGAAATAGTTACTGTAGAGACCCTATTTGGGGTAGGCAGCAACACTTACTGCTGTGTCTCCTTTCTCAGTTGGCTTAAGGGAGTCACAGAAGAGCCACCAATGTGGGAATCCACTGACCTGCAGCTGCCATTCTGAAGTTGTCCCTAGGAAAGAAGACACCAGATACAAGCTGCAAGCAGAATAAATTATCCATGCAAATCACAAGTGACACATGGGTAGTAGGTTAATTGAGCTTGCTTACTGAATTTGTGAGTAGTCCAAAATCAAGTGGTGGTCAACAAGTGGCAGAGATTAAATAGCAACAAGGGGATAATGCATGCTTCTTTATTTCTTACCTACCTTGTAATTCACTGTCACATTTGCAACTGGTTTGTGCTCACTTGTGAGCCTGAACAAGGATGCAAACCAGCTGCAAAAGCAAACCAGGGGAAAAAATGTAGTGGGCAATCGTGCAGCTGAACAGCTGCTAATGTGGGCAGAAAGGAGGGGCAGGAGTGTGTGGTTTCTGGCAGCAGCACAGATTTTAAATGTAAAACTGCATCTTCAGTAAAAAGGATAGCCTGAGTAAAAGTGCTAGAGGGATTTAAAAGCTTGAAACAGTCTTTAAACTTTGAACAGTTCTAGGAAGGCCTGTATAACATACCATTATTACGGTGCTTTGTACTTTGTCTGAAGGTGTACCAATGCCTGACTGTATACAACATATCCTTACACTGCTTAGAGCTTTTGTGCACTATTAGGTCAGTGTCCTGGTTTTCATCTGCACATTCTGATTTTAAAATGCATCATAATGCGCTGTATTTGGACTTGTAATATATCCATGCATAATGAATTATAGCTGAGGTCAGAAATTATGCTGAATAGTAGATTTTCAAACCACAGTATTTCTTCCTGTGCTAAAATCCAGAATGATATGTATAACAATCCATAAAATAGCTGGTACGGTTCATAACATGCTTGCGTTCCTTCATTATTAATAGTTTCATATCCATCTGTCAGTATGCTATGGCTAAACTATTATTCAAGTTTTTGCAGCTGCTGCTTTAAGTGTCTGTATAATGTAGTTATCTCCAGCTCCTGTTCTTTGTCTGCTAGTAAAAGGAAATTTTACTGAGAACTTACTAAATTGTCCGAGACTGTAAGGTCAAGTTCAGGTGCAAGTCTCTGATCTTGATTTAACTTACTTGGCATGTGGTACTTTTCCTGTTCTTTTGTTTGGACTACATTAGTTGCAGCAGTTGTTTCAAGTAATAGTGGTTTGTTTCATCTCATTAGAGGTTCTGTACGTAGTTGTTGTAGTCCTGTATCTTGTTGTTCTATTTTTAAGAACATTTTGTGCAAATTATAGCTGCCTGTCTGATCTGAAGATAGACCCTGTTGTGAGGTCTGATTTGAAATGAATAGGGCTATGGGTAATATGTAGGGGGCTTTTTGACACCCTCTATTAAAACTTGAATGAAGATTGATTTGTTTGCAAAAAATTGCATTGTGCATACATGACTGCCCCACCTGCATTCGGTCCAGTCGTTCACCTCTGACTGGATCTCTTGCCAGTCTAAGATGGTGGCTGTTGAAATACAGCCCAACAAGTTAGGTTTCCATTAATTCCCAAACCCTTACTTTCCTGCCAAGGGCCAATTATTATCAGCCATTAAGTGGTAGTAGACTGGTCTGTTACTTAGATTGTATTTCAGTGGCCTTCATGTTTTTTTTATTTGGGTTTTTTCTGTTTTTGGAGTGTTTATCAATAGGGTTAGTTTGAAACAATTTCTTCTTTTTGGTTATTTAAATGCTCATTTTTACTTGGAGCTCTATTTTCCCTAAAACACTGCTTTTTTGCAGTTGGCTTTGCAATCATTCCTTCTGGAGGAATAATTGACTAGGAATAATAGTTGTGTTTTGCCTCTCGAGGCAGAACAATCTATGTAGAAGCCAACACTCTTTCTTCTTGGTCACTGCAGCTGAGTTTTTAGATGGTAGAGGTAAGGTCTGCATACTGCTGATTATGTCATGGATTACTGGTACAATGACTTAGCTAACTGCCTTTCTTTTCATAGAGCCCTCCAAATATAAGGAGATACTAAACAGAGGAGATCTGTGAATAGCCAGGAAATGAGAACTTGCATAGCAGTCAGAGTGCAGTAAACTACTGGAACTCTGTACAAAATTTCACCAACTTGTTTGGAATCAACAAGGAAGCCTGGGTGGTAGATGCTGCTTAAAAACGTGAACCTAGTCCTGGTACACTTGCAGAGCCTTCTGGAGTCTGGAGCAGAAAACCTAAGAATTTGTAGCCAGGCCCGAAGCCTACTCACGTCATGCAAACACTGCAACTGAGTCTATTAAACTTAACTGTATTACTATGCAAGTTTGGGTTTTTGTAACTGTGATGTTCCTCAAATACTGATCATGTCCAAGAAATGCTGGTAATTAAGAATGATCAGTCACTTTGCCCCATTCATTTGAAGGATAGACAACATTGACTCTCTTGGCATAGCAAACTGCCTTCTTTCTAGCAGCTCAGTAACTGACACTTAAGATTCTGTTGTTTAAGAAATAACATAAGTAATTGGCTTTTTTTTTTTGAGGAAAACATAATTTAGATTTGGTCCATGAATTTTGCTAAATGTGAAGAGAAACTCAAGGAAAATGAAATTTCTGTGGTACCAGACAAAGATGCCTGGTTTATGGTGCTGTGGTATCGGTGATAAAAATCATATAGGTTGTATTCCTGAAATCTAAAAAATACACAGGAACTCAATTACTATCATGTGCTCCTGTCAGAAACTATAGATGGAATTATAGTGTTAAAATCTTTTTTATCAATGCTAGAGTTTTTTCAATAATCCATGTACTAACACAGTCTGTGACCTCAGAGTGTTTCTATTACTTCAGCTTCTTTCTTAGCTTCAATAAATCTTCTTCCCAGTTCAGAGTTGTAACTGATGAGGTGAAGCGAAGAAAGCCTGATAGGAAGTGGTGTGAACATTTGGGGTTTTTTTTATGTTAGCTCAATTGATGCAGTCAGGAAAATGGAGAGCTCACTGGAAGTCTGAAGAGGAGCTGGGGGCAACCTGCCTGTCAGTTGGTCTAGTAAAGGAGAATATTTCTGCCTGTAAACATTCCTTTGTCTTGTTGAGACTCTGTGGAGTTACTGATGAGCAGAGACATTAAATTTTCCTTCTTTTGCTGTGACAATTAATCTGGAGGTTCCATTTAAGTTTAATTTGCAGGTTTGTGATACACTGGAAGACACCAAGTGCTTGTAGTCATTTGTATCCCTTTGAATGTGAGTGATCTAGTAAAGTACACACTGCTGATATGCTTAATCATTTGGCATGAATGAATTCCTTTTTGGATCCACTCTCCTAGTGGAGGCATATGGAAGTTTCGTCAGAAGAATAAAGACAGAGTTTTTTTGTGAAATACAAATACTTGTAAGTTCTTTTGTAGAGCAAGTAGCTTATAGTTTTTGATGAGACTGAAATGGCAGCAGAAAGCTGTCCCTCCTCCCCCTTCCTGCAACAAATTTTAAAGCAATTGGAAGTGAAAACTGACATTGAGACTTCTCTTGAGTTTTTGCTGTCATCACCATGGATCTTCATGTATTGTATATAGCAGCTGAGAACATCTGTCTTTCTCCTAAAGGTTTTCTTTTTCCTTTCCTTCAGTATGTACCTCACTTCTCCTGTTTTGCAGGTGAATGTCTTTTATTGTTCATCCTTCCTCTTATGCCCTCTAATTTCTAGTTAAAAGACACCTTTAAATCTACGATATTTTTATACAAGTCTCAAAATTAAATCTAATTTCAATCAAGAGTGAGTTTTTATTGGAAGTGATAAGGAAAGTGGCAGCCTAAATTAAAGTTAAACCCCTTCATGTGGTTTTCTTGCTAGTCTTCTGTTTTCCACTCTCTCCTTTACATTCTTCATTTTATCTGTTTAAGGCTGAAGAGATGTTCCTCACATGCTTTACAACAGGTGTTGGTTTACAGTGCCTGTTTAGTCATGGTTGAATTTCTTGGAATTTTTAGTTTTGTGAAAATGTGTGTGGCTGAAAAAATCAGGCTGCATTCATCAGACTGAGACTCACTAATATTTTATATTTGTGGCTGGAGGTGAAATAACACTCAAAATTTTCTGGCAATGCTGCGGACTTTTATGTGTGCATAAATATGTAATCATACACAAATAAATAGGAACTTTATCTTATGAGGTGTTCAGTTTTTTTTTTCTGGGATGACAGTGGTGCAATATTCTTGCATTTTGACTTGTTCACTTGTATTCTGCTATAGTTCCTATACCTTTTTGAAAGGAACAGCTGTTTTGCTAAGTGGTCTTTTTTTTTTTTTTAACTTAGTTTAAGTTATATTTTTGTATCAGCTTCTGCTTTCTTGAATTCATCTCTCCCCTGCCTTTTTTATATTTTTACAAGTATTTCTCCAGTCTTTTGAGTCCTTCTTGAACACTAAACTTGTCCCATTTAGGTTCCTTCCATTTGTGGTGCTGATGCACAAGCATTTTGCAGGAACAAAATGTACAGGAGATTTTTGGTGCTACTCGATATTGTGGTTTATTTGTTCCTCTCACTTCAGTTAGAGCACTAATTAGACAACAGATGTGTTTTTCAGCTGTTTGGGTTAAGACTAAACCTAAATGTGCTAGTTCTTCTCAGGTGTGTTTTCTCTATTGATAAAATGAAATATAGGTATGGCAGGTGATTTGCAAGAAAAAATTTCAACAAGGTTCTCTAATTATACTGAAACTCTAGGTGTACAGGCTTTTGAGTTACCAGAACTTAGATAGAATTAATTCTGTGTTCTAGAAGTCATTGCAATCCATTTTTTCTTCCAATTTTTGGACATTGAAATATTAGCATTTATATTAAAATACTAATCTTAGGAGCATTTTCAAGAACTGCAAGCAGATTTTTTATTTGTGTGGGTTCTTTGGTTGCTCATTCTATGTAAATTGCATAAATGCTCTGGCAATGCTGGTAGGATATAGAGATAATGTAGAAAGGAGCCAACTGCCTTTTAAAAGATGAATCACAGGCAATTTTGTTTTCCATATTTTCTGAATACCACATATACAGGTGTTCTGAATTGTATTCTGTTATTCATTTTGTATTGCACCAGCCCATTGTCTTTAATTTTGTGTTCCATCGATCCCTTTTCAGAAGATGTTTATGGCTTTTTGATAGGAAAACATATATTCTAGTAGCTAGACGTCGGACTTGAAGTTGTTTGGATTATATTCTTAGCTGTCTGATATCTCCCCTGGCTCAAGTTTGATATGCACAGGAAAAAGAACCTTTAATGAAAAGGCCTGTGGATGAAGAATTCTTTGTGGCAAATCTTGTTTGCTCAGTGACTGAAATAAGTACGATATTCTCGCTCTGATGTCCAGTGTACTGTCCTATAGCAATTTTGGGTGGTTTATTTCAGACTAAGGTACTGTGTGTGTATTTTGCACTGTGCCTGATTAAATTTGCTTTTGACTGTGTCTGTTGTTTGGCTATTGCTTATGGAAAACTGGTACTATTTCTACAATCAAATCAATAACCCTAATTTAGATTCTTGCAGTAAGTGTCTAATCAGTGCTTGCTGGAGAATAATAAATATAGATGGAGTAGTGGAGAAGCTTATTTTTGTGTGTTCTAAGTTAAATTCTTTCCCTTGGTAAGATTTTACTTAGTTAATTTAGCTGAAGAACTTCAGTATTCACTTGGAGATTGAACACAACAAAGCCTTAATTACCCACTTGAGTTAGGCAGTGCTTTGTTAGGTGAAACATGCTCTGGTATTTGTTATTCAGCAGTGATTTTTTCATTATGCAAGTGTTTGATGCTCCCATTGATAGAATAGGGGATTGGCTATACTGGAATTTTTTCTACCAGTTGGTGAAGCCTTTCACACAGAACAACATCCACAAGGTGGTGCCTTTTCATCACCCAAAAGGGAGAGAAACTTCTCTTTACAATGTTGTGTTGGCTTTCAGCCTGTTGCTTGGCAGAAATGGGAAGTTCAAATACTGAGGTAAATGTATTCTTTTCTCCCTGAATGTGTCTGTTCTTTCCAGCCTTTGTGGTTGCAAACTGTCTCTGATGCTCAGACGTTCAGAGAAGAGAAAGGTAATGGCTTGGAAATCCAAACTCAGCCATGTTGGCTGAATCATGAAAAGATTCTCCCTGAAATACTGAAGTTGTACATATCAGGGAGAATATGTGCTTCCAGAGTAAAATCACACCTAGAATTGCAACAATTTCTCCATCAGGCTCAGGTCACCTTGTTGTAACTATGCAGGAGCCTGAAAATGGAAGAATGTGCAGTGCTTTAGGCAAGTTTGGGGAGGGGGCAAAGGGAAACTGGCATAGGGAAACTGGTCATTCTCTTGTAGTTGCCTCGTAGTTTATCTTTGTACGGGGAATCCAGTTGAAGATGAGGCAGCTGGAATATGTTCTCAAATATTGCCCTCTATTGCAGAATAAGACTTGAAAACAGAAGTATTATAAAGAGTTTTCCACATGACCAATATGTAATTCCCAGCTGTGAACCCTCTGGCAATGAGCGTGAAATCCAAAACACAGCTGATAGGGAAAAGGGCTGTTGTCAGCTCAGGCTGAACACTTGAGTATTCATAGCATGGTGCTTTGACAAACAGACATTGGAGTACATCAGAATAATTTGGTTTTGAGATCTGTGCAGAGTCCTCCTCCTAGCTGTGTGTGCTTCCAGTTACAGTGGTAATCAGGGCTGAAGGAGAACCAGGTGTGCACCATATTGTCCTTCTTTTCCTGCAGAACAGCAAGCCTTCAACCCCCTCCCCCCAACCACTCCCTTTGTACCTCTCTGCCAAATTTCCTGCTGTAAATTGGTCTTATGTTTGCCTTTATGTACCTTGTGACCCCTTCAGAATATTTGTGGTATTTTAAACCCTGAATTGTGTGCATGACACAGTGTTTAGTTTGGAAGCAAAGTTTAATCACACATGCTGATTGTTGTGTTTATTTTGGAACCAATAAGTAGGAGGCAACCTTTCATATTTTATTAGTCTGGATGAATTTTCCCTGTTACTTGATAACCGTGTATACGTTTAAACTTAAAAAAAGTCGATATTTAAAGGAATGCTGGAACACAGATGGCATTTGAATGCAGCCTCTCATCCATTCCAGGGTTGGATTCCATTGGACACCTAAACTTGGGTATTTGTGGTTCAGTGTGGTGATAGTGATAGAGTGGCTATTTTGTTTTTAAAGGATTGTGTGTCATTTCTCCCTATGTGCCAGTGAAACTGGAGAGGGAGCTCTTCTGGAAAGAGCAACATTAGAGGAAAGGCTTTTTATATTTGTTTCTTCCATCTTCTACAAATGAAGGAAGCTGTGTTTGCAGAAGAAGGTTATAGCTCTGAAGCCCTGACCTTTTTTTGTTTGCTTCCCACACGTCTGCATTTACAGCAGAATAAGCAAGTATAAGATCAGGATTTGCTACTCCTCCCAACCTGCCATCTACCCCTAACATCCCAGCAAAACTGCTCCCATGGTCTGCAGTTGATAATACACGTGGGGGTAATTCTAGCCCCAAGTCTTAACTTCCTTTGGATGCTGAGGGGCTTGGGGAGAAAAAGGAGTGAGTTTCCATGAGCCCTCTTTTAATATAATGTATTGAAAAAGGATGTAACTGAAAGCTGAGAGGAATCCACCAGCAAACTTTATTGTAGCATTGCAAGGATGCCTGCCTTGAGTATTTTGACTTCTGAAGCAAACAATTTTGAGGCAAAGTTCTGTACATCATGAAATAGCAGACATTGTATGAGATAGTTAAAGCTGTGTATTGTGCAAATAACTCCAAGCTGTATTTTTTCCTGTAATATTTCACTTGTGTTTTCCTTCTATAGGAAGCTTTCTTTCAAGAGAAGTGCTGGAATTCTCCCCTAATAAAGCAGTACACTTGAAAGAAAAGATTGATAATCCAGGGATTTTTGAGATACCATGTGTTTTCTGTTTAAAGCCCTTGTGTAGCAAAATGCAGTGTTGTTTTCATGACAGTTATCTGGGGAGTCTGGGCAAATGCTGTTTCTCTGGTGTTTGCTGTAAGGTTTTTCTCCCCCTATATCTGAGTTCCTTGATATTGTGAAAGAAAACAGGAAGTTTTAAGAGCATAATCAAGATGAGAGGAAAACCAGGCTAATTCTTTGTGTTTTTTTTCTTTGTTCTGTTTTTGGTTTAATTGAAAATATGAAAATCTGCTTTAGACCATTATATTAGCTTGAATTTCATATCTCAAAGGTGACTGTTTAGTCTTCTGAGCATAGTGTGTATGTTAATCTGCATGGAAGACAATGCTTGAAGATATGATATCAAATTTGTCATAAAATTGATGAGTTATTTCTGTATGATGTTTTTGGCATGGTGTTCCATTTCACTTGAATGCAGACACAGTAGATGGCACTTGAGTCACTAATTTTATGATGCAGGAAAGAAAGCCAAATACAGTTACAAAGTTAGCTGTTTGTAGCAATAGGCACATTTTATTGAAAGAACAGCTTCAAAGATTTGCTGTCAGTTAAATAGTCCTAGGAAAAAAGGAAAACATGCACAAATTCTTTTTCAGTACAAGCAGGCCATCTCCAAGTCCTTGAGTTTGTTGAAATTTTATAAAGAAAACTGGACATGATCAATCTGAATCATAAATAGATGGTCCGCGGTTCCCTTCAAATGTGTGCCAGTGTCTGGTTTCGTAATCGGTTGTTTACAACTTGCTCTTTAATAGAAGTTCTTTATTTTTTTTCTTCTAGTCTTGCTTAGTCCTGCAGAACATTTGTGATATGACCTCTGATAGCTGGTGAAAGATAAAAATCTGCTAACAAAGTGGATGTCTAACAATATTGTCTTATTATCAGAACTGTTTGAATACCACGTTCCTTACTGTGGCTAAGTTTGATAACCAAGGCTAAGAGTATGCTGGTAGTTCTGCTAATCAAAATGTAAACATTTGATTTAGGGTATTCCGAAGTAGTTATCTTGTGCTATGTTTGGTGATGTTCCCTTAGTCAGTACTGTTTGGTTGTTTATGGATTCTTGACATTTTCAGAACTATCATTAGGTAATGGACTGACAGTCCTCAGAATTGGAGCAGCAGTATGGATTTCTCCAATAATATCCTGTCACTATGATTCAGTAGTAGGGTTTGTTGCTGAGTTAAGAAAGCTCAGTCAGACTTAGTCCATGATTCATTCCTTGATCTTTCTGCTGATGCTCTTATAATACTTGTTTTAATGGGAATGCTATCAGATGACCTAGAAATGAGCTTCATTTGTGTTGTCTTCCTCTGTTGGTCTAACTCTGCCTGTTCCAGGTTTTAGGGTTCATAAAACTTTTTGGAAGCCAAAAATGGATGTTTATTTACTAGAGGACAGAGTTCTAACTCTTATTTAACTGATGTTTTTAAAATACGTAGAGATCCCAGTGGTGCCTCCAAGGCTTCCAGAAGCTGCACCATGCCATGTCTCCATGAGCCCAGTGCCAAACCCCTGTCCCATGGTGGGGCATGGGACATGTGGTGTGCAGAAGCCCCCCCTCACTGGTGATGCTCTCGAGGGACCCAAGTCACTGTGATCAAGGTTGCAGCCCATGGATGGTGTGAGGCTTGTAGCAGCCCCCTGCTGTTCTGGGCCTGTGGCTTCTTGGAGTTGGGTTGCTTGGGAATGCAAGCCAAGTGGGTAAAGTCTCTCTGGTTTTGCAATGTCTGAAATGTAAGTATGGGGAGGCCTGGCAGATGGATTTTATCACACTCTCCCAGACCTCTCGTGGCAAATGCCATGTGCTTACAATGGTGGAAGTAACCACAAGATGGCTGAAAGCATATCTTGTGTTCCATGCCACCACATGGGACACTATCCTGAGCCTTGAAAAGCCAGTGTTATGGCAACATGGTACTCCAGAAAGAACTGAATCAGACAACGGACCCCAAAACCACTTCAAAGACACTTGGGCCAAAGGACACAGCATGGAGTGGGGATAACACATTCCCTATCGTGCACCAGCCTCTGAAAGATGGAACGATGTAATGGACTGTTAAAGACTACACTAAGAGCAATGGGTGGTGTGGCCTTCAAACACTGGGATACACATTTAGCCAAGGCCCCCTGGTTAGTCAGCACCAGAGATGCTGCCAGTCAGGCTGGCCCTGCCCAATCAAAATTTTTATGTACTGTAGAAGCAGATAAAGCTCCTGTAATGCATGTTAGAAGCATGCTGGGAAAAACAGTCCGGGTTATTCCCGCCTCCATGGGATTGCTTTTATGGACCTGAGTGAACTTGGTATAGATATGTATGCTCTACCAATGCTTATGTGATTTATCACTACATTTGGAAAAAAATGCTGTTTGTTAAGTAGATGTTGCCTGGCACTGGGTTTGAACAGTGTTACTTTGCAAGGAGTTTACATCTTGGTTTATTTTGCCTTGAGTGTTTGCCAGTGGGTTTCATCTCTCTGTACTGCTCTTTCTGACAGGGTTTTTGGATGTGTACTGGACAGAAACAAAAATGAATAAAAAAGTGTAGGGAACTTTATTGAGGGTGTAAATTATTATAGCTGTCTACTAGCACGGTGTCTTCATTTCATGATTAGGACAAGTCTTCTGATGATGTAGCTGCATTTGTCCGTAATTCAGGATGCTCCATTAACGTTAGAAAGTAAAATCCTTTTAGCAGCTAGTCATGTTTTTTTCCTTCCAAGAAGCCAGCTTATTCCTCCTTGATTGAGTCTTCCCAGCAGGAGGTGCCTTTTTGCCTTGCCAGTTGGAGAAAGCCCACATCCACTTACAAAGACTATACTGGAACTCAGAAGCATTTCATTTTAATTCCAGGCAACCGTTCCTTTGCTGCTGCCTTTGGAACAGCTCAGCTGTGGAAGAAGTGAGCTAATGGGAAGCACTTAGTGAAGCCCTGAGGTTTACAGTTGGAGTAATTAAGGAGAGGAATTGCACACCCTGTACTCAATTTTTGTTTGAATTAGTCTTCCTTTGATCTAGTAACTCGATTTAAATTTTAATATTTGAATCAATAACCTGCCAGAGTATATTGCTTAATTCCTCTCCCCAGCCTGCAGACTGATGTAGAATATAGTTTATGCTTTGTTTTTTATTTTGTTGGGGAAGGTTTTGGCTGACACCCTGACTTCCTATTTTCCACTGGGAGTCTTTCCCTCTCTCCCATCCTCTCTTTTCCTCCCTTCTACCCTCTTCTCTCTCAATCACTTTCTTTTATTTGAGATATCCTCAAATATCTTCACTAACTTCACATTCATTTTAGGATGTAGTTGGGAATTGTTTTAGAAATCTGCCTCAGGCATCTTCATAGATTATCTCCTTCACTGTGAATTAGTCCCACTCTTTCCATGTGACTTCTTATTTATTGGAAGAGCTGTCTTTGTCACTGTTGCCAACTGCTTCCTGTACTTCTCTGCCTTGCTGGATGAATCAGCCAATTTTAGTTCTTATTTGAACAATCTTTTTTTTTTACTTCTGCCTTGGTGTTTGAATTCCCCTTTCCTATGTGAATATGTTCTATGCCTCACTTTATCATCATGTTGTTTTTGTGACTGAGCACAAGAGAGTTTGCACGTATGTTTTTCACATTGTATCTGCAACTTGGATATTGAAGCATTCTAGAAATCTGCTGTGATTGTATTACTGATGAATATTCTTTATTTTTCTAGCAGATTTTGATTAGTATAGTCTGTGCTTGTTGTGCAGGTCCTCTTTGATGGCAAGAAACTGCAAGCTTTAGAAAGAGAATGGCAATTTAAATTAGAGGCATCAGGCCAACCATCATTTATTGAAGAAAAGTCATGAAAACATTAATATTAACATAAACCAAATAAGACTAAGTTTTTGAAGCCTTATCCAAAAACATTTCCTGCCAAAAAGCTGCTGGGCAAATATGAAAAATGGTATAGGAACCTGGTCTATCTGCTTTAGAAAAATAAAACTTTATATTGACGTTACCAAGATATGAACTTTGCTTCTAGAAGCTGGATATTTTAGAATTCATCTAAGCTATGTTACTATTAAGCTTTTGTTGTCTCTGAGTGGATATGTGACCTTTTATATTTTATAAACAAGCAGAAACTTTTGGAGCTTCTGATACAGGTCAGTGCACAAAAATACTAATGCATACCTGCTGTATGTCTATTTCTCTATTTGGCAACCAATCAATATCTTTTTTTCTTCAAGTGAAGGAGACTGTACTTCTGATTTTTCCTTGATAATTTGCCTGATCAATGATACAGCTACCTATTTTTTAAATTTCTACCATGATCTCTGTATTCCTGCTAGCTTTTACATTATGCCTGCTTTGTGTTTCCTGTTTTGTTCCCATCCTTGAGAATGCTCAATGCAGCTGCCTTGTGGCCAGTGGAATTGCTAGTAGGGGGATGGAAGGAGACCTCTTCACCAAGTCGCTTTGCCTCATTGGTGAATTTTAACTAGCTGCTGGTTATTTTAGCAGCAGAATTACAAAAATATGTTCTGTGGGTTTCTTTAGTTTGGTTATCTAGTTGCATCCTTTGCATTTTGCGTTAATGAAATAGATAGGAGTTGTGTAGTATTTCTTTTCAAATGTAGTGGCATCTAGCCTTCATAATTCTGTATTTACTCTCCAATATTATACATCTTAGCTTTGATAATGACAGTGAAAAGCCGAACCAGTTCAAGTCTTAGGTGATTGCATGGTATAGTAGAATATGTTGAAATACATCAGGTAAATTTTTCTCCTTTAAACTATGGAACTGCAAGTCTTCATAGCCTTTAAGCAAACAAACAGAACCTAAGGAACAAGTGGAGACAACCAAATATTCAGTATTTTAAGAATGTGAGTATGCACCTTAAATAGTATAACCTTTATATGCTCCTTGTCTTTGATTCAGGTAGTGAAAACTTTTTTCGAGAGGTTTTTTTTTGTCATAGTTAGGACAGTTTCCAATAAAACTGATCTTTCTTGAGGTTTTGAAGAGGCAACAATGAAATAGGTGATAACTTGCAAGAATACTGTCTTGGCTTTTTTAGATTGCGTACCCTATTGTATTTTTCACAAATGCTAGGCCACATTTGGATATTCCATTAAACTGTTGTGATATAACATGTGCATTTATTCCAGCAGTTCTGATTACTCCTAACTGCTTGAAGTGGGGTTTGTCTTACGATAGTGGCTCCCAACACCTGATACTGAGGTGAAATTCTTGAATGTGGCTCCGAATCAAATAAAATCATATTTGAAAAGCTGCAACATAAGTGTAAAATTGTATCTTTACACATCTCGCATATGGAAATAACTGTTTATCATAGAATATGTTAGACTGTTCGTTTGCTAATCTCAAATCATTATCTCATAATTCCTACCTAGTAGTGGAAGTGATGCTTTGCTGTTGCTTTGAAAGAATTTCAGTCCTGCGGGTTGTAGGATGGCTTGGAAGGAAGTAAATAATCTTACTGGGCTCAGGCTTTTTCAGTATCTCTGGTAGTTTGAAATACAGATGATAGTGTGAGTATTGAGCATATGGTCATATGTGAATGCCCGAGAATTGAATGGGGTAAGGTTTAAGACAGGAAAGAAGAGTGGGAATCCTCCCAGTTTTTTCATGGTGCAAGAAGTTTCTACTATGCCTTGCCTTATATCTTATCATTCAAATAAAAGCTGTTTATAGGTGTGCCAGCCTTTCTCAGAAAACTGCATAGAAATGCATCCCCTTAGGCCAGAGATCTTTGAACACAGCACTGAAGAAGAGGATAAAGTATGCTTGGCTTGGATTCACTCTATTATGACTTGAAATCAAGAAGTAAAGATAATAATCATATGAACAGGTTCAGCCTTGATAAAGGAATAAGTATTTTGTACTATTGTCTATTCCATCACAGTGGGAGCTTTAAAAAAAGCCTTCATTCAGAAGGTTGTCCCAGATACTCACCAATCTATTGATTCTGCTCTTGATTATTGCAAGGATGGGTGACTGTGACAGTGTGAGTTTTTTAGGCATATAACCACAAAACTTTGCAGTCTATAAGATTTCTATTCTCTGTTTCTCTTTTGATCTTTCAGTCTGCCATAGGTTTGACCTCAGGTGCTTGAAGGACCTGCAGTTTCTCTGAGAATGGTTTTGACTGTCTCACAAGCTTTCTAGAAGAAAGCACTGAGAGAAGAGACTTGCAAGCAGACTGTTGGGACTTTAATAGGAGCTTCACTGAAGGCTTTCATTTCTGGGAGAAATAAGAATGGATGAACAATTTATTATATCACAAAGATAGAAATACAAAATTCCTTTTGACTGCTTGGCTTTTGTAAGGTCTTTATTAGATGCACAGTTCTATGTGCTAAGCATTAAAAGTGAAACAAAGCCCACAACCTTGTAAATAAAATTAATTCTATCGGCACATTGAAAATAGGGAAAGCAAGAAAACACTGTCAGTGTTTTAGATCTGAGGAGGTTGGTGAAGTACTGTGTTGTGAGGTACACATCATTATCTTGATTACTTGATTGTTTTGTTTTTACAGACCTGCAGGACAATATTTTTCAGGTAATCTTTAAATGAAAGTTTTTAATATTGCAACTGAGTGAGTAAATTTCATTCTAGGTTTTGAAAAAGCAAGGAATGGTTGGGTTATTCTTTTCCTATGCCTTGACCAGAAATGACTTTAATGTAACCCAAAGTCTGGACTGAATTCTGAGTGATTATGGAGATTCAACAAAAAACAAAAAATGGACAATTTTTCCAAATATAGGGTTATTTTAGATTGTTTGGATAAAGTGATTCATCTCTCCCTTGCATGGTGTATATAAAGTTCTGTTGCCCCTCTTGGGTCCATTATGGAAAAATTAGAAATATAAAAGAAAATGTAAACAAATTTAAGGAATGAGCTGTTTCCCCAGTAATTTGTCTTATTAATTTAGCTTTCATTGCTTCTCCTAGCACCATGCAAATTAAGTGCAAAGCTTGTTTAATGTAGATCATGGCAGTGGATTTGGGGGCATGGGGAGGATTAAGATGAGCAAAATCCTAATCAGCTTTAAGCCCATATAAAAGGTATAATTTTAAGAATGAGTGGATGGAAGAAAGAGCCTCATTTGCAGGAATGTCGCGAGAGTTCATGTGAAAAAGCAGGAATTACTCAGTGTTTCCCTTTTCATAGCATAGAAGGTGTGGTGGTGGTGTGGGTTTTGGTGTGTTTTTCTGGAGGGATTGTTTTTTGCCTTGACCTTGTGCTCTTTCCCAGCCTTGGTGGTGTCTGATAGCCATGCTATAGATATGCATTCCTGTTCTTTGCTTTTGCTTGGTCTGGCCACTCTGGAATGAATCCTGCACCATTCAACAAAATGTATTGGCTTAGGTCCTGCAATACACTTTCACTTTGTAAGGTGGTATTAATCACTAGTGATGTTATTGTGGTGGGGAGCTAATTGTCTGTGTGATTTTTTTATTAATGGAAAGGGAGTTCTCGTTTTTTCCCTGAAGAAGTGTGTCATGAAGTATCACGTATTCTTGTTTTGAAATGCAAGCACCAATGGGAGATTTAAGAACAATAACAAAATAGCATTACATATTCCCCCTCACCCTGCCGCTTTTTTCATTACAAAGCAGATCTTTTAGTATTTTGTCAAGTGCCTTTAGTCTTTCATACTCAAGACAGACTGGCTGAGTGGAAGGTTTGAGAAGAATAAATAAAGGAGTGGGAAACAAAGTGGGTGTGTGTATTTACTTGTCAAAGATGTGGAATTTGCAGATATTAAAACAGAATCAGCCTAGGATTAAAACCTGAAGGAATGGATAAAATGTTGTGCTGCTTTAGGTAGATGCTATTTTCCCTGTGGGCATTTGAATCTGAGTGTGGTTGTTTTTGTATAGCCAAACATGATTTATCATTTCAACATGCCCAGTGGGCTAAACCTGAAAATGTTTCATAACAAAGAAAACCAGTAGAAATGGTATATGGATTCTTTATTCATTTGAAGGTGAACCTCAAAGTAAACATCACTGGTTTCCTGAATGCTTAAGTGGTCCTTTGCTGTGTTTGACTAATGGGTGTTGTGAGTTTGGGAATTTCAAACAGCAGGATGTATTTCACAGAGAATAACAGGTGAATGAAACAGTGGTGTGTCCAGCAAGATTTCTTTTAGCATAGCTTTCTTGGCCATGTAAGTTGCAAGAAGGTTGTAAGTGCTCACTATGCAAGGAAACCAAGTCTCTTTAAAATATTTGTTTGGATGCTTGCCATTAGTGTTTAATATCTTAAAAATATTATTCTGTTTGAGAGATGGCCCTCATAGATTGGCCCTCATAGGATTGTTGTTTCTTTTTTAAAATACTAAATAATTTGGAGATTGTAGGAGTGGGGGAGAAAAGCTACATACAAGACAAATGTGTGGCTATTAGTTTATTTAAAGATGGGATATTCAGAAATAAAACTACTGTTGTGCTGTTGTTTAAGTATTGTGACCTGCCCTGAAGTTACAGGGCAATGTAATTTCCTTTTAGCAACAAAGCAAAAGGGGAAGATTAAGGTTTTGCTGTAGATGGTACCAGATCCTTTAACCATTCATTTGACTGTTGAAAATTATTCATCTTCCTTTGCTAAAATGGCACCACATGATAACTTGACTCTAAAGCTTAGTTTGTAGTGCTTGTTCTTTTAATTTAAGTACTTGCTTGGTCATTATCTGTTTGAGGCTTTTTATTTATAGCAACAAGCATATATTCGGCTGTCATTGCTATATTTTATAAATGCTCAAGTAATGGAAGGCTATTTTTAAACTCTAAAATCTATTGTCTGCTTACAAGGTGCACATCAGTCTTGAGATTATAAAGATAACAAGCATATTGTTGACCCCTCAGCACCTTAGGTTCAAATCTGACTGTATTGTGAGTAAACTCCAAATGTTACTTCTTCTCTATCTGTTGTAATTATGGCTGTGAATAATTTTTTCAAAGTGTTTCTCTTTCCTGTAAAAAACTCAAAAGCCTGTCAGCTAGAACAGCGGTATCATAGAGAACCCTTCTGTTATGAAGGGATTGTGCTGAGTTTTGCCAGCTCAGATACCTTTCCTTGTTTTAAATTCCACTGGTTGTGATGACTGGCTGTTCCCTTTCATCCTTCTCTATGTGCTGTGTATGTTTTATAGAAGTCATTAGGGTGGTGCTTTCCTGTCAGGGGCTAAGTAAAACTAGAATGAGGTACCTAGTAGAGAATTAGAAATGTGAATTTCTTTCAGGTTTTTTGTAATGTGGAAATGTTGAAGTAGACCAGGCGCGACTGATGGAGTAGGATGGGAAGACCCAGAAGAATGGTGTCAGTAGTTTGCCACATGCTTAGTTTGCTAGAATTTACTTTTAAAGCAAGTTTCGCATGTCTGTATGCGCACACACACACACACTTGTGCTACAATGAAGAATTTACCAACTGCACAGAACCTGTTGGGCTTGTTTAGGACTTGAAGCAACAAAATGATTGTGTGGTGCTGTGCAGCACTGTTAGCCCTTGGGCATTTCTTGTGTCGACACCGTGCCGTGTAGGGTGTGATGTGCAATATGTAACAGCAGTTTTACGTACTTGTGTTGAAGGAAGGGTGTTTCCTTGATGCTCTAGTTTGTCTTGTTTTCATTTGGAGATACCGTTGGCCTGATGTGTTAGTGTAACAGATATATCAGTGTTAATAGGAACTGTACCTTAGTCTTTGCTAGCTGGGGATAAACAGATCTATACAATATACTCACTATGGTGCTAAGGTTTTCCTCATGACTCTTGCAAGCAAAATACTGCAGAATGATAATTACAGACAGAATCTGAACTATTTTACAAACTATGAGTTTGTCTTCTAGTTCCCACCTCAGCAGACTGTTATTTCATACAGATGAAAAATGCATATTGTGTTAAATATATTTCAGTGGATTTATAGAGATGTTGGTTGGACAGGAACTCCCTCTGATTTTGATTTATCTGTGCTCAATATGCATAGACATGCAAACTAGGGTGAACTGGTGAATGCCTTGGATTAAATTAGAGGGATGAAAATGAATGCAGAGTAAATGCATCCATAAACATATTTAGATAGATGAAGGATCCCAGCAGGCATCGCAGTTGTAATTAAGAAGCTGAGCATCAACAGTTCTCCAGTTTGTAGTCTGTTTGCAGCCTGTAGAGGAATAAACAGAAATAAAAAGTTATGTAATTGTCAAGTAGTGCTAGAGAAAATGAACACGTAGCATAAGGTCCATCTGGCAGGGAGAGACTGACTTCTCTTTCTTATCAGAATCCTGTCCTCTAAGTTCCCATCAAATGAGGGAAGTCTTTCTACCTCTGATACATTATTTGCTGTCTTTATTTCTTTTTTGTGCATTAAGGTAATCTAAGATATTACTTGACTTCTTTTTATTATGTTGAAAATGTGTATTCCTATAAAAGAATCTGAAATGGTTCATCAATAGATACCAGTAGTTTTATTTCTCAGAATAATGTCATTAGTATAGTTGAAAAGTAATATCATTTGAGAAAGTACTTACTTTTCAAATGTTAATAGCAGCTCACTTATCTACAATTTTATGTCAAGTACTTATGTACTTTACAAACCTGCTGAAAGGTGTATAGGACACAATCTCACTTCTCAAATGCAGCAATGTTAAAGAAGTCAATCTCTAACACCAAGTCATTGTCTTTTAATGGAAATTTCAAAGAATAGCTACTCTTGTACAGAATTTTGTTGTTGCTCCAAATGTCTCTTTAAGTTCTACTTAACTATTATGTCTCTGTCATTTATTATTCAGTATTGAGAAGTTAGGAACTA
The DNA here is from genome assembly GCA_013400955.1 of Drymodes brunneopygia. Lineage (NCBI taxonomy): Eukaryota > Metazoa > Chordata > Aves > Passeriformes > Petroicidae > Drymodes > Drymodes brunneopygia. The sequence goes on along the minus strand of VZTZ01032230.1, from coordinate 61,182 downwards.
CTGTAAGATTTATATTTGTTTGCTTCAAGTATACTTTCACCTTAACTGGCTTGCTTTCACTCACAACTCTTAAATGTTGTCTTTTCAAGTTGTTTTCTTATATAAAACCTTTTCACTTTTGTCTTGAGGCTTTCAGCATCGTTTCTTTGCACCTAGCTTTTCTTTTCTTGGATTTGTTTCCGCAGAAGGAAAATTAAAGTTCTGGTAGCCAGTGTCTTCAGGGGATCTGAGATGCTTATGTTCTTTCATTCTGCACTGTCAAAAATCTTTTAGTGTTACTTTTTCTCACCTCTCCCTCTGTCCCTCAGTCCCCCAATTCAGTTGTAGCATCCTTCTGGAGAGTTATCTTTTGTCTGTAAGACTGGCATAAGCCTCTCACTGAAAAGAGTGAGGAGGAATGTGTGCAGTGTGGATGGAGTTGAAATGGGCATCATGCCATTGGCAGCTAGTCATGATACACAAAAAATAAGTATCTAAAATGAAAGTCTGTCTGCAGTGTTTAAGCATAAGTCCTAAACTTTAAAGAAACTTCTCATAAGGAATCAATTTATAACAACTTAATGTTGTGTGTGGGAGACGAATGTTTGCTTTTCTCAAGTATTATACTGAAAAAAGAGCTGCATCTTGCTTGGCCTGCTGCTGCACTGTGATTTAGTGTGTTCTGACTGTGGTGTGTATGAACTAGTTTGGGTGCTAATTTTTTCCATGAGTTACCAGCTTCATGTCCATTGAGAGGGAGATCTTTCTTAACACTCTTTGTTTTGCCAGACAAGTTGCCTACCTTAATTTTTTGTTTTCTCAAAAACTTGCTTTGTTTTGTTGTTTTGGCAGATGACATGCATTTCAAATGTTCTGTTTCTATTAAGCAAATGCCTATAACTGGGTATTTGTAACAAAGCAGGCTTCCAGTTTCTTTGGCAAGAAGTGGAATTAAATATGTTTCTATTTGTCATGACTGGTGCAGGAATGTAAATATGTTTGTTTTTTGATGTTACTGACCCACAGTACATCAAATGAATGGTTCTGAAGTCACTATTTTTCTTTTTCATTCCTATAAAATCTCATACATGCTAGAACTGTATTTTTTGTAGTTATAGTTAAGTATAAGATTTATAGTTAAGTAGATGATAGTGACCTGGTGAAAGAAAAATGTTACAGTCCAGTAGATGAAGCATTTAAAAGCATCCTTGTTAAAAAGCCTTCATGTAAATGAAATGTATGTAGTATTAAACCCTTACAGATGTGCACTTTTTCCATAATCACAAAGTCTCCAGAGGAAATCTGGGAGCTGTGTTTTATTGTCTCAGTGAGGAATATTGCCATATGAAATGATTTATCCCAGAAATCTTCCCCCTAGTGGGCTTGCAGGATTGGCTCTAAGCCTGTAGCTTAGAAAGCAGAAAGTGTCAGAGAGTCTCAGAGCAGTACAGGTATTAAATAATGAGCAGTTCATTTGGTGTGACCCCTACAGTACAACAGATTTAAACTTATAGCCAGTTTGGCAAAACCAGAAGGATATGGGAGGTATGGCTGTATTTCCTATAGATGAGGAGTTTAACAGACTTCATATCTTTGCAGGGTTCAACATCTTAATATGTGTAAAAGAACAACTGTTGTTTTGGAAATGAACACAGGGAAATACATTCTAATATCGAATACGCATAGCTCACAGTTTTGATTAACTTTTAAATGTTATGTAATTTTATATTTTTGAACTGAATATCCCTAAACAGGGATTTTTCCTGGAAAATCACACATGCACACACACAATATGTGGCCAGGTTATGATTTCTGCTGTATTAATCATAGAATCATTGAGGCTGGAAATGACCCTTAATATCATCGAGTCCAGCCATTAACACAGCACTGCCACATCCACCACTAAACCAAGTCCCTAAGCACCACAGCTACATGTCTTTCCAATACCTTCGGGGATGGTGACTCAACAGGTTCCCTAAGCAGCCTGTGCCAGTGCTTGATAGCTGGAAGCTTTTGCTTGTGATGTAGTCTTTAGTCCCCTTCCTTAGGCAATAAGTAGCTTTTGAATATTCTCTACTAATAAAGTGATTACTTCATTAGTGAACACAAGGCTCCTTTCGGTTGTTTAGAATATGTATATAAAGATTCATGGTGTCTTCTTAGATCATCTCTTAACTTCTGAGAAAAATTAAGGACAGCTGTCAAAATCTTTACCAAAGAGGAAGGGCTTCAAGAAAGGAAAAATAATAAATTCTTTGTGTTTCTTGCTTGGATTATTTGATTCACTTAAACCTGAACCATTGAATGGATGACTGTCTGGCTTTTGTGACCCATATGTGCTTCTCAGGTGTCACTTTCCAAAAACTACACTGCTGTCATATTAAATAAAAATTTGAAATATATTCTGTTGCTCTTTCCATCAGAAGCTGTTTCTCTGAGGTAAATGCATTCTGGTCCCCTCTTCACCCCTTGTTAAGGGTATGCAGCTGAAATAGTGGTCATGGTTGTTTATTTCTAGTCTGGCTGAGTTTTGGAACTTCTCAGGTAGGTGCACCTCACCTCATTAGTGAGGCATTATGATATAGAATTTGTATCCATTGCAAAAATGCATAAGATCATGGAACATGGCAGTAGACATTTATATGAGATGCAATTGTAAGTAATGAGTTTTCATGTTTATTTTCCTTTTAAAGTTAGAGAACAACTAATGAGTCAATGCAAATATTTTATATGAATTCAAAATCTATATTAGTTTTTAAATCTGAACCATAAGATATACATACTAAAAAAGAATCTATCACTTTCTATTCATACGGAAACTAAAATGTGAGCAAAAATTCGGAAATAGTGAGATGGGAGTGCAAAAAATATATGTTAGTTTTTAAGTACCCCAAATACCTTTGTCAGACCATGTCAGCATCATCTGATTGTGTTTTGAAGTTATGATGCTATTTGTTAAGCTTAAGTGTGCTGACAATTTACTGGAGATTTTTGTTGGTTTGAAAATTCTGGTCATGCTCTGCCAGAGGATGTACTAATCTAAGTGCAATGCCAAATAACACAATCTTTTTGATCAAAAGACATCCAAACTTTTCAGACTTCCTGGTTAGTATAAATGTTGATTAATCTGGTAGATTTTGGAGCTTGGGTAGCCATGACTGTCATGTTTTCTTTTAATACCAAGAATCTCAGATATGAGAGGTTATTTTCAAGAATGATTTTGCTCTTGTATATTTAAATGTAAGTCAGAAAGCTTACCAAAAAGAAGCAGAACTTGATGCCTGCTTACATTTTCAGAAAAGTGCTTGGCATTTGCAATTTAGCCTTGAGATAGAACATCCCTTTTCCAGAAGTTTTTTAATCTGACTAAAAAGAAAATATATCTCTTAGACAGTGATGTACTTTGTTTAGAGGATATAAAAATAACTCTGAAAGAATTTCACTTCTAGAGATCAGTGAGGGTCTAATGAGGGAAAAATAATGAGTAAATTTAACAAATAGATTAATAAAAATATCATTTTGTAGGCGTTCCTTTACCCAGTCACTATGTTGAGCAAAATATGGTTATTTTTATTTCAGTCCAAAGTTAAAACACTCTACTGGTTTCACTTATTTAAACATAAACAAAAAGTTAACTATATTCAATATCTTTGAATAGAGTTGTTTGACTTCCTTGGGAAAAAATGGTTTGATTATTTGGCAAAAATGCAGCACAATAGAACTGCAAGAAAGTAACATTTGTTATTTCTATTGCTTTGGGTTTTCAACCAGTTAGGAAACATTTTTGATGCATTTGTCTTTTAAGTAACTTAGGAGCATTTGTTAGCTTGGACATGGTGCCTTGCTGTGCTCAGCTTAGGGTGGTGGATAGAACAAGCCTCTGTTAAGGGCACAGCCTTGTCGTCTGCCTGCAGAAGGTCATATGGACATATGCTGACTGGGTCCAATACAGCTTATTCTGTTTCATGCTAGCAGCCTGCCTGAAAGATATTCTTTGTCCTAGAATAGTGTTTCAAGCTCACTGCGATTCAAGTATTACCTCACAAGTCTAAGGCTGTTTCAGGAAATGATGAGACTCTTGGATCCCCTACCACATTGGATAATTTAACATTCAAGGAAGAAGTCTGCAAGTTCTTTATCCATGAAATGGCCCTGCTTAATGCATCTCCTAATTTCCCAAGAAAGTGAGTGCCTTCTCTCAGATGTTTAGTGCCAACAAAATCATGGAATAAAATACTGTTCACAGTAAAAGCCAGGAGAAATTAGGGCCAAGGCTTCCCTTTAAGGAGGTCCTCTGCAATATCCACTGTGTCTTGCCCCACTGATCTTTATGGCTTTGAGGAATTAATCCAGTGGTAATATATTTATATAGATGGGAAACCTGCCTGGGGTCTTATTGTCTGGTAACTAATGGTTATCTTCCTGAGTCAGTGTCACTGTATGTTGTTTTCTGCAGATATCAGGGAGTATGCTCTTCACTGCTGTCACCACAGGTAAGGTGGATGGGAAAGATCCTGGCTCTGATAGCACACTTTCCCTTAGGCATTTTCCACCTTGAATATATCCTTAATGATATGTTTCAGGTGTCTCAAATACAGAAATGGAATTTCTGTGAAGCAAATCTTGTCTTAAGCAAAACTTCATTCACCTGGAGCTTCACATGTCTTTGCTGAAGGCATGTTCTTTTTTGTTTTTCTCGTAAATGACTGAATAATTAACATCCCAATCTTGGCTTGTCACAGGTACAGTGAGTGAAGAGAAGGCTCTGGTAATCACTCAGCAAAGGCTTTTTGAACCAGGCTGCAGTGGCATGAGTGTGAATTAAGACAGCCATGTTTTACTACTGTGTTGTGGGTATCTGTTCTGTTTCAGGTGCTTTCCCCAGTGCCCCCCTCCCCTGCCCACACATGAAGTTCAAACACTGGCAATATCCCGAACATCTGTAACACGGCTGCCTGGAACTCCTTGCAGCCTTCCAAGGTTACTTTATGCAATTTCTGGGGCTTCCAGAAAATGCTTTCAGTTTATTTTTTAAAAATTCTTTAATGTCTAATTTCAAATTAGGTCATGGCTACCTTAGAGCTTCTCACAGGAGTGTGTGTGACACGGACAGTAATTTGGAGTAGATGCAACCCATTGAGTTGTGGTGCCAAATATCCAGACCTGAGTGTAGTCTCTCTCTTTTCTGTCTGGCTGTGTACAGAGAGTGGTGGCTGAGCAGAGTGATAGAAACATGACTTTGAAAGGTCATCTAGTTCCAACTACCCTGCCGTGAGCAGGAACACTTTCCACTAGATCAGGTTGCTCAAAACCCCATCCAGCCTGGCCTTGAACACTTCCAGGGATGGGGCATCCCCAACCTATGTGGGCAACCTGTTCCAGTGCCTCACAGTAAAGAATTCCTAATATCTAATTAGTAAACCTACTACTTCTCCCTTGTCATGTGTATCATTTGGATATATTGGTCTGAAACCAAATCTCAGCTCTCCTGTGAATAAGTTGCTTGTTTGTGAATGACTTAGTGATGGCTTTCTAATACTTCAAAATAGCACCTCAGAAACCTTTTAAATCAAAAGTAAGTTTACCTGATAATACCTAATACTACAAATGCATCACAAGGCCAGGGCCAGCATTCAGTACGTATTGAAATACCTGTAGCTGATTAAGTTAAAACCACCTTCCAGCTAAGTTCTGGTCTTCTTCCTTTGAAGGATACAGTGCAGTGTGGTGTATTATTCCCCTCTGTCTTTTTGGCCACTTCTTGTTTTTTGTGGGCTATTTAGAGTTGTGTACTTTCATGCTCTTAAGTGTGTTTATTTCTTGTGGGTTTTTTTTAATGGATGCAAACCAAGAGGGGAAGGGAACCACTGGCACCACCTAATTCCTGTGACTGGAAAGAAAAATTAAGTTCCAAAAGTAGTGACTTGGGGTGAAACTGCGTCTTTATGACACTGTATTTCCTGGGCCATTGTAAGCTGGTTTCACAGCCTTAATGTCAATTAAATGGAGCTTGTTTGATTTAAGTTGTATTTTTAATAAAGGGAGAGTTATGAGAGGTCTTTAAAATACTACTTCATACTCAGGAAATAAAGTATTTTGGCTTCTTAATTAAATGCAATATTTGATTATTTATGTAATGAAAATATGGCAGCTGCTATTTGTCAGATAGAAAGGACTCAGAAGGAAAATGTTCAGTCCCCGAGAAACTGGTTGATCTGTGTATATCTCACTTCTTGGATACTGGCCCATTGTAATGGATCTGAAAGCTTGAAGGCACTGTCTTGGGCCAGGTCTTCATCTATCACACCGTGTTGTGTTTCCTATTCTAAATTGCACCCATGTCTTCTCCCTCTGTTCCAAATCTCTGCAGAAGTTCAAGGATGATAGCATTAATAGTATTGGTTTGAGGAGCAGTTTCTAAGTCTATTGTTGTCTGAGAGTAGATTAAATCCTTCTAAAGCAGGGAGGTAGAATGTGTTTAAATTTCTAGACAAAGATATAATTGTTTTAGCCAAAACCATGGGTTCTTGCGGGTTGATGCACACGTGAGGAGAAAGTGAGACACACATTTTTTTCATGTTCAGCTGCTTATTTATGAGTCATGTACCAAGCTTTTCCCACCTGAGTGCCAGCAGAATCAGACAGATAAATAATTCCTTTGCTAATATTTCAGAATTACTCTGTCAACACTTAACTCAAAAATTCTTTCTCCAGCAATTTTAGGATGTTAGGAAGGATACCTTGCTTTCCTGGTAGTAGTGTGTGCAAATAATGAGAGCTAAGATTAGTCAGGCTGAGATATGGTGTCTGATGTAATTTGATACTTTATTAATATTACTGTACTGTCAAGCTTTAGATTTAATCTGTGTGGGACTTTGGAGGAAGTGTATTGGACAGAATTCTACTGCCAAAGTTGAAGGAGTGGAATGGAGAGGGATTGACTTTTAGACCATTAATTTAAAAAACTGATGTGATAGGTAGAAAGATGAATGTGTTTTGCTATTTGAGTGTTGACTCATTACAATATTTTGGGTAAGTTTCAGACTAGTTTCTTTGTGGTTGGCATTTATGCTATGGAATATTTTCAGCTTTCATGAAAAGGAAAACTTGTTGATTAGCTGAAGCAAAGTTGACTTCCTGTTGGCATCCTGAGTTATGTCAGTGGGCCACCTGAAGTATGTGTTTTGCTTTTGTAAAACATAATTTAGAAGTGTCAATATTTAATGTCAGTCATTGAATTAAGAGACTGAGTGCATGACTTGAAGATGTGTGATCTCTGCTTAAAAATCTAGATGATAACATTTATGTATCTACTCCTGGTTTTTTTGGTAACCTGACTTTTAATGTGGATATATGAAAATCCTTGCCAGTTTTCAGAGACTTTGAGAGAGTAGGGTACTGTATTTTTATTAAACTGTTGTTTTGCTCTGTAAAATAATTTGCAAGGTAAAATAACACAGTAATTTCTGCTTTGCTAAAATATTTCATCTTGGGATCTCAAAATGCTTTAAAAATGCTGATGAATAAAACCTCCTTTCACTTCTGCAAAGCACATGGTGTTATTCACATTTAATATATGGAATGGAACCCAGATGTCATAACTTACAGTCCTGTGCCATAAGCAGCAAATTATCTCCTCCCCTCTGTTTTTATGTGAGTTGTCTCTGCTTTCCAGCTCTTCACTTTGAGACTTTTAAGTGCACAGTGTAGTGATTTACTGTTGATCACTTTTCTAACATTTTATTCTAAATGGAACAGCCCTGCAGGTTATGAGTTGTGAAATGATAGAAAACAGGAGCTCCCCAAGTTCAAGCTGTTTTAAAGTCAAAAGAATTACAATAAAGAAAATAATAAAATGAATGGTGTCAGAGAGGCCTGGTTTTACTGTTAAGCTGTCACCAGGTCAACTCTTAACATCTTTGTATTGACAAATTTGTGGTTGCTCCCTTTAAAAAAACAAAAAGTCAAACACAGTTGTGCTCTATCCCTGGTGAACTTGCAACTAACATGAAGACCCCTCTTTTTTGGTTTTCTTTAATATCTCTTTTTTCAGTTGCAACACCTAATGGTGTGGTCATTGTGTGTCTGGTACCACTGTAGCATTTGTAGCAGCATTGTTTCAAAACTGCTGACTCCTTAGGTTTGAATAAGCTCAGCACATCTGTGATGTCCTTTAAAGCTGTAAGCAGAAGACAAATATCTGTTACTGCAATTGTGTGTTCTAAAGACATTTATGCAAAAGTGCACCAGAGATTAAGGTTACTTCTGTACTCCAGGAGATCTTTTTGTGGGAAGGTCTTTTATTGGTGACACTGTGCTGAGTGTCTACTTGTCTCAAGTTGGGAGCAGTGCAGGTGTTTTGGGAGATTCATCCTTGATCTGCAGAAAAAACAGATGTATACACAGATATAATTTAGTGATTTGATCTCTGTAGTGCCTTGCTTCTCTAATGAACTTGTTTAGCATATACGGTTCACAGGATTTTAAAATGGTAGCTTGGAAGCCCTTAGCACTGGGGTTTTGAAAGAAGTACATCATCAAGCACCAATCTTGTTAAATGATGCTAGTGTGCTCTAGAGATACCTCAGCTAGCTTAAACTAATGCCAAAAGGAGACTAAGGACTTTCTTTCTCAGATACATGGGCTAGATTCTTCTTCCAAGGAATGGATTTTAAAATTAATCATTTTGTTAAATGAGCATATGCAAACCTGGAGTGAAGAATTACCTCTGCAAAGCATTTGTTGCATGCAATGCTACTATCAAAAGGCCTTCCTTTCTCCCCATCACTATGAAGCAACTGTACTTGATTCAGAATAAAGAATTGGGTAAAATGAGGGGACCACTTGCCCTTTTTTTCTTTTTTTTTTCTTTCTTTTTTTTCTTCTTCCCCCCTCTCTGCTTAATCTCTATGCAACTGAATGAATGATCAATGAGTTTTTGTGCAGAAAGGATGAGAGAAGAGCCAAAAGGTAAGGAAGGAGCTGAAAAGCAAAACTTTTCTGTAAGGGCAACACTGGATAAGAGAGGGGGCAGTGACTAGTGAATTTGCTCTGGAAATCAGTCTAGTAACAATGCTGAACAGCTGTCTCTCTGTGTGTCAAGATTATCTTCAGGGTTTTCATACTTTTTGCTCTGAGAACAGCAGCTCCATGGTACTAAAATTAATGTGTTGTCAGGAATTTTGTGCATCCCCAAGTCTAACTGGTCTGAAGAGAAGGCTGGAACATTAGGATTTTTACCTGAATACTCACGTGAGAATGATGAGCTTTACATTTTCATGGTGGTATCAATATGACTGCTATTGAACATTGCTATGTGTGTGCCAGTGGAACAGGATAATTTTGAAATAAGGGGGAAGGAGTGAGCATTTGTCTAGTAACTTCTAGTTTCTAGGGAAAAAGCCTCTATTATTTTTATTTCTCAAGAAGAGTTGGAAGAAGAGAAGTGATACATCAGAGAAACTGGTAGTGTTCTGATGGAAACTATTTTAACTTTATCTGCACAAGATCAGTTGATTGATCTTTCTGTCTGAAGTTTTCTGCCAGTTCTTTGACATATTTAAAGATAAACTATGTTACTAATGCTGCATAAACAATCCTCTTGATTTTTACTGATGCCTTTTCTGAAAAAAAAACATACTAAAGTTACTTGGTGATGAAAATACTCTAAAAACATTGGCTGTATTTAAAGGAAGACCTTGCATTTGGACTCTCTAACTACTGCTTCCTTTCCTGGCACATTGATAATGCAGTGTGATAGTGACAACGCTGGGGTTCTTTTGTAAAATATAAATTATGTAGCTGATTGTGTGCGTGTATTGTCTGGTTCTGAGCAAACCTGCCCATCAACAATTTAAGCATGGAGACTTTACTCACCTAGACAGTGTTCATGGTCCTTATCTTTAATTTGCATGGGTGACCTAAGGGCAGCCAATTCTTCACACTCCTCAGCTTGTCTTAACTTCCTTAATTCAAGATTCAAATTTTAATTTGAGACTTTCTGCAGTATGCTCTAATTTGTTTGGTTAACAATCACTAACAATCTAAAACCTATTGTTCTATTTCTCCCCTTTGTTTTTAAAATCTCCCGTTGTTTCTTATTCAAATGTCCCTATCTCCTTGAGGATTTTGATTGTGTCATAAGAATTTAGATTTCCTTGTCCTGGGCTGTGTGACTGCTCAAAGCCAACAGAGGCTTCATTTTCACTGCAGGTCATTTGGTCAGGCCTTTGGTATTTAATATCAAGGTTTGTCCCTCCAGTTATGAGCTATGCCAATCAAGCATGGGCAAAACATGAGGCTACTACTCCTGGGGATCTTAAGTTGCTGGGATATGTTGTGTTTGTAAATTGCTGAGTTCCTGATTAGGAAAGGCTAGTATTTTTGCTAAATATAGAGATAAAGTAATCTCTTTCCAGCCTTTCACTTTTTCTTTTATCCTAATAGGCATAAGGCACTACAAAATGTGAAATAAAGAGGATTAGATTGTAACAATTCCGATGATGACACCCAAGCTATGAATGCACGTTTGGACTTAGCTCCAAGGAAATTGTGTATCCTTAAAGAAATGAAGAGTTATCAAATAGTCAGTGAGCTTGAGTAAGATAGAGGACGGCCAAGGAACAGGTATGGCCAATGTGCAAAATTCTCAGTGGCAGGGCATTTGAAATCTGAGTATATCTAATGGACAACTTACTTTTGGTTTAAACTAACCAGTGGACAGTAAATTTAATAATGAATGCAATGTAGAAAGCAAACAATAACCCAAGGTACACTCCCATGCACCTACCTTCTATCTAATCAGTCTGAAATGACCAAGTGCAACTAATTGGACAAATGATTCAGGCCTCAAACAAATGTGCCTTCCTAAAAGGTTAAAAAAATCTTACAGGAAATTTGTTTCCCTTCCTCTTTTTGAAAGATGGGGTAGAGGTTCCAGGCAATGAGAAATTCAAATAACAAAGTTTGGCCTCTAAAATAAGCAGAAGCAACTTGCTGAAATAGCAGCCTTCATGAAGATGTTTTATGTACTATGATTATGCAGTGTATTCCAGTAAGGTTAGAATAATTACCTCAAGTTATGCTGAAAGTATCTTAATTGTGCTCCATCCACCACTGGCACAATTAGTTGGCACTAAATGAGGGGAAATGTATTTCTCCTGAGATCAAGAAGCCTAAACTGCAGCTGTTGTCTATGCTGTGCATGTGAGCAAATCCAAATAACCTCCACTGCCCTTGTGCTTACACATAATGTCATAAGACAGAGGAATGCAGTTTTCCTGTAACCTGCTCTTGATTGTACTTCTTTTGATGTTTAGCTTTATTATTTACCCCTTTTTTTGGTACCAAGTCCAGTTAAAACAATTGGACTCAGAACAGGCTTCTGTCTTAAGAAATGTACTTATAACGGGTAGCATATGGAAGCACAACCTGTTAACAGCTGCAAATTTTGTTGATTAAACTAGGTGCAGACAAATTTACAAGAGAAACTGTTCTGTGAAAGATTCCAGTTCACTTACATACAAAGGTATCCTGACTATTCTCTTACCACTTTCCACAGCTTCTTGCCAAGAATAATACAAAGTTTCTTGCAAAGTGTTGACACTGAAGGTTCTAAAAGCTAAATGTTTTAGCAATTGTTTTGAGTAGTCTTGATTTTCTGTAAACAAATGTGTCTGTCTATGCAGATACCTGGAGATAACTCTTAGCTATTGCAAACCACATTCTTTTCAAGCAAGCTTTCAGATCCTTGTGTGGCCACAGCAAAGTTTGTTTGCAACATCTGCTGAGATGCACTAGAAGGTAATGCAAATTACAGGACTCTGTTGCCTAATTTTTGTTCCTCACAGAGTTTAGTGAAATTTAGGGATTATATTTGTAACTCGTTGTGGCAGTAGTACCATATAAGTCCTGACCAAGCAAGACTTTAAATTTTGAAAGTTTAAGGTATTTTATCTTACAGTCTCAAAGCACATTGCAAGTAAATATTTCTCTAAAAATCTGTTTGATATAAAAGAAATTAATATACAGCTAGGTAAGTAAAGCATGGAAAGCATGAAGTACTGCTTCAAAGATTAAATGAGTCAGTGGCAGACCCAGCATTGATTAAATAGTTGAGAGTGTCAGAAGATTTTGTTCTCAGGTTAGCAGTGAGACCAAATGCAATATGAAATGGTAGTGTCATATGCAATGTTTAAAACAAGACCAACTTTTTCACTTTTGCGTAAGTGTCTGTAATCATCAGTCATTATTTGGTTTTTGGTTAAAATACAAATACATAAAACTTTCTTGAATTGCTGTAGGAGCTTTAATCTACTTTAGTGTCCTAAAGTGTATTTGCAATGCTCATAAGTGAGTAAATTCAACTATGGTAATTGCTGCTTTGAACTCATAAATCAGCCTGCAGGAAGAATTTCTGTTGAAGTACAGTGGTACAAATGGAAACAAAAATTTTTATAGATTGATGTTTCTAATTCTTGGGATTATATACACAGAAGCTGAAAAAATTTCATACTGGCAAGAATTTACTGAAGTATGTGGTACTAATTAAGTAATTGTGTCCATACATATAAGAAACAAGCCTATGGTGGAGCCAAGGTAATAAAATTTTGAGTTAAATGCCAAACAAATGTAGTTCTTGCATAAATATTCTTTCTTGTGAATTACAGACTGAATTTTTGTTATATGGTGTGTATTGCATGAAGTGTGCTTCACAAGGAACACATTGTTTCCTTTTCTGCTTGAGTTTTTGTCCAATATATTTCAGTAGAGAGATATATATACATACATGCACACTTTTTTTTTCCCAAGACAGTTACTTTAGATAGCAAAAAAGCTGATTTTTTTTTGGTTGGTTGATTGTTTTTTGTTTGTTTGTTTACTTGTTTTTAGGTGGAGAATAATCTAACTGTTAAAAATGGTATTTTTTGAATAACAGATTTTTAAAGGAGATAAATCAAATGTTAGTGAGCACTATAGATAAACTATGAAAAGAGCTTCCAGACTTGAGAGGTATTCTGGCTGCTGGTTAAGAAATACTGAGTTTTTCACCTGGAAGTCAGCTGTTCATATCTAGACCATGAGATCAAATGAATCAGAATAATGGATAAATATTAGTCATCTTACTATAACCCATGTGAAAACAAATATAGAACCGTGTTTAAAAATATCAAGACATTATTGAGGGCAGTAGGACTGAAAATCAAGAATTAGAGAATTGAGGATTAATTTTTTCTACACAATCTTTTCTCTTTAGGTGTTATGAGAAAGTCTGATCTCACTTTGTATTTTATGTGATATCTCTGCCTCAGTCTGTTCAGGGAATGAGTCTGTTTGCAGTGAAGGAAACTGTTTTGAGATCATTGCATCATTAGTGATTAGTGTTGCAAAGGTTGATTTTTCCAAAGTGAATAAGACCTATTCAAGACAGCTGAATCTTCCTTAGAGAACCAGATACGCCTTTGGTAATATAAACATATGTAAGTATACTTACGGATGGCTAAATCATTCTAAGCAGGCCTTTCATGGCTGAATATTAATAGTACATCTCATTTTATGGGCGCTTGGTTTGTGAGATTAAAAGGGAAGTGCTCACTTCTACAACTACATTCAGCAGAGGCTGTTCTTTTAATAAATTAAATGTTACAGCATGCCTTATTAAATGGAACAATTGGGTCCTGAGTGCCTTGAAGCAGGCAGCCAAAACTCGTCACATCAATCTGTTGTGGCTCTGTTCCCTATCTGTAAATGGATGAATCCGTCTCTCAGGATGGAGGTATTGTGAAGGCAAAGCAGCTGTGAAGTGCTCAATGTAGGTTCCAGTTCCTAAAGAAAAGAGTAATTTGGTGTTCAGAACAGAACTTTATTGGTGTGCAGCGAGGGCTTGCATGACAGGCTTCAGAAGGAAGAGAAAACAAAATGAATAAGTTTTTATTGAGACCTATCCTCCACGCTTGTAATTGTCTTTTTGTAGCCTTGTTTTAGGTCTCATGCTGGAAAGTTAAAACAAAATATGTCAAGTGCAATAAAGTTCTATGGGACTAAAAGTGAATTAAAATGGAAAGTGCTAGTTAGCAAAAGGGGCTGATACCCCCATCTGCAATATTGTCATATTGTCACTGAGATGGAATTTTCCTAAGCAGAAACCTTGTGGCATAAAGCTTTTTTGTAATTCTGGCATATTGCTCAAGTGTCAAAAAAAAAAAAGAAAGTAAGTTTTTTCCCTTTCTGAAAAGTTTATCTGTTTTATGAACTTTGTGACTGGAGATGGGTATAACTCCTTTTTTAGCAGTCTCCCATTGCATCAAGTGTAATGCAGTGGTATTTTCTAGTAATGGTTGCTACTAGGATGGGGTTTGTTGATAGAGTTATCAACTGGTATTAAACCATTTAAGATGGGCAAAGCACTGTAATGCCAGAGGCAGGCAAACTTGATTTAGATTAAAATGCCAGCTTGAATGACTGTGCCTCTGCCTTCTGCAGTACATAAAGCANGGGGACAGACATGTACACATTTCAGATAATTTTGAACCTTATCTAGAACTTCACCAATCTACCAAGTTTATAAATAAAAATACAGTGAGTGAGGCATGTGCTTCTGTCTGTGCTCGCTCTTCTGGTTAGCACTGGAAATCTTACATGCTATGGCATGCACACATAGTAAACCTCAGGGCAATGACTTGAATCCTCTCTTCTTTCCTCTTTCTTTGGAAAGCTGAGCATTCAGGGTAGGAGATGTGATAGAGTATTTTGTAGTGGCTTGTTATCTTGAGATGCCAGTGGCATGCAGACTTTATATACATGTTTTAGTGAAGTGGAAGTAGTTTTGACATTCAGTAGTAATGGTAGTCCTGTAGGGATGGATCTGATAGATCTTGGACACATCATACACTTACTGGATGACTGGAAGTTTGCTCCATTTGGAGATGTCATCTATCATAGAGTTGCCCAAACAGCTTGCTCTAATTTTTTTTTCCATGTTAAGTTGGTACAAATAAGATAAAGACCATACAAAAGCAGCTTTCTAGGACCATCTGGAGTCTGGCTACTCCCAGCTGCTGCAGGTCAGAGACTAACTGGTCTAGAGTTGGCAGGTTTAATGTAATGTAATGGTCTAAGAGGAAATCATTGCTTTTGTTTGATCTTCCTGTACTTGTTTCACAAGCTTTCATATACCACTCACTAATCAAGAATGCAGCTAAGTGCTAAGAGAAAGGAAGTAGTCCAGCTGCTGTTGCATTAATCAAAGCACACTAGGAATTTATAATCAGCTGTGTATAAATAGACTTCACAATAAAACAAATCAGTGTAGTGTCACAGGGAGTGGAATCGTGTACCATCTGTATTCTTCTTTCCCTCTGAGTGCATAGGGTGGCATTTTGTTGTTAGATCTATTTGATCGTCTTTGCACTTACAGAAGTGTGAGCTACATGGAGAGAACTCCACCTGAGACTGCAGGTGCTGGAATGTGCTGCCTTTTGTCCATCAATCTTAAGTACTTGCTGAAGCAGTTACTTTTGATCCTGTTGATCTGTTTTTGCAGAACACTCAGCAATTCGTCTGCTCCTCTTTTTCTCTCTTCTTCTCCAGTCTGCTTTATCACATGAGGAGGTCACTTGTACACAGACTTTTGTGTGCCCTTTAACAAGTTGCATTCCTTGCCTCCTCCCTATCTTACTGTTCCAGAGAAGAAATGCCAAGCAATGGAAGATCATTTATTGCTCAAAATGAAGGAAAACTAAATATTCTGTATTCCAGCAGAGGGAAAATTTGGATATTTTTCCTCTTTGTGCACCTATGTTCTGTTTCTATATTGTCTGTCTTAACTGATTCTGAAAGTACCAGGCCACCAAAGGGAGTTCTAATTACTTTGGTTATTGCATTCTAATTGTCGTGTTTGTTATCTTTTTAGATCCTCAGGGTGTAATAAGGTTGGGTAGGACAAGACAATGTGGATCTTTAGTTTTGGTGATCTTCTTGTTGTATTAGACAGTCAGAGAATGAAAAGATTTTAATTTTCCAGACTGGAAGAGGTTGAAATGTGTGTTAGTCCTGTGACAGAAGGCCCTTCTATTTGTGACTGACTTGTTAATAAAATGAAGGTTTGGAATTTTGCTAGCTAGGAAAATGTCATTGATTTGGTGACAATACTTAAGCTTGGGTTTGGATTTTTGTTTTTTTGGTTTGGTGTTGTGTTTGGTTGGGCTTTTTTTTGGGGAGGAGGGGCGTTATTTGGCTTTATTGTTAATGGCTTTTTGCTTCTAGCTATCTCTTTCTGTTCTTAGATGTATTTTCAGATACCTTCTCAAGATTCTACAGCTAATTGCTAAACTGTTTCTATTCCTTACCATCTACCTTTTAAAATCTGGAATATGAATAAGGTGATATTACTTGCGGTCATGTGCATTTTGCTCTGCAGTGGAATCTTTACCAAAGTTCACAGCTTTTAGTTTTTTCCTATTTGAAACTAAACTATGATGTTAATACAATTAATAATTTCAAATACCATTCACGACTTCTTTCCTCTGTTACTTTTCATCTTGCTCTTAATCCTGCTTTTGCTCATGGAGCTGCTGTAATTTGACAATAAATAACATAATATTATTTCTTCTGAACAGTTGCGCTTTTTAAACCAATCAACCAATGTCATTGTTAGGAATGTGAATCATGCAACTGTACTCTGTGTCATCCACCAATCTTTAGGGTTTTGAATTCACTAGATGTAGTTCTTGATAGAGCTACTTGTTTCGTTGGAGACAGCGTACAAGGCTGTGCTCTGGGCCTTGATGGTGTTTATGGTCTGTTTGTGCTTTGAAGTTACACTTATAGAGAAAATTAAGAAAAAAACATTCATGTATTTCGAGCCTCATTTACAATATTGTGCTTTCTACTTTCGTGTATTTGTCCCAGCCAATCTAATTGCTCTGCTAAGAAACATTACAGATTGCAACTCAGTCTCATAACTTCATATCTAAACAGCTTTCGGTTCTTCATGTCAAGCCTTTAGAGAAAACATTGTTTTCTGGGTGAATGTTAACACTCTGCATGTTAATAAAAACTTCAAATCTTTCAACTTTTGTTCTCCATACCCTTTGTCAGTCTTCTTATGTTTGCTCTGTGGTAGGGTTTTTCACTTGCAGAATTGGCTTTCAGCTTGTGGAGAGACTTCTAAGAGAAGGTAAAGCAGGGATTTTATACTGCTTCAGAGCCTCCATATGTATTTGGATTTACTCAGTTCTTGCAAGTGATCTAGCCTAATTTTGGTAGGCCTTGAAGGGACTATCCTGTGGCAGTCCCTTGTCTCTGTCCTCAGGAAACAACTCTTTCATAGCTATATCTGAAAAAAGGCAATGAATCAGTTGGTGCCCACTTGTGTATCCCTGCTTGTGACAAGGATTATAGTATGTGTAAAGTGAAGGCTAAAGGTTTTGGGTTTTTTATAGCAAAAGCTTTTCTTTGTCGATTTCTATAGCTCAGACTCAAAATCAGTTATCTGGAGGTTTTTTGATCTCATCTTTGTCCTTCCATGCTCTGTATTTTACTTCTTTATTTTCTTTTAGTTCTATTTTGCACTTAGGTATATGCTTATTTTTTATTTGCTCATAGGTCATTCATAAATACTTAATACTCTGTGAATTGTGAGGTGTATGCATGAAAAGGGTTTATTCTTTCTCATTTTTAAATGAAATATGTATATAATGTATAATTCTGCATTTTGTAATGTAAATGTGAAGATTGTTCTTTTATGGTGTCCTGTATCATTGCTTGAGTTCTGAAGGCTTTCTATATTTATATTGTGTATGCCTTGGTGGGGTTTTTTGGTCTCTCTTTTTTAAACTTTACCTCTTTATTCCTTATATGTTTATTCTTTCTGTGTTTATTTTACTTAACTGTGCTGGTATTCAATGTTTGCTCTGTTCTCAGAGCTTTTTGTGTTCGCATTTACCTATGCCCTGCTGGTGCATTGCTGAATATTTGTTCACATATCTTTTTCTTAGTATTCAAGTTAGTAGTATAATCAGATTCACTGGCATCTGATTCATAACTAGAATGTACTTCTAGGAATTTAATATAACCAAATTTTTCTTTTTGAATTCAAAGTTCTCCTTTTTTCACCCCAGTAACATGGGATACACTGTACTTGCATTGGGTTTATGCACCACCTGGCACTTAGTGCAGGGCAAATTTTCTATTTACCCTAGTTTTACTTGTGTCTGTGCAACCTACTTAAAGTTTGAATTGTCTGTGTTTAAATGATTACTTAAGCTATCCTAAAATTAGTGTCAGTAATCATGGAAAATTATGCAAAATGCAATGCTGCCTCTTTTATAATCTCTAAACCAGACCAGGCTGTGGTCTTGCTTTTTGTTCTCTTCAGCAAGTTCTTGCTGTTTTCAACTTTTCTACTATAAACCATCCTTTTAATACAAAACTTTGTGCCAATATCATTAGTTAATAATTGGCATAACTGCATTAATGCTTAAGATAAAATTGTTTTTTATACTTCAATAAAGTTCAAAAATTTAATCCAAAAATGCTGGAAAAGAAGGAAATTTGTACTCCTAGGGAGAGCAAGGCTAAATGTTAGTATTTGGCATATCTAGATTAGATGGCTGAAGTAGTTTGACTGGTTTTTTACCCCACTACCACTTGTCTAAGGATATAATTCAGACTGTAAATATAAGTTACAAATATAAGTTATTATATTATAAATTTTTTTACTCTCACAATCTCAGCTATAATGATTGACAGATATCTAGGTTCTAGGGATGATGTGCAGAGTGTTTTCTTATTTGAAAGAAGATGTCTCATTTGTAAATGAGACAACACACACAGCTGTGCAAATTCAGTTTCTTAAAATTTTATTTTTCAGACATTCACTGGAGAAGTGATTTCATTGTGCATAATCCTTTAACATTACCTTGTCTTATGGAAACAGTTTTCCATTTTGAAGTGCCTGTGAATGTGCCGTATACCTTTTAAAAGCACCTAATTTGTGAGTGTCAAAAGTATGTTTTGGTTTTCAAATAGAGCAGCTGAAAGCTAGACTGACATAATCAACCATCTTGACACCTCTCTTGGAAAACAGCTTTGTTTGCACAACTTGCAATAATCTATGGTTGATGGCTTCTTTTTTTTCCCAAATAATTAGCATTAGAGTCTTCTCCCCCACTCCTTTTATATTACTGATTTTTATTCCTGTGGCTGAAACAATCTACTATCCTGAGTATAAAAAAGCAAGTTGGTGAGGCAAGGTAAAAGATACTGTAAAACTCATGCATACTGTAATATTCTTAAATCTGATAAATATATTAATGTATATTTATGCAAAATAAATTATATGCAGTGTTCTAAGTTATCTGGACCATTTTTTTGTTGTTTCAACCAATGGCTAGTGTATTATATATTAGGGTAAAAATGATAGCAGTGGGTTGGTTTTTATGCAGTTTGGCTTCTTTGTTACTCTCTTTCATTAATGTGCATAAGCAGGTGATACTATTTTGAGGTCAGTGTTCCATTAAACCTTAAAGGCATTGTAGTCTTTTTTTAAAGAATGAGAGTCATTTAGATTCCAGTTTAATTTCTTTTATCATCTACGGTTGCATACATGGGCCTATGGAGATTTGCTCTGACATCCCTATTTTCATGAGAGCACTGCTCTACTTTTATGAATTCAGTAAACATTTTAATAAGCATAGCATTATTCTGCTCTTGGGGAAACTCAGACTTATCAGTGCAGTGTGAGTCTATTGAGGAAGATTGAGCAAAGGTCCTCTGAGTGTGCCAAGTCAGCAGTCTGTGCATGTTGGGGCGAAGAAATGCATTACAGAGACTGCAAGTTTAGCAAGTCAGAACATTTTCACTATTTCCATATTTATCAAACATGTCAAGGAATGTGATCACAAGGCCTTCCAGGGATTAGCTGCTCTAGTATTTTGATAGTTTTAAATTTTTTGAAAACTGTGACAAAAGCCAAGTTTGCAATGTGCAGCAATGCTTTCGTATCTATGAATGTAAAGAATGCCTGCCTGAGCTTTGAGATCTGTTCTGAATGGCAGGCAGAGTTCTCTGGATGTATATTCACACCCTGCAGCTGATGGGGACTTAGGCGTTTGGAGATGTGTAATCTTCTGGCACATTTTCCCTGACCAAAAGCCTGGAATGAATTTTCTGTAGAGTCTGTAAGTATTCTTCTGTAGAACAACCTATCAGTAATACTTGCAAACGCACGTGGGCTCTGAGCAGTGAATTCAATCTCTTTAGGCTTGCAAGTGTTATCAAAGCATTTTGAATACACTGGCCTAGCAATGAGCACAAGATTTGGAAAACCAGAAGGGGCACACTCTCTTCCTACCAACACTGAGCTAACCAGAAAAAGAGAGCAAGGCATGAAGGAAGCCAACCACATAAGAGAGACACCTGTAGACAGAGGTCTGTCTGCAAAATGGGTTTGATTTCATGGTTAGCTTGCTGAAACCTGACTCTAGGAATTATTCTGCAGATTGATCTATCCCATTAAGTGGTGCTGTGTACTTTTTTTTGTATGAACAGAATGATGGTAAGTGAATTGAAAATTGTATCTTGATCATCTGAGGGTGATAAAATGTAGGTAAGCACTGGAACAGGTAGAAAAGTTTTTGCCATTTTTGACGTTTTTTTGATTTCCAAGAGTTACATTCGCCAAACTTCATAGTTTATTCCTGTAGCCAAAGATATTGGATCACATACATTTGTGTGCATGTGCTTGTGAATAGGCATGCAAAATTACCTTTGAACTTCTGGCCAGTTTTCAGCCATATTTGTCAGAAGATTTGAAAAAAAGTTCCTACAAATATGGTGAAAGCAGATGACCAGTGTAAGAAGGTGAAGAAAAACTGCATGTGCCTGTAACCATGAGAGAACATTCAACAGGTTCTCAAAACTCTTATCTATTGCAAATGAATGAGAAAAATAGTCTGAGTATAGAAATAGCCTGTTCTGACTCTAAAACCTTTGGAAAAACAGTTATGAGTTCTGTTTGAAGACCTGATTTTATGCTTCAGGAAAAAAACCTGTGGAATAACTGGAGCCTTTATAATGAATGTAGGAACATTGATCAAATATAGAAAGAGTCCTTTTGATGTTGATGAGTATAGAAAATAATTGCATCTTGTTTTTATTCACAGTGGTTAACAACTCAGGCATATTTTTTACTGTAGGCTTGTAGTGATGAAATATTTAACTTTTTTCCCTTGACATCTTTTTCTTGTTATTTTGGCATTTTGAAGGGTGGTTTTTTTTCTTTGAACACTTGCATTTATACATTTATGTGTTCCAGCTGGTAGTTCATGGGCTAAATCCATGAGAAACTTTGTATCCTGCTGTCCACATATGAAGGCTGTACATGCAACCCATGCGGATTCCTGCATGTGGGCAGCAGTTGCAGCCTGAGTCACCTGGAATGTCAGTGTATAAGAGTAAGGTGGAGCTGGACCTTCTGGTTGTGCATTTGGCTTTGCTCTTTCAGCTGCTTGCTTTCCTGCAAGGTTGGGCAAGCTTAACTAGGGGAAGAAGTATTTTGTGCTTAAATCTTTGTCTAGAAAGCTGAATAAAACTTGTGTGAACATTGAGTGTTAAAATACTGTTTGAAAGCCTGGTAAAAATCAGGTGGATTTGGGGTTTTTTTTAAGTGGTTTTAAAAGAGAGCAAATTTGGTCAATATTGGCCGTCATTCAGACTATTAATGAAACTGTCAAATATGATTTAATATTTATTAATGTCCTGAAAGTGCTAATGTAACTCTCCAAATTAAGGTAGGACAGAGAATTGAAGCATGTTATAGATAGGTAAGCACATTTGCCAAAAGCATTGATTTTTGAAACAAAAAACCAGCTCTTATACAGTGAAATCTGTCTCCACTGGCTAAGTATTTTAGCTTCTCCAGAGCCCAACCTGTAGCTATACATGGTCATTGCTGAGACATCTCTAGTATATACAGGGCACGAGGATGAAAGAAATATTTGCTACTAAAGTCTGCTAGAGAAATGAATATAGCAATAATGCTATTTCTGTCTATCTAGCACCTTTTGAACCTGAAGAATTCAAAGCACTTTAATGCCACTTAATTAAGCTTTAAAGTGTACCTCTGTTACAGATTGATTATATTCCCTTGTGTACAGATGGGAGAAGTATAACTCAGTCCAGTATAAAACATTGCAAGGTGAGCTCTTGAGAATAGCCAGAAATAAACCCCCAGTTTTCTCCTTTAGACTTAGATCCCGCAAATGCTTCTGCAGATGTTTAAATTTCTGCACTGCTTACATGTTTAATCCTAAATACTGGAATGAATACTGGTAGGTGTGGGAACAACAGTTAGGAGTCTTGCGTGTTTCAATCTGGGAAATGTAAAATCCCAAACATATTTGAGGCTGGTCTTGGGCTTTGCATTCTAAAATATATGAATAAATAAATCTGGCCAGAGTGACTTTTAAATGTCCTTTGATCTGCCAGAGAAAAGTACTGTATTTTGTTGCAGGTCTGAGAGTTGGAGACTAGACATGATGTCCTTGTATTCTTGTGCATTAATTTTATAAGTACAATATAAACGTTCCATAAATACTGAAGGATATTCAGAAACTGGGGAGTACCATGAGACTAATTTCTCAAACTGCATTGCTGTTTTTTTTTAATACAGCTCCTCCAGTCAGTTTAATTTCTACCATGTGTTTACCTTGCCCCAGTAGCCTTAACATATATTTTTGCACAGCTGAGAAGCACAAGCAGAATGGTTTGCTGGAACTGTGTGTGAGTGTCTTCCAGCCCTTCCTGGGTCACTGCTCAGCTGCTGCCTGGTGTGTCTGAGAGCCATAGGAAGGCTGTTGGAACAAAATTCCATTTGCTCTGTGAGTTTGTTTTAGCATATGCCTTTGCCATTCTTGTTGCAGCATGGAAATGAGATTGTGAAGAAACAGATGAGGGGCTGCTGATATTACAAAATGTTTTTGTGGCAGTAATACCCAGAGACAGGGCAGCTTGAAATCATAACAGAGGAACAAAGCTGTTGAAAAATCATTTAAAAAATGAGAAAACATAATTAGTCATCTTCCACCCAGTCCACTTGTCACAACAATGCCAGCTGTTTTGAACGCAGTGATCTGTTTATATTTTAACTGTAGCTGATATTAAATTAGTGAATTAATAACTAAAATATAGTTTATATGTCAGTGAAATGCTTTGCAGGGGATGTCTTTTAATGCCTGAATATAAATGTGGAAACAGACGCATAATGATATTTTCTCTTTTTTTTTGCTTGCAGAGAAGTATACTCTTAAAAATAGTTACATTGTGGTATGAGAAAGAAGTAAAAACTTTTTTGAAAAGTATTTTAAAGTGTGCAAAATTATATGATGTAATTATTTAACCATTGTCTATTTGATGATTGTAATATAACTAGTTTATTCCCAGTTGAGCTAGTAATTAAAAATGCAGCAAAGCAGAATACTTTTGTTTGGTATTGCAGCAGGGAAGAATGATACATCCTCTTGTGTTTGTCCCAGGCAAAAGGGAGCTGTAGTCACAAAGGAAATAATGCAGAATCACCAGCAACCTGTTTTATGATTGTTCATGTATGGTATGGGTAAGCTTTACTCGTACATCATGCACATCATATAGGAGCACTATATACTATTTTTGCCCTTTGGCTAGTATGTCAAGTGCCTGATAGGATGGCAAGAAAGAAGTTTTTCCTTGAAAATGCTCTTCTTTGATGGTAGATATTGTTAAGGTAGCAGATACAAAAGCATCCAGATATTTTTGTATGTCTCTATTACTTTGTAACCTTAGGTATACACTACAGCATGGAAGAGAGAGAAATAAAAGGTGTACCTACTCCTAGTAGGCTTATATGGCAGTAAGGGACATAGAATATTCTGGTGGCCTCATTATTTCCCTGACCACTTGGGCAGGGCATTGTGTTAGTGTGACACTAGAGCTGGTAGTACCTGATTGCTGATGAGATGTAAGAATGAGTTATATACTCTATGTTATGTACTGTGTTCCTGGGTCCTGAAGGTAGGAGGCACCAAGTATCCTCTTGTCCCCTCTGCCCAGTGAGTTACACACCTTTATTCATGACTTTATTATATAATTTAGGTATAGTCACTACTGAATGGCAGATATATTTTCAACTCCTTTTTTCTCCTGTTTATGGTCAGTTTAAAAGTGGGGATATATTGAATTTGCATCACTTCAGTAAATTTGGGATATGCTGTTGATATTGGAAGGTTGTGATGGGTTGGGGACAGAAGGTGAGTCCTGTGGACAGGAAGAAAGAGAATGCAGCTGATGGAGTAGTGTGCAGGCATACCAAGGAGGGTCCTAGAAGTGCACCAAACTTTTCAAATTCACTTTAGCACCCCTGTCCCCACTCTGTGTCCCTTCTGTACAGGAGATTTCATGCAGATTGCCATATTTAATTGCTAATTCATTTCTACCAGATCTTATGAGAAATTCAGAGAATAAAATATACCTAATACCTGTGTTTTGAAGAAATACTGATCACCCATCACTGGTGAGAAATATATCAAGTGGAGCTAGGCTATACTGGTCAGGTATGTGCACAGTGTTTTTTGGATAAGCTGTTTTTAGGAGTTTGGTGGGGTTTTTTTGTTGTTGAAAAAGAACAATAATACTCATCTTGCCATACATGTTCTGAGTCAATATTGACTTTATTAAGTTCTAAGAGGTCCAGCAATTTAAATAGCAGCAGCATTTTCCCTACCCTGTGACTTGGTGAGAAAATAGGGATGTAGCTGAAATGAGGGAATGAGAAACATGGAGTCTAGCAGGGGAGGGAAAAATGTTGTATTTTCCACTTGGGTTGTATCCAACAACAAAAAAAAATCTAATTTCCTTTTTTATCTCTGTGTAACGTGGTGGGAATCATAAGTAACAGAGGTATGGACAAGTACAGGGAAGAAAGATACAAAGGTGGTGTGCTAGTTTGGCCGTGTTTGTGGTCGCTTGTGCAATCAAGTCAGTCACAGGTTCCCCTGCCTCACCTCCTTCATATGCTGATGGAGCCAGATTTCTCTGTTACTCTGGAGTCCTGTTAACAGCAGCAGCAGCCGCCTCCCTGAATCTATAGGAGATCATCTTCCAGGAAGCTGAAAGCAGATGTGTTTACCAGCAGCAGCAAGGGACTAGAATAAATTGAGGGAAGATGGTTTTTTCTTTTTTTTTGCCTGAAGGAGTGAATGAAGTATTGACATGGGACCTCCTATAGAGGAAATTGTAAACCATGTGATTTTGTCTTGGTTGTGATGTATTAAAAGTTGCACCATTTTCTTATTTAAAATAGTGGGATTTGTGTTGTTTAAAATGGTGTATGTGTTTGAAACTAATTTGGCTATAAAAAAAATGTCATGCCAAGTAGACTGACCCTACATAGTTTTATATTTAAATTTCTTTACTCCAGTGGTATGTAGAATGGTAGAATGTGGGTAGGGCTGAGAACTCCTTAGGTTAATGTGTGTACACATGCACAAGATGAGGTGCCTTGGGTCGCAGAATGCTTACAGTCAAAATAAACATTGAAATTTGGGCTTGTTTGGAAATCCCAGCTCATACAGAGAAGGAAAAAATACTTGTTAAAAATAGTCAGGATTAGAACGTAGAAAACCTTAACAGATGGGTATATGTGTTCTAGGACACGTGCTCTTTGATTTCTTTAACCAGAGATTCCCATGCTGAATTGATTACTCCATAACTACTTCCCATATAATTTCTTACGGTTTTGGCTGAAACATCCCATGCCAGCTAGAGACAGGACACTAGACTTGGTTGGAAAGAGTAGTAGGGTTTAGTGAGTCTCTCTCCTGTTTGTGGGCTATTGGAGTCCCTCCTTGGGGCTGGAGCATGGGAGGTGTAACACCCGTAGTGCTTCAGTCTGCCTACTCTGTCCCCACTTTACTTCAGCTCATCTCACCCAGCCCCTGCCCCAAGGCTAAGCTTTTTTGTCTGTTCTGAGGGTCCTATTAATGTTTCACGAATTTTCCAAAAGTGAATGTAGGGCTTCTACATGAAGTAATAAGACACACTTACTAAAGCTTTGTAGAACATTTTAATCAATCTTAAGATTAGATTTAGTTTCCTAGGTGTCACGATCCACTGGTACCAGCGGGAGTCGTGATGGTTCGTTANCCCCCAAAAAAAAACAACAAAAACCAAGATCCAAACTCCGACATTTTCATTTGAGGGAAACCTAACTGGGAAGAAAGTTTCATTGCGTGCTGAGTGACTGCAAAAAGGCCTTTAGAATATTAACCTTATCTATAGATGTTTCACATACCACTTCATGAGTCTTTCTATTTGTGACTTCCAGAGCTGGAATTTCTAGGGATGAGGCAGTAGCTATCAAAAATACAGTTAGAGCTAATTATTGTGAAATAGGTATTTTATTGGCACAGATGACAAGAGTTGAGAAATACACACTATCTTTCATCTGTGCATTTCAAATCACTTTCCAGATGAGCTAATTAGGCTTCTTAGATAATTAGATGTAACTTATAAATAGATAATGGAAAGTGACTTGCTTAGTATCACATAGTAAATCAAAAGGTACCTAAAGTGAAACCTGAGACCTAGCTCCTCATTTCCTGCCATCAGCATGCAGTTGGTCTGTACTGATGTTGCATCTAATTAAGACGGATTTGTGGAAGACCGTGAAGAGTTGAGGACTTGAATTTTCAGATCTCTATTGCAGCTCATCCTTCATTGTAAAGTTTTTCACAGGGTTCTGCAGAAGAGGAGCAGAGCTCCTTTGCAGAATCAAGTAATGCTTATTTAAGAAGGCAGGCTATGGCAAAAGTGTGGGGAATGGCTGTATATTCCTGTAACTAGGTGGAGGTTTTGACATTGTTGACTTGAGTCCTGCTTTGAGAACAGTCTCTAGATTAAATAAACAGTAGTTTGATGTTCCCCTAACACAAAGGATTGCTTTACTTGAGGCACTGCATGTGTGTGAACATTTTTTTTTGGCTCTTTGTTTGTTTGAAGTTTTTTTGTTTGGTAGTGATGTTTTCTTTTTTTTATAATTGAAGATCTCATTGATCCTGAAGTTTTAGTGTTTGTTTTTCCTGATAATTTCTTTATCTTTGTGACAGAATGGACTGGAGTTTTGTCTGTGAATTACCCCCTTTTGGTTGCTTTGAATGCTCTTACAAGCTCAAATCTGTTATTCTTTGAGTATTGATGTTACTGATAATGCTGTCTCTGCTGAAGAATGGCATTCTCTTTTGGAACTGTATGCATGTAATTTATGAACTGTGGAGGGCTCAAGTGCTTCCTATGTACTGAATTAATGTGCCTGTGGCTCTTACCTCTGAATTTCCAGTGTGAAAAGCCTGCTGCTGACCCTGCAAAACTCACTGTGGCACTGGAGTGTGTGACACTCAAAAGCAGTAGGTGTTTCTTCAAGTATCTTCGCTTATGTTTGAAATGAACCCTTTAAAGGCTTAAACCAAAAGTTGTGTGCCTGGCTTCTCAGTAATTTGCTTTGATGCATGTGCTTGCAAAATGCTCTGGCAGCACCCTTGAACAGTGATCAGGGCTAAGATGCTGTGTTGAACCCCCTGGAAATGGGAGGAGAGGTATGTGCACTTCAGAAAAAGACCCCTAGCTTGTGAAATTTTATCCAGTTTCTTTGAAGTTTTGGGGAGACCATTCAGGAAACTGAGTACACGTCCATTCAGAGATCTGCCTTAGGACAGGCAGAATTCATGTTTTCATGTTATGTGGATCACAAAAAAAATTTAAGATGGCATTTTTCTTAAAACAAAAAAAAGATGATGTTAGTGAGGATAATATTTTTGCATGGTCTAAGTTCATTGTGGTAGGAATAATGATACAAATTCTCTCTCTAAATTACAGTACCCCTTTTTGGTATTTTTTAAAAATTCCCCTGATATTAAATAAAAGCATGCAAAAAACTCTTTCAAATCTTACTACATCATTGATAACTTCCTATAATTAATGGGAGCTACATGTTTGCATACATAAGCATAANAGAGAGAGATCATTGTTGAATTCACATTTTGTAATGCGACCAGATTCTAATACCTTTCTGTAAAATGATACCATGTTCTGAAAAGTTCTACCATCTTCACTGGTGCTACTTGTAGAAAAAAAAAATTACTGCTTAACACGAGCAAGGATAGAAGATTGTAAATATGTGGCATTCTTCTAGCTGTGACAGAACCAAATAGCTGCAAGAATCTCTAGTTGAGTTCCAGCATAGGGTGGGATCTTTTTAGGCAACAAAATACATTGATAACTTAATAACTCATTATGAAAGTTCCATTTTGCTCTCTGATATTCATGAGAGATTAAAGATCAGGTTTGAGGACAGCCAAGCAGATGTAGCATTTTGTTGCTGCTGGGAGCAGTCCTTCATCTTTTTCCTTCCTTGCTTGTTCTGCTGTTCATCTGATCCCTTGGTAAGTTGATTGAGGTTATCAACTTGCAGGAGGCTCATTCTGGATAAATTAACTTCTGCCAGTGAATTGGCTTACTGACGGATTATATGAATCATAGCTCATACAAGGAAGCATCAGTAATGTGTGCCTGGAAAGGGGAATGGTAAGAGGAGTAGAGAGTATGGGACCTCTTTCCTGCAGCAGTTGATCTCTTACATTGACACAGCTGAGCTCCTCTTACTGCACATTATCATCTGACTGCTTTAAATTGATCTAGCTTTCAGAATGTCAGTCTGTAAAATAATCAGTATCTTCAGAGAGGTTGAGCTAGAGAAGAGTAATGACTAGAGAATATTTCAGTCCTACCAACAATTAATTACTATGTCAACTGAGAATATGGACTTTCTACTGGCATGGTAAATGACTTTGACTTTTTGAAAGTTGTGATGGCAAACAGCAAAAACCTTTTACTTTTAAAGTATTTATATACTTTGTGTATTTACACATATATATTTATTACTTTTATATTTCTTATTTACTAGTATTCTACCATTCTATGAAATTAATTAAGTTGTTTCAGTCAGAGATGCTGTGGATGTTGTGTTTCAGCAGAAACACAATGTATGTGTAGGGGCACTGGCCCTCACAGAGTTGTTTATGCCCCAGTTCTTCCCGGACTGGGATCAATAACAGTTCTGCTACATGTGCTGTTACTGTACCAAAGAATTATATGATGCCTGTCTCCACAGGCAATCCAGAATTCTTTAATTGTCTGCAGGCACAGACTTCTTATGTTTTCAGAAAAAATACACATATTTCGACTCATTTACCGTATACAGTTGGGTATGTTGCATTTACCCTTAAGCACTTGAGCTGGAAGTAAAAAGTGCAGAAAGCCTCAGAGGCTTGCTGTTCCTTAGTGCATTTGAAGAACAGGTATTCTCAGTGCTACTGATTGCCTTTGCAGTGTGCCAGAAGAGTTCTGGAGCTTATGCTGATAATGCTTAGTCCTTCTTTTTTTTTCCTTTCTTTTTATTCAGAGGCAAGATACTAAAGTATCAAGGGACTCTGCCTTTTACTGACCTTCTAATTGTCTCTGGACAGATAAGAAATTGCATATTTCCATTTTAAAGTTGCAAAAATGCCTTTGTTGACTATCTGAAAGGATTTTAACATATTCCTTCATCTTTATAGTTCAAGTACTTAGCCTGCATTATGCTGGATTGTAACCTTGCTGCTGTGACTGTGTCTTTTCCTTATCACAATACTGGTTTTCTTGTATGTCCAAGTATAGAGGACTTCCATACTTCAGTTATGGGATTCTCAGTAAGCATTTACACAAATAACAAGGCATGGTAAATAATCTTTTGGGATGAGTATTGAAACTTGACCAGTTTGTTTATGTGATTATCAACATAAGCATATGAAGTAAGCCCTTGTATCTGACTTCCAGCAAAAGCTTTTTTTCAAGAGCTCACAGAAGTAACAGGTTTGTTCAAGTGCCACAGAACACAATCAGCAATGAGCAATGTAGTGTTAATTGTGCATGTCAGCAGTGCAATGTTACCTCTTCCTGCGGTGGCTATCTTGTTGATGCCCAGTTAGGCATGATTCTTCCTTGCTTTTTATTAGAGAAACTGTGGAGTGTAGTTTGCTAAAGCTTTTCTTCAAGACTGCTTATGTTTTCTGCCTATACATGTCCCACAAACAAACACCCTGTGAAGTCTGTCTCAGTTTCTGGAATCTTTGATTAGTGTCAGGTTCAGATATTGTCTCAGAAC
The DNA here is from genome assembly GCA_013400955.1 of Drymodes brunneopygia. Lineage (NCBI taxonomy): Eukaryota > Metazoa > Chordata > Aves > Passeriformes > Petroicidae > Drymodes > Drymodes brunneopygia. Next base: position 30,971 of record VZTZ01032230.1, on the reverse strand, counting down.
AACAGTTCTGTGATGTCACAGGTAATAGCTGTGCCGACATAAAGTAGAGGTAGCTTTGTTGTGACAGTCTAAGAGTAGGAATCAGAAAGGTCAGAAATCTATTCCTGCCTTTGTTGTAGACTTGGTTCTTAGTTAAGTCACAGCACGTCCCTGCTGTGAAATAAGGATTGTACCTATATACTTAAAAACTGTGTAAGTTTGCTATCCTCTCTAAAGAAATAGGATTGTAAAAGAACTGCAAAATGCCATTTCAACTCTGTTTGCATTTCATTTGAACTCTGGATTTTCACTGTGAAGGAAAATGAGTGTTTGTTTTATTGTCTCAGATGTCTTTGGACCTAAAGTACTGCAGCTGGAAAAAGACTATTCCATACCCAAAGTTTCAATTTTCTTTTTTCTTTCTCACATGTTTTGGGAGTGTTCTGATGTTCCTGCATCTGCTTCTGTCAGTTATGTCAATAAACTGTTTGCTTGCTGGTACTTCTGAATTTTTCTCTACTATCAGCTTTTTCCTGTGTCTGATACACCTTAATTTCTTCAGATGTGAGCCTTGGCTGCACTGTGTGTACAGCATTAGAAGTCATGGGGGCAATAAAAACAGGAACCATTTGACTAATGGCATCTGGCTTTTTGTTCCTTATTAAAATATGAAAATGGGAGCGATGTTAGTGTCACTTTTGTCCTTGTATTTCTCCTCAGTGATGACCTTTGAAGTTTACAGATTAGAATGTTTTGGTTGCTTTATGTAATTTTTGCTGTTGGTGTAAAAATTTTGAAGCCACTGGGTATTTTTTTCTTGTTATATTCCTTGGTTTGGCTTCTATAAACTTTCCAGCCCAACTTCTGTTTTAATTTGCTTCAGTGCTGCTTTGCTTCTCTATCTGTATCAGGAAAGTCAGGAAGTGAGGACAAGAAGTCCTCAAGTGTTCACAATATGGAAGTGTTGGTTGTACCTTTGATGTCTCTCAAACCATGTAACACACCGTGCTCTTCACAGCTCATCTTTCATGACTCATTAGCACCTTTTTGGGAAAGGTTGCTCCTAGGTTATGGGGAAGATGAGGGAGGAGGGGGACCCCTATTTAGTCTTTTCATGTATTTTGTTTTAGCCTTCTGTATTTATAATGGCCTGGCTTTGAAGGCAAGCACCTTCCTGTGGGTGCCACTACCAATTTTTACCAGACATCCTTCCTTGCATTGGAGACTTAAAACATCATACTTGGAGATTAACAGATAAAACAATTAACAAGGCCTCAGACAGCCTCCCGATGGAACAAATATGTTTGGGCACCTTTACGCAGCATTAGTAAATTGCTGGAAGTTTGCTCCTTGTGCTTTATTTTTTCTTCTTTCTTTGGACTATCTTGATAAGTTACCTGTTTCTGGAGTAACAGACAGATTAGCAAATTACATAAATATAAAAAATACCAATTGTTCCTGGTAGGAGTTTAAAATAACAAACATCCATCCAGGATTGTTTTTCTGGTTCAAATGGCAACTGAAACATCTGCTGAGCAGTAGTGTGTGGGTAACATACTTCGTTAGAAGCCACATGTATGGAGAGTTGTATCTGAGCCAATGTGTTTTAGTTACTAGTTTTTTACAGCAGGTCATGCTGCTAGTATTTGCTCAAAGACTGTGCTTTTGGCTGATGTTTCTCAACGTGAAAGCATGTAATTTGGCTAAAGGAGATACTATTTTCTTCAACATTTGTGTAGCATATAGGTATATGAAGAGCCATGAACTGTGCTGTAAGCAGCCTGTCCTATTACGTATTCATTTTTGAGCTAAGCTTATTGTTGTTGATCTCACAAAGCATTCCTAGATCTTGTCTATGTCTGCCTTTAGAAATGGGGGTCAGCATGAGTTAAAAACAGTTTGTGAACATGCTTCTAACAACCTTTTTAATCCTTACTTGTTTCCTACCTCCTTTGTCGGTATATTGATATAAATCACTAACTTGCTTGAAGGAAATGGAGCAATGCTGAGTGAAAGGAGTGAAAAATCGAATAAAATTTCACAAGGCTTTTAGAGCTGAAGAGACAAATATCAATACTGGCGGTTTTGAGGAACTTTGTATATATCAGTGAGGTAAAATGAAATAATACAGAATAATGAAATAATACAGAAAAAATACTTCTGTTTCCCTCTTTCAGTGGTTTTGAAGAATTCATCATAACTTACCAAAAGACAATATCTGTTTTCCATCCAAGTCCAAATCTTACAGTCACAATGAGTTGAATTCAGAGGAAGAAGAGGATTCATGGAGGAGGATGGTTTTCAGTTGCCCTTATGTTGCCAAGGCCTGTTTTGGGGTTATTTTGTTTGTTTCCTCAGTGTGTGACACTGCTGCTCTCTTAGGCCTCTAGACAAAAGGTGATTGTGATGCTCAGAAATCATCATCCTACTTCACTGAAACTACATGTCTCCTCCCTTCAACTTCTTCCTGAGCATCAGAAGACAAGAACCCCCTGCAGTAGTTGAAACTAGGCCAGATCCCTAGAACAGTCTATGCAGTGGCAAGGATCTGAAAACTGAGATTCTCAAGTTGTGTCTTCCTTGTAGTTTAGTCATTATTCAAACATCATTTAGGTTTTTGTCCTTTAATTTTAGTATCCTCAACTATGAAATGGTAATGTTAATAATACTCAATTCTTAAGTGTGTGGTAGTAGAAAGGTAGTAATTCTAAAGGTAGGACTGTTTGTAAGAATCCTTTATTTCTTAGGAAAACCAAAAATTAAAAAAAAACCCACTCAACATTGTTGTTATTATTCTTGGAGTTTTTTTTCTGAATGGGAAAACGTTCTTGGGAGATCTCCATGAATTCGCATGTTTGTTTTCATCTTGAGACATTTGACAGCAATGCCAAATAACATTGGTGCTATTGTTAGAAGGTAACCTGATGCTGTTATTGTTCCACTTAAATGGAGTTGTGTGAGTCAGTGCCAGCTCTTCTATTGAGAGAACTCAATCAACTGGAAGAGTTTTTGGTTTCCTGCATTATTAGCTGCCAAACAAATGAGAAGAGCTCATTTAATCCAAGTGTGACAGCTTACTCAACAAGCATCTGAAGGAATGAAACATAAATGAATTGTCCTTTGCAGGGGAGATACCTGGACTATAAGTCACAAGTGAGAAACACAGTTTTTGAGCTGGTGGATTTTGCATACATAGAAAAAAGCCTATTTCTTTCAAAAGATGGTTAAATTAATGTAGGGTGAGGGACTACAACATTTCACTTAGAATATTAATAGAGAGAAAGAGCACTTAGTTTGGATCAACTACATTTCATGGAATTCAAAAGAAGTTTTATTCTGTTTCAGAAACTTTTCACTGTTCCTTTTACCAGATCTTTTACTCATGTGTATGCCGGATAGATACCAAATGGCTTAATTCACACACAAAATCGGAAGAATTCGCTACTTCAATTGACTTGAGTGACAAAATACCTTGACATTGAACTACTTTTCAAGATTTGGATTTCTTAGAACAAATTAGAACTGTTAGCTGGACCTGTATCATTCAGCTACTTCAACAGAATTTAATTTTTGGGCCAGAGGCTTTTAAAGCAAAATGAAAAAGGAAATGATGTTAAGTAAAACTTATAGGTGGGGGGATCACTACTTTAAATTTAGGTTGTAGAAATTCACATAGAGAGACCAGTTTGTAGCTTTTGAAGATTCTTTGCCTTTGGGTAACATTAAGTACTCCTCTCTAAGTCATACAAGCACAGTTTTTAGACATGCTTCTGTTTCCTTCTGTGGAACGTGTGACATATTTACCATTTAAGAGGAAATAAAGAACCTGGCAATATTTATGTAGAATCAACAGTGTTTAAAAACTTGGTGCATTGTACAGGTTTTAGCTCTTCCCATTTTCTTTTCAGCCTAATTAGATATAATATGAAACTTTGTATCCTAAAGTACAGGGCAGAGCTGCTTCTAAACAAACAAAGAGCTTTGTGATGCATTGGCATGAAAAATATTATGGAATTAAAGGTAGGGTTGTTTTATTTAGACTGCTAAAAAACAAGTGCTTGGCTGATGTTGAACACAGCTAAAAGTAAATTTTACTACTTTTCATGTATGCTAACTAGATATAGTGTAAGAAATGCTACAAAACATATGAATTTTATGATCTAAATTTATTGTTAATTTTGTAGCAACATTCACTTGACTATAGGAAATTTCCTGAGGATTAAGGACCAGATGAAGTTGATAGACTGCTCTCAGTCAGTCACTAATCTTCAGGGAGTTGCTTTCAGTGCTTATGCCTAATTTTGCAGGATGCAGTGAATTTGTATTCACTGTATTTATTGTAGATATAGTATTTATTTGGTATATTACAGAATCACAGAATAAGCTGATTTGGAAGGGACCCACATGGATCATCAAGCCTAACTCCTGGCCCTGCTCAGGACACCCCAAGAATCACATCATGTGCCTGAGAGCATTGACCAAACATGTCATGAACTCTGTCACATTTNAGAGTGGGTTTTGGGGTGCTGGTTACCTCAATAAGGTTACTACCTACTGTCAAGGCCTGGGCAGAAGGTAAGAGCTGATTTTAACTCCCACATCCATTCTTAACAATGTTGTGTAGGGGGAGAAAGATAAGCACAGTCTTGGCAAGGTTTCAGTGAGTGGTTGTTTCCAAACATCTGTCTTCCAATATCAGCAACTAATTAAACAAACTCTTTGTGTACCTCGCCCCTGTAATAAGTGGGAATTGCAGGTTGTGGTTGGCTGTATTTCTCTGCAGATGCAGTGTGGCTTACATAGGGAAAGTGGTTCCTGCTTGTGGCTATTGTAATTTATCAAGTAAAAATAATAAAAATTTGTCATGCATTTCTGAAAATGTTAGATGCAGATTTCACTGGGTGCCATTTCATGCTGCTGTCACTCACCCAACCTGTCATGAATCAGAATGAGCTGGGCAAGGCTTTCAGACTACCTGGTCCATCATATGTTCATTGGACAACCAGTTCATTAAAATTGGGGCATGTGTTCCATTAAAATTGAGACAAGTCCCAGAAATACAAGCCAATGATGTCAGCTGAATGAGTTCACTCAATTTTTAGTTGGTATTTTTAAGATCAAAAAGTGTAGAAATTCCAGTATTTCTCGCCAGGTCCCATTTAAAGGGCAGCTTCTATTTCTGTATGAGTGGAAGTTCTGGTAGATCAGCCATCTTTATTAGCAGACAGTGGGGGCTTTGAACCATATTCCTTTGATAAACTGGTTGGAAGGAAGGAATTTCACTCAAGGAAAACTTGGTTTTATGGTGTCTTTATAAACCTGACTGTAGTCATCTTGAAAACACATAATTACATCATTGTTCCCAAGTGTGCTAGGTGTTTTGGAATCCGTACTATGAAAAATAACTCAGATGTGAAAGGAAGAGGAAATATGTAGCAAGTGTGATCATAGTAGTTAAGTAGGTAGTGGCATGAGATGAAGTGACTTGTATGGTTTGTTTGGGTTTGGGTTTTTTTGAGTGGGTTTGTTTGGTTTTTTTTTTTGATACATGAGAATGGCCAGATTTGGGAGAAACTTCAGGCTTGTTAGATAGAAAGGATTTTTAAATGATGCTAAGAGCGAGAGAGAGGAGGAAGGGAGTTTGAGGGAAGAGGTGTGTGTGAGTGGCTGATTCTGTAAGGAGGTCTGGCAGAGGAAATGTGCTTGGCTGGTTTGTCATTGCTTTCCCTCCCTTTTCCTCTTCCTTTTCTAGTCAGCAGTCATTTTCCTTCTCTCTTGCTGATCCCACACAGCACCTGGAAATAGGCAGAGAGCTGCCTGCTTTTTCTCTGGCAGTTGTTCTTAGCACTGAGCTTTTCTGGGCTCCCAATAAGGACACTTGTTGTCCAAGCAAGAACCATGGCATGTCAGGCTCCACAGGTGTCATGGAAGATTCCTAGCAGAAGGGGAGGTGCAGGGTGTGAATCTCTTCAAGATTTCTGGCTCCAGAAGCTCTGTGTTTTATGAAATTAGTACTTCCAAGCTTTCCTCTTTCCTTTATGGGTAGGATTTGCAGGTAACTTGACATGTTTAGTAGTATTTAATTTTTCAGACAAAACAGGAACTGTTTTACCTATAGATAATATCTCTGTTGTTGTCGGCCAAGCTTCATTGCTGGTCTAAGCAGGTGCAACTGTATTGACTTGAGAGAAGTTGCACACATATTTGCCAGAGGTGAATGTCTCCTGTTTCCACCCACATAACAGTTGGGTAAATAATGATGTACACAGTTCTCATAAGGGGATTCGAGAAAAACCACAATGGAGTTTATTCAGTTTTGATAGAATCAAGTGACTTCACTTTATAGCCTGATAATGTGATTTATTACCATACAAAGGATTCGGGTCTAAACCAGATACAACTCGTTTCACTTGTGCACACAAAGCATTTAACTGAGTTCGAGATATGTGTTTTCTGTTGGCTCATTTATGAGTTATTTGGTGCAGGCGTGTTTAGGATCAACCATCCAAAATCCTCTTATGTCTAAAAGGGGCTAAATTAAGAGCTTGTGATGCAGCAGTTTTTACTGGCATGGGATATATACAGAGGTGAAAATAAAATAATAAACTTTTCTGCAAACATGTCTTAAGTCATATTGGTGTGTTTATTTGGGACTCGGTTTGAGGGGGTAGGTAGGGGGGCTTGTCTTTCCCAGACTCTGTACACACTTCATTAGGGTTACTTTATTTATATTACAAGGTCAAATGTGATCTTGGTGCACAGGCCTCTGACTTAAACAGAAATTCCCTTGATTGTTAGTGAGAACTTTTTTCCTCCCTCCCAAGTTACTTTCTGACGTCTGGCCTGATTGAAAACAGGCAGAAACTGGCACAGACCAATATTATGTCATCCTTTGCTTACATTTCCTACCCACTCATTCTTTATTTTAATGTTATATGAGATCTTCAGCAGAGTGTGACATATTGTTATAATTACATCATTTGGAAATGTGTTTATCCCCAAGAGTTGTAATTTGATTTAGGAACTGTTTTTCCTGCTTTTGGTCTGTTATTCATAGCATAGCATGACCATCAGGCTTCTGCTGCAGGACTTGACACACCACTTTAAATATTTGCAAACCATAGCACAAGAGTCCATTGATGCATGTGAGGAGGAAAGAAGGAAGGGAACATGATTTAAGATTTGATAAAATTCTTGCAGGTTGAATAAACTCTAATAATGTTGTGGTAGTTTCTATGTAGAGTATTCATTCATTCATATCTCTTTGCCATATAACCAAATGCATTTTTATGAGTGTTTTTATATGTTTCTGTAGGGTGCTTGTAATGGAACTTCATGTCTGGCCCTTGGCCTTGTGTAATGGGAAGCAATAGCTCTTGGAGTATGTTTGTTAAGAAAATTGCTGTGGCTTTTAACCACGTCTTTTGATGCCTGTAGAAAAACTTATTTAGTTAGAATGCAGAAGTCAGGAAAACTTCAGAATAGTGTTCAAAAACATGTCGAGTCTGCTCTGTGAATTAAATAGTGGTGTAAATGTGGGAAACAGCCATTTTTATGATTATGAGAAATGGAGTTCCATGATGTTCATCAGGCATGGAAGAGCTGTCCTCACAGATGTAAATTTTAAACTTGGTCCATGTTTCTGAGTCCTGCTGTTGCACGAAATGTGTGTCATAACAATATATCAAAAGGCCCAGAAAAAAGTATGAGTTGTGCATTTAGAATAAGTAAACTAGAGCCCTTCCCATAGCACTGTTTTATTGTCTCTGGTGATCCTTAAGGCTCATTAAACTGTTTGCTTCTAAACTTCCTGCTTAATAAATATTGTTGGGTTTTATATTGATACATTTGAATTGAGAGAGAGAACATCAAAACAAATAAATGAATTAAGGCCCACTAATCTCATCTTTTGTAACTAGTGAGGGATTAGTCATGTGAAAGGAACTTTGTAAGGCCATATCTGGGACTGTGTTGTTTTGTACTGTATTATTAGAGCATTACATATATATTTCACTTAGGTTTTCCTTCAAGGAAGAAACATTTACCACATACTGATCAAGATTTCATGCATGGAAAAGGAGTAGGGCTCAATGTTTCCCACACTTGATTCTAAACTGAACCAGAATACATTTGTCTCAGTATTGAGCCTAGACAGATCAGAGGGCAACTCCTGACTTCCCAATTTTCAAAGATACCTGGCCTGATGTAAAGGTGGACCCTGCAGAGTGTTCTTAAAGCACATACATCCCCCAGGGGAAGTTTTGGCTTCTCTGCTGGCCTGACTCTGCTGTCAGCCTGTGCAACTATCAGTGACAGTTTGTGTCTTATACAAAAATGTCTTCTTCTTTAAGTGTAAGAATAAAAGTTGTTGCTTTATGCAAAATGTGGTGTTACGATGGTTTGCTGCTTTTGTCAGGTAATCCTCAAGGAACAATAGTGTTTATTGGGGTCTAAAGAATGGGCCTCTCGGAGCAAAGTAAAGGTCATATTCAGGATTAGATCTGTATTTCCTCTCCTGTGCTAGTTTTAATTGTGGACTTGGGGTGTTGAAGGGAATGCAGCTGGTTTGGTGTACTTACATCATCGTTTCCAGCTCCCTTGCTGCCTTGTGTTCAGGACTGGGGAGTTTCAGCAGATGTTGCTCTTGTAGTCTAGACACATCTCACAAACATAAAACCGTACACCTTGCAGAGCTTCAGGTCAATAGTCTTAGTTTCTGACATTTTCTCGTCTTTTAAGATATTAAAAATTGTAGAAAATATGGGGTTTTTTTGTTATTCTGCTTCACAGACACTTTAAATTTGCTTGATCATCTGAGTTTCTGAGTTCTTCATCAACTCAGGGAGACAACGAAATTGCTGTTCTACTCTGTTAAATTCCTTTTAACTGGGTATGTTTTGCCATTTGGCTTTGTTTTTTGTCTAAGTATAGGAAACAAATTCAGGGACTCTTACTATTTCATTTTTCAGTTTTACCCTTGCTTACACTGCCTTTGTGGTGGATTTCAAAGTTTTGTTGGAGTTGTTTGTGAGATTTCCAAGTCAAAAACCTGTTCAATGAAGAACTTCATGCCATATCTGCATAGAGAAACCCTCCACAAAATCCTGTTTTTCTTCTGTCAGAGCCTTGCAGTCCAGGTGCATGTTTATGAATAGGCTTTGCTTTTGTGTTTCTTGGAAAATGTACGAAAGGTGTTAGGGTAATAATTTTCTATTTATTGTACTGTTTGCTTCTAGGCTCTTCCTGCTTTCTGCAAAAAAGTCTTTTTGCCCTATACTCTAAAGTTTCTCCTCTGGCCTTTGTTCTTCATTGTCAGTTCAAACTACTGCTGTAAATTACCTCTCTTTTTTAAACTTGCTTTCTGATTTTTCGTTTTCACTTGGGAGATCGGTGTGAAAGAGATGACTGGTTTCAGGTTATTGCTTGACATTCTTGCATTAAATCTTGACTCTAAAGCCAGAGAAAATTAGTTCTTCACAATCATTCTCACAGGGAAAATTTGAAATTATTTTCAGTGTTGCATTAACAATGAAGTGCAGCACAGCTGTTGGAGAAGAGCTGGCTGGAGGCTGGCATTAATAATTCTGGTATTATGCTGGGCAGGAAGAAGTGTGATGCTTAATCAAGAAATCTGTTCTGACACTGTGGAGTAACATCAGTGGATATGAATGTTAAAGAGAAAACTGTTGAAATTAGATGTAGATATTTGAGATAATTTCTTTTTACAATGGCAAATAATTAAATTGAAAACAGCAGTGTCATTGAAACTAACAGAATCCAAATATATTTGAGTTTTCTGTGTTAAAAAGAAGCCTTTTTGTAAAGAATGTGTCCCTCAAACTCTGAAATCGTTTTTTTTCTCTATCTTTCTAACCTCACCCGTTTTAAAAGGTGGCATATTCAGGATTAGTGTAATAATGTTCTTTTAAGTATTCTGATGTTTAAAAAAGATACCTCAGTGTATTGGTTCTTTGAATAAGGGCTGACTGCCGCATGAAAACTATAGTAGCTCATTTCCTTGAGCTCACACTCTCCCCCAGAAGTTTTGTTTACGTGCTAAGAGACCATCTACAAAATGCTTTCTTTTAGGTTTTTTTAAAATCTTGGGTAGAATGGGACACTGGTGGCCTCTTAAAAAAACCTACTCTATTAAATATCTATTTTATAAATAGCTAGATGTTCTTTATAATAAATAATGGATTTGCTATGAATACATCAAACTTCTATTGCTTTTGTGCATATCAGTGGGAAATTAATTCTGCTGAGATCTTAAATCTGCCAAAAATATGGTTTATTCCAAAATATTATTTCAAAATTATGAAGTGGTGATTTATAGTGTAGATTTTGTTATTGTCACCTCATTTCTGCTGTGCTAACTCATTAGAGAGTATTTAAAATTACTTGCTGGGGATGTTTAGTGGATGTCATGGTCAGAGTGGGTCAGCAAAGAGTGTATTTTTTGGTGTGTTTTCTTTCTTGTCTCTGATTTCTGGAATTGGTCATGTTTATATGTTGTAAAGTTGTGGCAAGTAATGCTAGATGACATGGTTACAGGAAAAGATTACAAAGAATGTGAAGAAATGTTCAAGTCACAGAGTGAGTTACAGATCTTGCTTCCTCCTTTTGAGAAAAGTGCAGGTATACTTGTGCAATAGTCAGCTTTTGTATGTATTGATCAAATTAATCTTTTGTGAAGCAGTTCACGTAGATAAATTGGATTATTTTTGATCTCCTGAGCCTAGCTGATAAATCCATATCTCTAAGCAGAAAGACTACATAAATTAACAAACTGTTTTATTTCTTGAAGTATTTTAAAGGAAATATTTTTGTGTGTTTTAAACATATTTATTATGTTTTGCATCAAGGCAGTTTATTAGGTAGAAAAATGGGGGGAAGTTAGCTGCTTTCTGTCCAGAGGTTACTTGAAAAAACTAAAGGTGAAGCAACCAGCCACTAGGAACTGAATTTCACTGCCTTCCAAAATGAAGCCTAAGGTTCCATTTAGCTTTAGATGATCACGTTCGATGTACATGACTACTTCACATTTGAAGTATTCAGGTATTTGTAGAGGGTTTTTTTTAGGACAGTATTCAAAAACACTGAGGAAGAGCAAAGCATTAATGTTGTTTCTCAGATGCTTACCTAATAGAAGAATGCACTGAACTAACAAATATTGAAGAGGAATATGTCCAAAACCCCAAGCTTTTCAGCCTTGTGTTTATTGTCATCCTCAAGCTCTTGGCTTATTTCTAGTTCTGTGTAATGTCTCAAACCCAGGGCTCTAATTCAGAGGTAATTATCATATGATCAAGCTGTAGTTGTTTTTTAGTGCAGATTTGGGAAATTAAAGCTGACAGCTGTTTCCCAGCTGCATTTCAGCTGCACTCCATTAAAAAGAAAACAGAACAGAGATGCAGCAGCGGCTTTACAGTTTTTTCCATCATTGCTGAGCTTGGTGAAGTTGCCTTATCTGGTTGCCCTGTGAAATATTTACCATGTGTCTTTGGATCGTAAGTAAATAAAACAGGAAAAGAAGGCCCAGTAAATAGATGGAAAGATTGAAAGTAGTAGTCTGAACACACAAACATATGTATGTGCACTTGGCTCTGCTGAATATTTAAGAGAGCTCAGCTATTAATTCCTGCCAGACTTTTGCATAGGGTGGATCAGAGGTTACTAAAGAGGTCAGTTCCCTTGAGTAAACCAAGTTCAAGATACATTCAGTAACTTCCCTGTCACTTCTTATTAAAAGCTATCATATATCTGATATATAGAAAACAATTTTAAAAGTTTTAATAGGCTGTGATTTTTGTAAAAGAACAGTATGACTTAGGTCATTAATTGCTAAAGCCAGAAACCCTGGGGCAAAACTAAAAGTTTGAACTATAACTGATTGCTCTGTAGAAATGCAAAATGTACCAACTCTGCAGATGAAAGCTGAGGTACACTGGCAATCTGGGCTTCCATTCTAAAACTGAACTTTACCTTCCATTTAGAAGTATTTGATTATCATAGGAGTGATATTTTTCAGAAGCTACCAACTGATTCAAGAGCTGCTGATGTTAAGGCAATATCCTGTAGTATGTAGTTATTTTGATGCAAAGTTTTCTTATATTCTCTGATTTGTTTTGCTGAATTTTGATTTAGATTCTTAAAGATCTCTCAGCATTTGTTTGTGTTTTAACTGTAAAAATCCCCCAGTGATTGTGTCCTCTCAGTCCACCACTCCAGTCTGAATTCATGCATGTGGTACAGTTGAAATCTCTGTTTCTTTGATACCTGGATGAAAACTTTGTGGTCTGGATATTTGAGAGGAAAGTATCAGATGCTTGTTTTCAGAGTTAAGAGTTGAAGTACTTGTGAGGTGATTCTAAAGGACTGCTGTTACTCAATTTTCTCTCCAACCTCTCCAGTGCAAAAAGAAACTGATTTCTAGAAAAAATAAAGATGCCATTCCTTTGGGCTGCAAGCAGTCCAGAAAAAGAAAAAGAAAAAACACAGTGGATCAGCTTTGGAAAAATGGCTGATGACTGGTTCTGCATCTCTTTTTCTTCTTGGTATCCTGTAATTTGTCCTCAGAATTGCAGTATATTGATGAATGAATCGTTTAAAGATACAGTAAATCTTCTAAATCTTCTAGTCATCTTCTAATGTCATCTTTAACTGCTGTGCTGCTGCATGGTGTGAATGCAGGACTTTAAAGGAAGCCAGGAGCAATGGCATGAGATGAGGGAACACATGGACCACATCGATAGGAAGCATGTAATTGACACTTGAGAAGCTTTGAGTGAGGTTGATGAATAATGACCATAAGCAGTATGTACATTAATAATATGACTGGGGCTCTTGGCAGCTGAATGGCTGCCTCTGTGTCTATCTTTGCTGAAGCTTGCAAGATGCATATACAGTGATGCTAATGAGTGGGGGAAAAAAGGGGTATAGCTTAAGTTAGCCCTTCAATTTCCTTGTTAGGCAATCCTAACTTGTGCCTGTTAACACAGAAAAATGTAACATATTTGAAACCTGAATATTTAAATTTAAAAAAATTATTAAAGCAAAACCACTTTTCACAGAATTTAAACTGACTGGTTCTGCAGTACATGAAGCTCCCTTTTTTTGAGAATTGTTGCATTTTTTTCATATTTTGTAGTTAGAATTGTTACAATGAATCTTAAGGGACTCACAATTCTTTTCTTCATTTAAATCCTAGAGTTCTTCTGTAATGTGTTTCATATTAAATAGGTTGTAACTATTTCTCTGATCAACATCTCTAGTCAAGTAAGAGAAGTGATCCCATCTTCTGAGTTAGACAAGTCAATCACAAATCTTTCTCATGCTCATCTTTTCCTGCCTAAAAGACTAATTATCTATTGTAGACATCTTCATGCTGAAATCTAGTTTATTTATTTCAACAAAAACAGATTCAGTTCTGTGTTGACAAATATTTCCCTTGGGGATTTATTTATTTATATGTTTTAGTAACAGCTGTCGTACTGCAAGAGAACAGGAGTGATTTGTGTCTGGGAGCAATGCCATATCTGTTTTTCTTTACAAACTGTCTTTTGAACATCATTCAGGGAGGGGATGGAGAGTTAATGATTAGAAAATTGATGGAGACTATTGTGCCCATCAAACTGAAGAACTGAAGAGTGTGCACATGGCTTTCTGTGCTGAGTGTACATATACCAACAGGGTAAAGTCTGCACTTCCATAAAAACATATGAAAACATAGAACTTCGGTGGTGGGAAAAGGCTTTAAGACTTCAATCCTTCAATCAATTCTACATTTTTCCTTCCCAATCCCAGTCAGACCAAGACAACTCCCAATGTGCTGCAAATCAAAATAACAAACCAGACCTTTATGCAGATTATAACAGACTCTTATGTAACTTTGTAGCCACTTTAGGAGGCTTTCAGCAGAGGGCAGATGCCAGAAGTGAAACGAAATGGTTGTAGTTCAAAGGTTAGAGCCAGGGCATTTGGGTGGAGGCAGAACGCATACTTGGATGGAAGACTCCCTACAAGCTATGGAAAAATACCGAAAGGGGTAAGTCAGATTTCATAAGGTAATTGAATGCTCATGGCCTAGATATAATTTTCAAAAGTGATTCAGGTCAGAAACCCCAAATCTTCTAAGTCAGTGAGATGTTGCAAATTAAATGCTTTGGCCACTTCTTAAGAGAGCTGAATTCTTCATCCGTTTATGGCCTTGTGTGGCTGAGTAGAGTAACGTCAGTCTGTAACCTCCAGGAAATCTGTTCAGAAAAACCTGGCAACTTACGCTAAGCCTTTCAGGTACAGAATCCAGTCTTATGACAGTCCATTAGTGACAAACTAATACTGGATTTTTCAGCCTTCTGACTGAAGTTTATAGTCAATGGATGTTTCTTTGAACCTTTCGTCATCTATGGCGGTTTCTCCTTTTGAAGGCTTATGCATGTTTCATGGTAGATTAGCTGAAAAGCAGGAGCAGCCTGTTTGACCTGAAAGAACACTTGTTGTTTTGGGATTTTAATGAATATGTTGCAGAACATTCTCCAGCTGTTGCCCTCGAGAGGAAAATTATCAGGGTCTATTGAGCAGTCAGAATTATTTTTAAAACCACCAAACTGTGTGCTCTTTCCCTTAGCAGATAAGTTTGTCTGTTTGTCTGTGAAGATTAATAGGAACAATTGCATTATGACAGAGGTGGAAAATTCATTAAGTTTGTTTAGCTCAGATGTGACAGGACAGCTCCTGTGGAGGAGGATACAGTTTCTTATGAATTTATTGCAGTTCATCAGGATTTCACTGCAGCTTGGGAGAAGTATGTGATGATCAAGTCAGTCAGTGAAAATGTTGACAATATTTTTGTCTGCTCATTGGCTACTGCAGCACCTCTGTGAGTAAAATCTCTGATGCACAATCGAAGGAAATATTCATGTAATCTTGTTAGCATACTTTATCCTATGTTTTTGTCTTGCTGCATGTTGTCTGTTACGCTCATTTATTACATTTTATTTCTGATTAGACTGTAAACTCAGTGTAGATGACTCGTAAATGACTCCTTGTTTATATAGGTTTTTATATAACAGAATAAAGCAGTCTTGTTCCTTGTCAAATCCTTTTGCTCATGTGCAGAGTAGAAATTGCATTCTGCTTTTCAGATCACCTAAGTTCCAATACAGTTTTCAATTTTATCTGAACATAGACCAAGGCCTCCAAAGCTGTTCTTTGGTATCAGCATGTGTAACAGATGGATTGTGAGATTCTACCTTCAAAAATTTAAAAGATCAGCCAGGAAAATAGTTCTTAAAAAGATTGTTCCTTCTTATCACATGACAAGATAGTTCTTATATTTGTTCCATGAAATAGAAGCCTAAAAATTAGGATAGTTTTACATTTTGAATGAATGAGCCCTCACCTCAAAAGAAAATATAGTTTTAATGGTCAGGATAGGCAAAGTGGAAAAATGGCAAAACCACATGTACTGTGTAACTGCCTAATAGAACTAAGGCAGCTGTTTTTGCTCATAAAAGGCTTTGTCACATAGGAGTTTTTACCAGGATTTGTATATTTTTGCCAGTATATGATAAGCTGATGTTGCTGCTGTTGGAGACTTAAGATGGTGTCTCAGCTCTCTGTTTGCATAGATTAATTCTTCATCACTGATTCAGTTTAAAAGATAATTAAAATATTATGTGTGGGTGAGTGGACATTGATTGCTAGTGGAGATTATTTGGTGTTGGCAGTGTTAGGCAGTTTTTAAAGTTGATACTGCCTAACTTCCAGAGCTGTCAAAGAAGTTAGTTGGTGGTGAACTGGAGTGATTTCAGTACAGTGCTATGAGGACTGAGACTAGAGTTTAGGAATATTTCAGCCTTGTGTTCAGAACTGGCATGTCATACACTGTTGTATTGAAAATATGTGTATGAACATAGGGCTTAATAGCATGAGATGATCCATGACTGGGTTTAAAAGCAGTGATGGGCTTAACAAACTTTTGAAGCCAGAAAACAAGACAGCAGGCTAGGATATAGATGGACACTGGAGGCCATGAATTTTGGAAAAGGGATTCTTGAGACCAGTTTGACAGACCTTGGAAGGAAAAAGGTTTAGAAGACAGAAGTAGGCCCAGATACTGCTCTGTCTGCTGTAGTCTTTTTCATACCTTATATATTCCACTTTCCCACTGCTGTTTAAAAAATAAGTCCCTAGATAACAATTTGTGAATGCTTTGGGTAGTAGATGAGATAAAATGAGTTTCTTTTTAAATTTGTTATGAAACTTTTTTAAATCTTGGAAAATCATAGGAGCAGTGGATAAACAACTAAGGAAGAGCATCTTAAGCTCTGAGTCTTCCTTAGCTTAATCTGAAGTAGAGTTACACTTGTGGGAGATACACACCACCATCCCCCAGGTGGGGAAAAAGATGGTTTTGTCATGTAGCATTCGGGTTTGTTCAAGTTGCAAAGATTGCACAATGTCAACTCAACCTTTTGCCCTACTGGGAAGTGCTGAGAAGAGAAACTGGAGTGGTTTCACTAGAGGTCTTTCATAATCTTTTTACTTTAAAGCTCTCAGGATACTGTACCAGAGTGGATACTGAAATTTGATGAACTGAATACCAAAAGCACTTCATAGAAGCAGATTGGATTTCTACATGGTTGGGGCAGTTGTGCATGAATGCTCTGAGGTGATTCAGGGCAGCAGCTTCCCCTGGCTGCTGCTCCTTTATATAGTCCATGAATAGCTCTCCATTTGCCTGCTTTTCTGAGATGTTGAATTGGAAAGGACTCTACATCTCCTGTTTTTATGCTTTTGGAAAGTGTTATGGAAAAGGTTTGTACGTAAGCTGCTGTTACCCAGATCACATCCAGTGAAGCATTTTAGCTTTCCTCAGTCACTGTGTTTTCCTTATCTTCGATTTATTTCTGAAAGATCTTTATGTCATGGCCAGTATTGCCTCATGTTTAGCTGTACCAGTGCAAGAAATTGCCCCTGGTGTTGCTTGTGATATCACCAAGTTGGCAAACAGATTGCATAAATACTCTTTGTGCCATCCATCAGAAAGTCATCTGGGCTGGCTTAAATGAGAGGTTGCACTGAAGCAGATGTGGAGCACCTGCATCACCTGATCTGTTAAATCAGCTGTTGGGGTGCAACAGCCACTGACAGAGGTTAAACCACTTTCCTTTTTCCAAAAGACAGGATTTACCTTTGACCCAATCCAACACTGACCTATGCTTCCTCAACTATATCTGACTTGGGAACAGTTTAGAGCACCACTGTGAAAGCTAATTCTGCTCTCTTTCATTGCTCTGTACCCTATTGGAGTGGACCTGTCCTATAAAGGAGATCTTTTCCCAATTGTGGACAACTCATTTTATAATAAAATAGCTTAGAAATAATTCCCAGATAGGAGTTTAGCCTGAGTGTTGAAAACTTGTTATATTTTCAATTACTGACAATTAATGACATTTTTAATTACTAAGTATTTTTATGGATCACTAATATTTTAAAGGCACAGTTTATTTGTTTTTAGGTTATTTGGAAGAAGGACTGGTGTTTATGCAGCTGAAGTTAAACTGTGATGTTCCCTGGAGAGAATTTGGGTACAAACCAAAGATTTCAGGGGATTTTGTATAAAGAGGCAGGAGTGACCTCAGTTTGTTTCTCAGGACCAGCACTTCTGTGCCAGATTAATTTTAGTGATTTCTGCTCTGTTTGTTGGGAGTATTCACACAATATCTTCCAACCCATTTAGCAGACAGATTTGACAACCTGTAAGGAAATATAAAGAATTTTTTTAATTGGCACTTGCTTTGCTCTTTGATACATTGTGTGGTGTAGTTTACTTTCTCAAATTAGTAACGACTCTGTATGTTACTTTATAGTTTGGTAAGAAATGTTTTTCCTTTGACTGTTTCTTCTCAAGTGTAAAATTAAAATAAAATTGCATTTAAAGTATCCAAATTATTTTCCACACCTCTGTGCCTAGCACTTGCTTGGCAATAATAGCAGCCTATTACTGGTTTTCCTCTTTTAATCTCTTTTTAATTTTTCTCCTCCTTGCCAGCTATACTTTCTCATGCTGGAAGGATAGCTGGCTGTGATATGGCAAAATTTGCAAAATTTGTTTCACTTGGAAGGAGGGATGCAATGGAAAACACGATGGTCATTTCTCAGCTGGTAAAAAGAAATTCTTTTAGAGCTTATAATACAAGAAAGTAACAATTTGAGGAATTTTAAGCATTTAGTCTTTGTATTAACTTAAAAATATACTTCCTTCAATATATTTAAATTACGCCTGGATTAAATGTTACTGTTATAGACCGTCTCCATAAAGTTTTGGGGTATTTTCCTTCATTTTATGTGGGGCTTGTTCTAGCTTCTTTTATTATGTACTCATTTCCTTCAAGGCTCTACCCTTTCCACTGTCCTTCTTGTGCTCCTGTGGTATCTTCCCTTTTGAATTAAACTGCTCTCTCCAGGCTGCAAGCTTTTATGTCTGTCCTGCTCTGTTTCATCTTGAATCTGAAACTGTTCCTGGACCTTGTAGCACAGTTCAGACTCAGTTCAGTGTTGAAATCCTTGGCAGTCCTGACCTGGCTCCTCCCCAGCATTACAGATGTGCTGGTGTGATGTCTCCAAAAGACCCAGATGGGTCTGGGAAAACAGATAGCTAGAAAGGAATTAATCTCTGTAATTCTTGATCTGAAATCCAGGGCTGCAGAGCTGATCTGATGTCTGGAGAATCCTCTGCTCCTGAATGTGATGTAGCTCTTCAGACATTTCTTTGCATATGAGATTCTCTACATCTTTCATTCCTGAAGGGGTTTATTCCCAACCAGAAGCATGTATTTCTGAAAGATGTGCTACCATAAAATGTAGTTCAGACCTATGCTTAGAGTTATGTATAACTCCTGAAAAGACCCATATTGTTGTCCAGTTTGACTGCAACAGTGCAATGACTTGTGTTTCAGAAAGTGATTTGCAAGCATTTTGTCTGCCAGGGAACCTTCAAAAAGTGTTTTCTTTGTTTCTTTTCTTTCAGGTGTTAGGCAAAAATGGATTTAATATGTAATTACCTGCTGGCCATGTCTAGGCTTCATGTACTTTTTTCTGTAAGCTTGCCCTTGAGAGTATTATATTATAGTTTTGCCTTTTAATAGCAGAACATGATAACAGTTTTTCCTTGTCAACCAATATGGTTATTTATACTACAGAATATATGGACATGACAGGTTTTGGTGACGTTTTTAGGCCCTTCTTGTAGCTGAGTGTGTGATCTTCCCTCTCAGTAATTTTCTATCTGGAATTCAGTTACTATGTTCAGTTTGGTATGTTCCTTCCATGCTTCCGTGCATGTTCATAAAGTTATACTCAGTACATCAATAACTCGTGTTTTGCCAGGACCATTCTGAATCCCCTGTTATTTTGTCTGATTTTCCTTAATTCTACTTTGTTTTACTTATTCTTGTGACCCATTTATGCTTTGTTTAGTATTGTTCTAAACCACTGCAAAGTTTGTATTGCTTCAACTCTGAGATTTATGACTTCTGGCAGGATTTAAGAAGGGGATTTTCCTAACATCTAGGTCAGAAGTAAGTCAGGAGTGCAGCAATGAATGGGGAAAAACAGTCAGAGGCTGAACCTTGAATTACCATAACTATAGGATGGAATAAGAAGTTGCGTACAGCTACATTCATTTACTTTTTACCCAGTCTGTTGTATGCTGTTAACTGTGAGCTGCAGAAGAGCTGCTGTGTTTAATTCTAGATGTACTGTGTGTTTTCAGATCATTGGACATGAAAGGCAAGGCAGAAACAAAAGTTGCTGTTCTTACTTTTACCCTCTGTATAATTAATTTCTCTTTAGGGAAGTAGAGCAAGATAACAACTTAGTTTCAGCTCAACAGAATTTGAGGCACAGGAACATAAGTCCCACTGGTCAACATTACCCCAAACACAAATATTTGAAGGTGGAGGGAGCAGAGCAAAAGCAAATGAACTGTGTGCCATTCTATCCTCCTGTGCTTGAGAGCGAGCTGTGTGTTTGTTGAAGGAAATGGTTCTGCTGAACTAGTCTTGGTGCTTTTTCAAGCCAATTGGTGATTACTTTTTCCATGGGGATTGAAATGAATGTGTTATACTTTAAAATAAGCTGCTGCTGCTATTCAGAATTTCTGTCTGTTAGTTGTTTGTTCAGCTGGGCTTGACAGCTTCTGTCGTAACTGCATGGAGAGGCACTAGCTCAGCTTTAGTTTGGCTTAAGTCCCCTCTACTTTTCCCTTTCACATTAGTGTGCTTATTTTCTTTCTGATCTTGAGACCAGTAATGTACGATGAAGGATGTCTATGAATATTAAATTTAAAATGAATCGAAATTCATTCTGTATGGCTACAAAAGAAATAATGCATGGATTTATTGTGATCTGGGAAGTTCTTCTGAATTTCTGAGTACTTAGCCCAGTCTCCAAGAAATGTTGTTGGCTTGGAGCCAATTAGACTATTACCTGGAGAGAAGGGGAGAAAAAGCAAGAAGATCGAAAAAGTGAAGTCACATTTCTTGAGTGTTAGTTCATCTAAAAGGTTGGATTTGTCCAAATTGGGTCTGGAATCTGATTCAAATTCGAGTTTCCTCAGACTAAGGGTGAAAGGATGATCTAAGATTCCCTTTTAAGTGAACAGGCTTGGACATTTGAAGGGGAGTTCAAATCTGAAATCAGAAATACTCAAATATTGGTGAACTGACTTCTACATTTTGGTTCATGTGTGTCTTATTTCATTATCAATTAGTGCAACAAGATGGTGATAACCAATACGAAGATCTACTCTGTAATCCAGATTGTTTGAGTTGTGCTGAGGGTGGGCTGTGAATACAGGTAATTTTATCAAAGAACTGTGTGTAAAGGACATGGCTTTTGCTCATGCTTCATAGAGGAAAGATTGCTGTCCATAGTGATGAATAAACTGCTGTCAGTGGTCTAATTGAAATGGTCTCTGTGAACCCAAGATTATTTTCTTTGTTTCCTGCCTTGTTATTTATCATTATTCCTAAAAGAATGGACAACCTTTGTGGAAATTTTTGGTTAGGTGACAGATCTTTTCATTTATCCGATGTCATCAATTCATCCTTGTTGAAGCTTAGACATAAGTGTTGTTTTCCATTATCTATGCAACAGAATGGAGCTCTGTCTGTGTGTGTACAATAATATTTAAAAGATACTGCAGTGGTTAATTTTTTTTTTTTTTAGTTTAAGTATTTTTGGTTTCAGCATTCTAGTAGCTGAGGCACCAAAACCATTAATGAATGATGCAGTAGGTAGGGATTTAAGTATTCAGACAGTATTTTTCTTTTAGCTTCCTGTCACTCTCCTCTGTTTCAGACAAAGGATAGAATTCTTCAGTGAGTGTATATGGTGAATAAATCATCTGGTGGAAGGTCTGAACTACATGCAAACTAGTTCTAGTTCCAGTTTAAAACAAATTTGTAACTCTCCAAATACCCACTGTAAGCAAAACAAAGCAGATACAGTCCGAACAGTTGATTTCTGGACACACAGTGGAGAAGATGACCAGCTAATCAAAATTCTCATTGAAGAAATAGAACAGTATAAGTGTCTCAGTCTTAGGTACTATGTTGAGTATATGTTTCTGAAGGAAATAATGAATGAGAATCTCATTGCTGCTAGACTCTCAGCAGATGATCATGGTCACGTTTGTTTTCCAGACCTAAAGATTTGTGCTTCCAGGAAATGTACATCTTTTATCCATCTACATAAATAAGTAGTATGAGGAAGAATAGAAGAGTTCCTTCATTTAATAATGTTTACATTAGATTCCTTGAAGAATTACTTTCTCAGGTACAGTTGTGTTTCAGAAGTGAAGCAGAGCTGATGGAGCTTACATACTGAAGTGTGAAAAAACATGAGGAAGTGACTAATTATACACTTTGTGGCTCATACAGTAGTTTCTTTGTGTACTGTGTTTGGGTCTAAGAGTACTAAGCACTAAGATCTGAATATTGGTACAGTGTTCCATCCCAGAATTTTCCCCTGTTTAATTAAAAAAATAATGACAACACTGTGCAAACTCAATCTGGCTTCTTTAAACTTAGTAATAAATATACAGGTCTTCATGTATATTATCTGTCATTCTTCTGCCAGAAAAGTTTAGTTTACCTGACCTATAAAGTAGTGACTGAATTAACATCACAGTTTACTGTATGAGTACACTTTCTAAATGTATGACTGACCATAGGATATCATCCATCAATGCTCAGGGGTTCCTCTGAGTTATGTTAAACTGTATCGTTTCCAAACTGCGGAGTGACTTGCTCAAAAAGCCTCAAATCTTAATTTCTCTCTTAGTAGTCCATATCTGCCTCATATTGTGACTGATGTGTTATTCTGCATCCCTTCTTTATGTATGCATAAACTGATTATTTGCCTTTTCCTGTGCATCAAGCCTGAGCCCTGTGAGTGCAGGAAGAGGTCAGCTTGGGAGCTGACTGCCTTGGTCTTGCAGGATTTTTAGGTCATTGGCCTGCAGATTTGTGGCAAAAGCCTTATGAGTCTTTTTTTAGAATGTGTTATGCAGCCAATTGCTAGAGGCAGTAAAGCTGCCATTTGAGCAAGCAGAGCAGCATTGTATAAACCTGTGGGATGTCTAACATCAAATATCCACTGTACAGTTAAAGCTTCACAAGAATTTGAGATAAGCTGAGGTCAAATATCCCTGGAATTTAACACAAAGGGTGCCAACACTTCTGTTCCTGCCAGATGTTCATGTAAGTCATTTGTACACAAGGATACTGGTTTTTCATTTGTCTGTCACACATTGTCTTGCTAAAGGCCATGTGTTTAATCATCAATGCTGTTTCCTTCAGCATCACAAATCTAAATTTGCTGGCAATTCATGGCCACAGTTAGCTTCCATCATCCCTGATGGCTGTGGTGCAAGGATTTCTACGTAGTGGTCTGGGAACTTGGAGCACATCTTTGTGGGGGGGTGATTTGTGATTTTTAGTTCCCTCAGAGGTGCCTGCCCTGCAGAGATCAGTTAAATTTAGTTGGAGCAATACAAGGGAGTGCAAGGGTGGAACTGGCCAAAAGGCAATGGATTGTTGGCACTTCCAAGCCTCCTGTTTATGTAGATAAAGCAGCTTCTATCCTTAATTGATTAAGTAGTTAAGGTGAAGATAAAGTCTGTCCCCTTAAGATTTGTCACAAATATCTTTCTGAACTACTTGAATACAACTTGCTTTCTATTAACACAGGTCTGGCAGACCTTAAGTACAAGGGCAAGATGATAGCTCGTAAATATAATTTTTCTTCTTTCTGGTGTGCTAACTGGCAAAATTAGAACCATTTACAGTTTCCACATTCATAGCATTTTGGTTGGAGTGAGCATACTTCCTTTAGGAACTAAGTGCAGCTCCACCTAAGGTTCTGCAGACACAACTGTATGCAATAATATAAAATTAAGGTGATAGCAATTTTCAGTAGTGAAGACTGGACTTCTTTAAAAAAAACTCTACCTGATTTCACATGGTAAATTCTGTTAAGAACATGTGACATGCAGCTAAAACAGTGCTCTTCAGTGTATTTCACTCTTTGTGGATCTAAAAAGTTTTTGTAATAGAAAGAAAGTATAAAAAAGCTCCAAAAACATTAAAGTCTCAATCACATGATAGATGATTGTAAGAGCAATGATGGTAGTACTTAGATGTGTATTTCAACATATGTACTACAATATTAAATGGTTAAGATGTTCCCCCAAGTATTTGGACTATGCAATTCATGTTCAGTACATTACTGAGAGAGGAGTTTGTGAAACCTGCTCTTAAACATTGATTCAGTAGTTCTCTCATTTCTGACATTTTCATTTTGTAAAAAATTAGCTGATGTATGCAGATATTGTTCCTCTATCTTTGTAGTAGTCCATATCATGCAGCAAGGCCTGTGAATGGGAAGCAGACTTCTGTGAGGATTTGTCAGAAAGTTTTTGGCTACTCTGTAGCACGAACTGGAGTCTGGGCTGTCTTGGTGTCCTGCTCCCTTATGCACAACTGGTCTGTCCTTCAAGTTCTTCTGGAGATATTTGCAAGTCCGCGTCTGTGAGTCAGGATTTATTCCACACTCACTACATTCCTTTTAGCTTCTGAGATATTTAGTCACAGTCCTGTTTGAACTCTTGTTTACTGGCTGCAGTAGTCTCAACTGTTGGGTCTTAGTTGTAGTCACTGTACTGTCCTTTCTGAAAAATGCTGGAATAGTCCATTATACACATACAGAGCCTGTGGCTTAGCTGCTGTTTTGACTTAGCTGAGCAAAACTAGTGCAGAATTATCTTACCTAAGAATTAGAGACCATAGCATTATTAAAAGGTGAAGACACGTTGCAAAGAAGACAGGTTCAGTACATTACTGAAATCAGGAAGCAAACAGCAAACAGGAAAAGGGAAGTTGATGACTCTCCAAACCCCAGCACAGTGAAAGACATTGACAAAGGCCAAATGAACTTCTGGGAATAGTGCAGATGGTAGAGATTTGTACACAAACATTTGCTAGTTTTCCACACAGTAGCTCTCAGACCTTGTGTTCATGACAGCCATGATGGCCAAATACCCCCCTTTTTGCTTACTTTACAGGAAGTGTAATTTTGTAGAACTACTTATCTCCTGGCGACACAGGTAGAAATTTCATAAACTCAAATATTTTGATTACAAAAATATGCTTACTCTGTCCTTCACCCATTTTAACACTTTAAGAAACAAAGATGGAAAGAGCAGTCTTTGTTTAAAGCATATGCTGACTGAAAACCAGATTCAGAGAAACATAACAGCAGGTGAATGTGTTGTCAGTGAGAGAATCATTTCTGACTGGACTGCACTGGTTTGTATTTAGTACATAGCAATTTTTGGCAAAATTTTTTAGCCTACAAGTGTCTGTTATAAATAATTTTGTCAAATAGGGCTTTTCTTCTCCCCTCAAAATTAATATTAAGCTCTATAGAGAATACAGTATAGGCCTTTGAGATTCTTTTACTGTGCTTTGCCTGTTACTAATTGTAGTAGGCTTCAATCAGCAAAGAAAATTCAGTAAAGGAAACTGGTCTAAATCATGAACAGAGCTGAGCTAATTAATTTCAAATTCTTTCCCTATTGATGACAAAATAATGATTTTTTAAAAGATATCTTGTAAAACAGTTTTCTCTTTTGTGATGGTACTTAATAAGAACTTTAAATAGCCACGTGTGAGGTAGGGTCAGGAACTGATACATGTTACAATGCCAACACTCCCACACCTTTTATTCTAATACTGGCTCTTTTCCTTGCACTAGGAATTGCCTGCCTTAATAACGTGATAACATGATATTCATGAAAATGAGAGTCTGAATCCTTAGTTCCATTTTGTAATCTTCAATCTCGTATCATTATGACGTTTTTTATTTTGGGGCTCAGGTTCAATAAACCCACTTGGATACTGCTGGTTGTATAACAGGCTTGTGTGGATATATTGGGTTTACACAGCAAGGTTTTGGTAGCTGGGTTGGCTGCAGGGATGGGCTCTCTTGAGTAGAGACTGGGCACTGCCCACTTGTCAGACAGCTGATAGTTAGATCTGTAGCATGCATAGAATTTGAAATTGTCCAAAGCTACTTTGGTGTTGGTAGACACACTTTACTAAATGTGGCCATGGTTGTCATTTACACACTTCAGTGCTGTCCACAGAGAGGATATCTACCACTGCTATAGTGTTCTGGCTTTTCCTCAGTGTTCAGAGTGTAGCTCTGTACTTGTTTTCAGTGTATTGCCTGCTCTTGAGATTTTCCTATCTTCATGGGATTTTACCCAAGGCTAGAGGATCTGTATGTTTCACAGACAGTTGGCTTTTCATGGTATCTCAAAGGCAATGGCATATTATCAGCAGCATTTTAGAAAAAGAAACAGATGAGAGATATGCAAGGCAGGTAAGACAGACTAATTTTGGAAAATTTGAGCACCTGTCTTGAAATCCTTTTGACTTGTTAGATTTGGTGTGGAATGTGTTACACTTCTGACAACTGCGTTGAAGTCTTAAGCCAAGAAATTAATTGAATGAGCAACAACAACCAGCAGATACTCAAAATTTGGTCCAAATAACTTCCAAAAACAGATTTGAGGAACAAAAATAATAATTTCTCTTGACTAGGAGCTAAGTCAGAAAAATTCCAGTTAAATTCTTCATGGATTTTTTTTCATTTTACTCAGCTGGTCTGCAGGTGTAGAGGATTTCGGCCAAGGTTGCAACTGTTGGAGGCTACAGTCATTACTGAAACTCCTGGGCTCACATTTCTGTTGGAATGCAGCTGATGTCATGGAAAAACAGGACCTTTTTGGTAACCCCTAACAACCAGAAGTACAGTAAACAGTAAATATTGCCTCCACTGAGATACTCGCTTTTAAAGAGACTTGTTAGGATAGTGCCTGTGTGCCAAGAAATATAAACTTCTACTGATTTAACAACGTTTTTCCTAAAAGCACAAGCCTACTGCTGAGGTTTAGCCATGATTTTGATATGCCTAATAAAACCAGAAATAGTTCTGTTTAAATCCTAAAATACCCAGAATTTACTGTTCTTTCCACCACCTAACAGTTTTATGGTCTTCCACATCAGAAATCAGTGATGGTATGTTAGTTACAAGGGAAATAGCACTGTAATTTTCATCATTTGCAAAACATAGGATTTTTCTGAGGTATATTTTCCATCTAATTAAATGAGTGAACTGGTTTTTTTTCTTGTAGAGTTTTGTAGAAATGTAAAACTGTTCAAATATTTTTTCAATTTAGTTTGTTTTTTGAAAGTCCAATGTCAACTTCAAGCTGTGCATTCTGTTTTGCTTTCATGGGGTTACTCGTGACTTCTAAGATCATTTAGATGTTTGTCGTCCAAGGGTAATTCATTACTTTATGTGATTTGTATGTTTTCTTTTTTTTTTCCCTCTGTTGATAGAAATACCAACACCACACCTGTGAAAGCCCCACCACTGCCACTTTGCCATATAAAGCTTCACCTTGCTGTGTAAGCAGGCAGTAAAATGGGGAGAAGTCTGAGCAGCCTAACATACAGCAATACATTGTTTTTTGAGAACACCAGTGTAACTCCCAGTATGATTTTTGTGACCAAGTTGACTATTAAATACTGTGTACATTTTATTCTTCAGCTTAGGTGTTGAGGTCATTGTCAGTTTCTTTCTTCTTCAGGACATGCCTATCCATAAATTATGGTTGTCCACTAAATTGGTCCTTGGAAGGATGATACAGATGGTACAGCACTTTCTGCGACTGCCATTTCCTTTCCGCAGTATTAAATAAGCCGAGTAATGAACTTAATGGTTTTGGGATTTTTCTTGACAGTACATTTACATTACCCTTTACTGTAAATCATCTCAGATCTTTGCTATACTTTTAAATAGCAAAAGATAGCAAGCCTTAAGCATTTAGAAACTGAGACAGAAGCCTTAAAAATAGTAGCTATTGAAAATGCTGTTCTATTCTCAGTTTTTCTATATTGCTACCTTTTTGTAGGTTTTTATTTTACTTGTGCATTTAAGGTAAAAAACCGTGTTATGAGTGTTATGATTCAAACAGGATCCACGTATCAAAGGTTCAACATTAAATGAGAAGAACTGGCATGATGATTTATAAGTTAATTATTTCTTTTCTTAATGAAACAGTGTTCCAGTTTCTTACAGGTTTTTATATATGACCATTCTTTGTTAATATTTTCTAATAAATGTTTAGCATTTTTATTCTGCATAATTTTTTACCACTCTGTCCAGAAATATTTACTTTCCACATCCCCCCAACTAAGTGTTTGACATACTTACTAAACAAAAAGTATCTATTTTAATTCTGCTGGTTATTGCTTTGTGCTCTGTGGTCTTGTCGCCTAGACACTAGCAAGTTGTATTGACCTTATCTTTTCCAGTCACACTTTTTAAAAAAGGAATTAATAGATCCTGTAAATTATGGGAGAACAGTGATTAAAACATGGAGTTCTTCAATTTTATGTTTTCAGTTACTTCCCAGCCAGCCCATGTATTTGGAACTAGGGCTGACATTGCTTGTCCTGAATTTTCCCTCCTACTCCCCTTTATGCAGAAGAATTGTCATCTGCTTCCTAAATATTATCTGAAATAGTATTTTCTAATTGTTTAAGAAAATGGTAGGGCCAGAAGATACAGAAAATAAGGTAATGTGCATTTTTTAATGCTGGATTTCACTTAAATGCAGGTATTTAGTAGTTACAATACTTGTATACATGTGTTTTAAGTATGACTTTGTTATTTTTTGTTACATAGTGTTTTAAGTATGACTTTGTTATTTTTAACAAAGATTTTTGGGGATATTGTAGCTCACAAGATTCTGTATGTATTTCTAAACTAAAAGTATAAAGCTCAAAGAAACCATAGCTTCAGTAGTTGTCCACATCATTCAATATATGTGTGAAAAGCACAGCAAAACAGAATGTTTCCACTGCTTCCCAGAACATAATATCCAAATCATCTCACTTGCTCTTCAAATCAGGCATTATGTTGTGTTCTTCTAAGAACACAGTGTACACTGCTAAATAGAAGTCAACAATTATCATGCAGGTAACTCTTCTGTAATCCAGAGTGTGAAGGAAGCTGACACTCTCGCTGGTGCTGCTGTGTGTATTTTGCCCCAGCATCCCTGAACCTGAGCTTGTTTGTGTGTGTGTGTGGTGTTGGGGGGCTGCTGTTAGCACAGTGCAAACAAAGAGAATACTTCACCCTGTTCTGAGTTTTTCTGACTCACGGAGGTGCCATCCACATAGTCCTTTTAAGTCTTTGGTGTTTATCACTAGAATGCTTCTCTAAAATTTATGTTAGGTCAGACAGAGGTCAATGTGCCCTGTATGAAGCCTGGGTTTACGCCCCTTTGGCAGTTTTAATAAAAGACTCTCATCTTTTGTCATATGTTGGTTTGCTCTTGCAAACCTGTGGCAAACTAGGTAAGACTGGAATGCATACTTGTTTTGTCACTTGAATTAACTTCTCTGCACAATAGTTGTGAGTCAATGTGTCATTTTCCCCATTCCAGGGGCTATCTATGTTTTGCTTACTAGCAGTCAGCGCATTGCTAATGACAGCTGTGAACGTGACTACAGGCAGAAGCACTGCTTCAGTGCCTCATAAACCTGAGTAACTGATAGGAGATTGCTTTAGACTTCCAACCCTATAAATTTTCCAGATAATATTTTCTGAGTTTAGAATGCGTGAACAAGTGTTCCCTTATCTGACTTAAATATCTAGTGAGATTTTATCTGAAGACTGTTGGGTAGTTCTGGAAACACACATAGATATATCACCGATCTGTATCCTGGTGATAGGGAATTATGCCTCAAATCTCAAGGAGAAAGGACAGTGTTCAAGGTGTGTACCAGTGACTTCTGAAAAGTTTTCACCAAAACTGTGTAAGATCTTTTAAATAAGGAATTATTGTAGGAAACTGCTGCTTAAAATGCTTGATTTACTTGACTAACTGTAGCAGATTGGTTTAAATGAGGATATATTGTGTTTGCTAGTTGGGAAAGAAAGGGGGGGAAAAGGAAGTGGCCTATTTCATTTGACTGAGTCCTAAGGAAGGAATGAAGGTAACTTAGTGACAACTCTCATCATCCAGCAGATTGCAAAGTACTGATCGTTAGACTGCCAAACTCAATGTGTGTGCATACAGTGCTACGTAAGAGGCCAGAGGTTACTGTGAACTTTCTGTCCTACCAGTGAAGGTCCAGGTGCTGGGCATTGCTAGAAGCAAGATCACAGATTAGGTAGTCAGTGGCCTGGGTTATCCTGTTTCTGTGGCGCCATGGGTCATGAAGAAATATCAGTCAAGAAAGCCAAGAATTGTCATTGCTTTGCAGGTCAGATTTTGGTATCCATCTGTATTTGTTTGACTTCTTGAGCATCAGTCCTGACTTCTGTATGCCGTTTGAAAGCTGGAATTTAGGTGATGCAAGGTAGCAGGTTTTAGTTTCTCAAGGGTTTTTCCTTGTTTTTAAAACCCAGAGCAAGTATGTTCCAAGTTTAGTTTCCTGTTCCTAGGTTGTTTGCTGGGGACAGAATGGAACATTGCTGCCTAGCAGCAGAGGAATTCACATTAAACAACATTCATTTTCAAGCTCTTCACACAGAATTATTTAGGCTGGAAAGGACTTGTTGAGATCATCTAGTCCAATGCCAACTTCCTGCATCATCCTAACATTAAGCTGAAAATAGACTGATGTGGGCCAAATTTATTATCAGTCAGTGCTGTATGCTTTTTTAAAATCAGTCTTTACACCAAGCGTTTAAACAAGCACACAGTAAAAGAAGCTATAATTGTAATAATTGCAAAAAAATGTTAGAAATTATTTTGAGGTGTCACACGCACTTGAGCAGTCTTTTATTTTATGTACTTGCTTAAATGTACTGAGATTGACTAAACGAAACCAAGATATGTGGTGTTTCAGTGTCAAGTGGCCAGTACAAAGCATGTTGTACGGGAATTTGATGTTAATAAGGAAAGTTTTCCGGGCTGAATTGTGACAGCATATCAGAGTTTACATGTGCAAAACCTCTCCGTGTTTCAGTCCTGGGTTCTTTGCTCTGCCGGTGAGCCTCAGTTTATTTCTGCTTTGTTAAATACCTTCCTCTTGCAATACAGGTCCAAAACATGCTTTAGGAGATCAACATAGTAACTTGGATATAAGTTTGATGTTAATATTGACATTTCCAGCACCCATTTATCCTTCATGACTCCTTGCTTGTGGATTTGAAATTTCCAGTAGTGGTCTTGGGATAGTCTAGCCTGCTCAGTTGAGTATATACATCTTGAATGCTTTTTCTGCAGTGTGATGATGGATTAGAGGCATCTCTTCTGGCTTGTATGCCAGTCTTTGGTCATCAGGTAAAGTAGAGATCTTACAGGTGTTTGGGTTTGAAGTATTTTACTGGAGAGG
>VZTZ01032224.1:959-11558 GCA_013400955.1 Drymodes brunneopygia | reverse complement strand
TTCTGTGAGCCTGTGATCTTGAGGGTGACCATCTGTGTGTGCCAGACAAGATGAGCAGACAGACTGTGGCAATCTGTGTGTCAGATCTTGGCCACCGTAGCGCCAAAGGGGTTGGCACTCAGTAACATCAGCTTTACTGATATGAGTAAACCTGGAACTTGACCCCCACCTGTCAGGCTTCTTTTGCAATCCTAGGGAATGTTAGAACTGACTTCCTCTGAATTTATGCTCGTCAGGGCTATTGATGCAAATGGTAGCTCATCTCTGTATCTGCACCAAATAGAGTGAATCACTGATGCATTTCCCTGTCCTCTGTTTGATCATCAGCCCTGAAATACAGCTCCTGTTCTGCTAAGGGCCTCTTCTGGGATCTTAAACAGGTCTTCAGCTGTATAGGAGTGTTCACCTCATCTACTTAACTCCTTCAGCATGTGCCCTGTAATTTAGTGCACCCGAAGTTAAGAACTGAAATTCTCAACATAGAGAATGGAGAGAATTGAACACCTCTAGGGGATGATTAAGAGCACTAAAGTTAAAGACTTAATGTTACATAGTGTAAATAACCCCTCAGTTACCTCTCAGTCACATGCAACTTTTCCTGGTGAATTCCTGACTCATTCATACAATGAAAATGCACAGAATGAAATGAAAGAAGGGTATTCAATATTTATTTTAATCTGGATGCTGTGTGGATTCATAACATGTATCATGCAAACTTCTGAGGCTGATAAAGTTGAGGTGCTGTGAAGAATTTTTTCAATGCCTAATCAAAAAATACAAAGAAGGCATTGGAAGTAGCTGGTTTGTTTTACCTTCTTTTGCCTTGATGACTTATTTGGAATGTCCCTTCTGAAAGCAAATGCTGTCTCACAAACCAATGTATTTCTGAGCATCTTTGGAATGAAGAATGGAAAGAATGAGATAAAGCAGCAAGGAAAGTAATTACTTTGTAAATTGCAGGTCAGCTGCATGAAGACTACGATAAAATATATCACTATGCTTTGCTCAACTCTTTTTTACAAATAAAGATTATACTTATAAGTTGAAAAGTTATGGCAGGGCTGAAGACAGGAAACTGCAACCTGTAATTCAAGCAACAAAACAACCCCCTTCCCTCCTCTCCCCCTCCCTGCCCTGGTTTTTCTATACATTTTGACAGAAAAATGTATTTCTATGGGTAAAAAAACCTATCTCAAAAGAATTACTGTGTGATGCATGTTTCTTCCCAAATCTTGCTTATCTAATTGGATTGCCACATTCCAAAAAAGGGTCTCTTGAGTTCATATTAGCTGTTTCACCATTTAAAGACACATGTAAAAATTAAGCTCTGTAAAAGCCATGTACCATTAACTCCAAACACACTATATATGTACAATGAGGAGAAATGATGGAATTTTCAAAAACCATAATGATTTTCCTTAGGAAAAGACATCATCTTTTAATCTTGTGTGTGGAATGCTTTTCTTTTTTTCCCCCATGTGACTTTCCCTGTCAAAAGCAGTAGTACCAAAGGTCAAAAATAGTTTAGGATGCAGGAAATTACTCATAACTGATAAAACTAAAAATACAGAATTTAGGTAAAGACTGCTTAAAGCCCAGAAGGTCACAGATGCAGGCTCTGCTCCAGTTGATTCAACCTAAGCCTCAACATAGAAGATAATACCAAATTTTCACCCCACAGTCCCTAAAAATATCTTTCTCTGAGCTTGCATTAAAGGTGAGACAAGAGGGTTATTGTGCTGTGGCCAGCTCAGCCTCCTCACAAAGCACCTCCTGTTGACTGTGTTCCTGTTAGTGGTTTC
This sequence comes from Drymodes brunneopygia, assembly GCA_013400955.1. Taxonomy (NCBI): domain Eukaryota; kingdom Metazoa; phylum Chordata; class Aves; order Passeriformes; family Petroicidae; genus Drymodes; species Drymodes brunneopygia. The sequence goes on along the minus strand of VZTZ01032224.1, from coordinate 9,756 downwards.
TCCCTCACCCTCCAGTACAACCCCAGTATGGAAAAGGCAAAAGCACCACCACTCCTAAGGGTAGCAAACCAAACCTTTGCTTTACCCTAACAAAGCAAGCATAATCTTTGCCTCAAGGTTATGACTTCAGGTAGAACAATCCACCCTAGCATTGATGGTAACCCCTTAATGTGGGGGTTGAAATGTGGCACCGAAGATTGGGAGCTGATACTGTAAAGGCACTGCCAGGTGAGATTATGAAGGGAAATTGTTAAATAGTGTTATAATGGCAGCTCCTTCAGTTCTTCCACTTTGATTTCCTTCCTTTCTCTTTCCAGCTAAATTTTGCCACTGAGCATATAATCATGCATATCTTAATACCACCTGTCTTCTTTCATATTTTTTACAGCTGAGTCAGAGTTTTAATTTCAATTTTCATCGATCAAAAGGTTTTTATCCTGTCTCAGACAGAGAGGTAGAGGTTTTCCAAAGATAATAACAGTTTCAGTAGCCTGCAGAAAATTTTATTTCTATTTCTTTTAGCTGTAGAGTTTTTATGCTCAGCAGACTAGTATCCAAATACTGCTGGGAAAAATATGACAACAAAAAGTGTGCTAGGGATTGCCAACACAAGTACCTGCAACCAAAATCTCCACATGGAGGTGAGACAGAATTTTTCTCCAAGGACTCAATTATGAAGTTACAAGAGTCAGTGGCTTTTGGTTAAGTCTAACTTGTAAAGAAAAACTTATGTCTGACATATCCCAAGTGACAGCTTGGTGAGGATGCTCCTTCCCTTGTCACACTCAGTCTATGCATAGCAAATGAAGTGCTCCTCGAAACAGTGACAATGCAGGATCTGCTTCAGAGCCTGGACCCTCTGCCGTGGAGTCTCTAACAGGCCTGGCACATCATGGGCAAGGGAGGAGGAAAGACTTGCACCTTCCTCCTTGTCTCTGTGTAACAGCCTTTCAAAGCCTTACCATAGAAGACTGTTAATGGGATATTTTGTGGTAGCATGCAGCCTATGCTGCCTACTGTAGTAGAAAATAGGACACCAACTTGCTTTGGATAAATCCTTTGGAGTTATTATGAACCACACTGAATATAATTTTCTTTAACAGAATGTGTTAAAAATGCTGACAATAATATTGTTCATGCCAGAATCTGTGCTTTAAGATGTTTTAGTTGTGAATTAACTCTCCTAGTGAAGCGTTGAGTGATGAAATCATTCAGCTTCTCTCATTTTAACATGTGATTAAACTAATATAGCATATTTCTTATTAAATTTGGCAAGAAAGCAGCTGTGAGCTACACCAGTTCCAGATCTTCCCAGTGGTGGGATCTTCCAGCTCAGAGTGATAGAACACTGCACTCCCAGCTGCAAGAGTCATTCAATCTTCACTGTATTTACCTACCTTTTAAACACTTTGCCATTGTTGACTAATTTACCAGCAGCCTTTTATTCATCACAGCACCCATCTCTTTCCCTTCCTCACTTATTTTCCATACCAACCTTATCTTCCCACTTGCATAACTCCTTACCCAACTCAGCATTTGCTTTACCTTTTCTGTTCTTTTTAGCACCTGCTCTTACAAAATCTCTTTGTATCTCCTGCTGTTCCTGATGTGCCCTCAGGAAGAATTATTTATAGCCACACCACGAAGTCACCAACTTCAGGCAGATGAAGTTGGAAGGCACTTGCAGAAAACGCCCCTGATTAAGGAGGGTCACTCAGAGCAAGTTGCCCTTGGCCAGATGGCTTTTGAATATCTCCAAAGACGGAGATTCCACAACCTTCTTGGGCAAGCTGAGCCAGCACTGGGTCACTTTCACAGTAAAAAGTGTTTTATGATATTCAGACGGAACATGTGTTTCTGTTTGTGCCCATTGCCTCTTCAATACCTCTATTTACCTCTTTCTCACCTCTTTCATCTCTAAGTGTTCCAATGTACAGCTGTGATAGCAGTCAAAGCGCTGGTCCATGGGCATCCACTGCTTGGCATTCAGCTGATTTCCCTATTGATTGCTTTCATCTATTATCCTTCAGGTTACAATATACTCATAAATTCACAAAAGAAATGGCTTTCTGTACTTTTTCTCTGCTTCTGCAGTACCTACACAATTGTTTCCAATCTATGCCTGGGGTTCTCTTCTCTGACACCACATAAATACAAATAGCAACAATTCCTTCATCTAAAGCTCCTAAAACCTTATTAGGGAAGAGCATTCATATGCACAAAACATGAGGGAAGAACAACAGTATCATTTCCCTACAATCGACCTCAATGTCTGTGGAAGACCCCGCAAATGTGTCTACTCATGGCCAGTAAAAGTATTTGATTCCCCATCACCAATCTGAAAGTTCAGTATTCTTATCAGGCACATCATTATGCAATTCAGAAGGCCTTAAAGATTTTTCTTTTAAATTGTAGATTTTTTCTCCCATAGTCCTGAAAACATTGATGGAGTATGTACCATACTTTGGTGGTGAACTTAGATCAAAGCCAGATTTTTGTCTTTGCATTCCTCTGATCTTCAGCAGCCTTGAGGATGCTCTAAACTACTTCAGAAATCAACCTGCCATGGTCATGGCTATCTTGCATCCTATCTCTTCCTGGTGATGGCTGAAGAAGATTAGACTTAAACTGAGTCTGAAAGCATACATCTAAATTCTGAAGAGACACCCACCTTGCAGACTGTAGAACCTGTCCTGCACCACTTTCAGGGCTGGTGCACTTTCCTTATGCAGGCATAGCTTTCTGCTGCATCAGTAGTATCTTTTAAAATTTATTCTATATTCTTGGCTATTTTTTTCTGTATGCACAAAATAAAACAACTGCAAATGTAGGTCATCACCTGTGCTTTATATTTAATTTTCTAGCAGCATATTTGACCTTGTTTTCTGATTGCTTCTCCACTATTTTTTTTGGAAATACAAGGAGAACATTCCATTGGCCCAAACCCCCTGTAGTTCTATTTATGCTTTCATTTACACAAGGTAAAACATAGAGTCATTATTTTTGAAAACTGTAAACCAAATATACAGATTTCCCTACACTTGAAAGGTGTTGTTCATTTGTTTTTAATATCTTCAGGGTTTTTTGTTTTGTTTTTAATCAGAAGCTTCTTGCTATGAAACACAAACACTTCTTTTAGTGCTTGTGGTTTTTTGGTCTTTTATCTTGCTTTAATTAGCTCACTTGGGAAGTAATGTAACTCTATTGCAGAAAAAGCTGTATCAGTAGCTGAATCCTTCTTTTCAATTAACCATACAAATCCAGGCCTTCTTCCCACACTCATACTGCATTATTTCGCACTTGGCACAACTTACTTCTGTCAAAGTCCTTCATTATTTTAAAGTCATCCTGACAGGATGCTTCCTGTCTTATTTTGTGCCAGCAGGCAGAAAGATGCACCCTTTTTTCACCTGTCTGGAGTCCACCATAGCAACCATGACCAGGGTTGCATACAGGACTGCAAAGTCTTACAATACCTTGCTACTGAAACAGAGTAATCAAAGTGAGATTTAACACCTCCCCCCTCCCCCCCTAATTCCTTCCAAAGCCATAAAATGGAATTTTTTGTCTTGCTGCAAAGCAATTTCTGCTGAATAGAAATACAGAAACTGCAATCCTTGCTAGTATAGAGGGGCCTTATACTGATTTTATAGAACATTGTGCAAACAAGGGAAGACTTTAAGGGTCAGTTTTGCTCCCAGGAAACTCCACACTACAGGTGTGTCAGGAAGGCAGAAGCATGGACAGGCAAACAAGGAGAAATAGAGAATTGTTTCCTGGATACACAGGGCAGAATTAGGAAGGCCAAAGAAAAGCTGGAGTTGAGATTGCTGAAGGACATCAAGGGCAACAGGAGATCAAGAGCAACAGGAGAGGTTTCTACAACCACAACAGCAACTAAAGGAAGACTGAGGNAGCAGCTTCACAAAGACGTAACAATGTGAGAAATACATGTAAACTGGATATAACAAATATTGTGTCTTTCCAGTAATGTACTGAAAAATGGAGATCTCTGTAACTGAGCAATGTAGCTAAATATTTCCACAGAGCACATCATAACGATTTGCAATTTCACTGTTAAATTCTTTTACATCTTTTGTAGTACCTGCAGGTACATGTGCCTTGTCAGTGTGATAGCCTGATAACAGGCTGTACTATTTGATGTTATTTTCTAACACTGTTTGCATTTAAACTAAAGCTACACAATATGTACTGCAGGCAAAGTTCACTTAGAAATGTAACTGAAATGCAAACATGAACTTGGTGTGACCTGTTTTATGTAAAACCTCCACAATCAAAACCTAATGTGTCACACAGACAGCATTAATATATACTATACTACAGCCTTTCATTAAACCTTCTACTAGTGCAGGAATATTTTNGCTCAGTCGCATCTGACAAGGGACTGCACCCACGCCAGTCCAACGGGCAAGGGTGGACATGACATGAAACTTTTATCTCCACCTCTGGAGTCTATTTTAGCTTTTAAATCACATCAGTATGAGAATTTTTCCCCCCAATATTAAATTAAAATGTTCATCTTTTCCAACTTCATCACATTAGCTCTGGTTACTTATTTGCCCAACTTTGGATTATCTTTATTCATCCATTGGGTTCACACATTTTAAATTCTCTGAGCTTCTCAATCATTTCTCAACAAAGCTCTATCTGATGAGTTCTCTAAATTTATTCCCTACAGCTCTCCTGGTAATTTGCATTACTTTTGCCTGGACACTTCATTTTGCTAATACTTTTCTGGTAGTAACTGTGCAGAATTCTAAATATTAGGGCTGAGGTCTTGGGCTGAGCTGATACATGGTCAACCCAGCTTGTGAAAAGGCATGAAGGTAAAATTTCTTTCTTGATTTCCCTGCAATTGGTATATTTTTGGTGCTGATCTATCTTTGATACAAAATAAAGGACGTTGACAGTTGTTTCAGTGAGCCTGATGGAGCAGACAGGGTTTCTGGAGCACTCAGACCCCTATAACCTGTGCTCTGTTGCACCTGGTCCTGCTCTACATCCTGGGAACACACATGAGCAAAGAAGAGTGTTGTCTGCCTGGTGAACATGCACCCTTCTGATTTGTCTGTTGACATGATCTGCAGCCTCAGGTATTTGTAAGCTTCCCAGCAGTGTCACCAGTGCTGTGGAGGATGGTGACCTGCCGTGGGACCCACACGGGGCAGGACCCTCTAACCATAAACCCTGTTGCTAACCACACACCAGGAATATTGATTATCAAAATAATGAGCATTTATGCAGCCTCAGAACAGACATGAAGTATACATTCTGCAGCACTACTCCCACCTTTCAGAGTTTAAAAGGCACTGTAGAAATTATGAAAGTCACCCTTTACATTGCAATAGTATATTTTTTAAAATCAGCTGTTTTTCATACAAAAAGGAAATAATATGCGTTCAATTTTGATTCCTTCCTTATCACTTCCCTGAGAAAATGACAAAATACTTAAATAAAATTTAAAAAAATAAGTAAATGGGCTCTTTTATGACTTAAAATTTATTAAAAAATATAGACAGGATTCCTCATACATATTGATATATTCACTGCCATTACATTTTGAGCTTCTGACCATTTACATTCTTTGCATTTCATATTTATTGATGAAATCCAACTCCTGCCTCTGCCCCGAGAGTAAGAGAGGAAACACAGCAAAGCCCATGAAATCTTACTAATAGAGTTGCAAGAACCCAATCAGATGAAGAAATCACTGACTGTATCTAAGATTTCTTCTCCTATTGGTTGACCTAAATGTAGAAATGTTGAAATATCCACAGTTATATGTTCTCTGAATATGGGGGTGAAATGTTGACCTCATACTAATACGAGATCTACCTCTTCAAGAGGCACTTTCAACAGGAAATGACTTTTACTATCAAGTATCTCTTTTCATTCTTCTATGCCCTTGAATACACTTTCTGCTGTAAAAAGACATGGCTTTTGAAGGACTACTATTTTTATCTATATGCATCTATCCTCATGAATCTTTTGTTTTCCATTTTAAATCAGAATATTTCATTAACTACTGTGCTTAGGTCTTAGGAGGGTAGCATTTTATTATCTCTATGCTGATTAATTTCCTTTGTATCCATCTGCTGTGGAGTGCTCAGGCTATCCTGCACACAAGGGAACACTGCATACAGTAAGCGGGTGGAATTTTGAATACCTTACAATTTCTGCAAGGAAGAAAGGAATCAAAACTACTGGAATCAAACACCAGCTCTTTATAAAACCATTTTCACCACAAAGCAGTAATTAAAATCTCCATTGCCTACATGGAACAGTCCTTAACTCATTTTTAAAATTTACAGATATTAAAATGAAATGTCAATTGAAAATGCATTAGCTGAANTCCCTCTTGCTTTAATGTATTTGAAATACATTTCTATCCTTATGGATTGCCAACAACCATGTTTCTTTTTCTTACAGTATTTATACACTGAACATTGCTTGTTATTTCTGATACTGCCAGTACATATGTCACTTTTATGAGGCAATTCTGCCCATAGCATTCATTGCACTTAAACTCTTACATTATTAACACTTCCTAATGATGTCTTACTATAACCTTCAATCATGTGCCTTAACATATCTGGGTTTTGGAAATATTGAAGCTGTTACATTCCTGCTAATGAGCATTGACATTCTTAAGCAATATACAGTTCAAGTACATTTTCATTTGCTTGGCTAAGCATTTTGCTGATCTAATAAGGAGATGGGAGCAACATTTGATACCAGTAATCCATGAAGTCTCCATGCAAATTTTGACACATCAGACGGATGACAGTGTGCTGAGCCAAACCTCCTACCAGAGAAGCTATAAAAGGCTGTACAGACGCACAGACATACACATATACACACACAATCTATCTCTTCACCACAGATTTTGCTACTCTGCAAAATCTATTATAGATTGACACATTATGCCAATTCAAGGACCATCTTTGATTTTCATTCCAGAAACTAGGAAAGAAATGTGGGTTATTTTGCTGGGACAAACCTTCCTGTATTACATGAGTCCACATGGCAGTGGCTTTATTCTGTACAGGAAAACCTCCTCCTCGAGAACCATGAGTATGTCATCTAAATAAGTGTGTTGAATAATGAAGTTAACATTTTGAGCCAATTCAGAATTCCTTTAATCAGTACAGTAAACTGAAATTTTATTAAAAAGTAAAAAAAGTGTAACCTTTAGGATTTGATTGTGCTATTATACAAAGACTTTGTAATAAATGTTTGATGTGCTTCAGGTAAACAACCCCTGCCTCAAATAGCAAGGTGCAGGTACCGAATAAATTTTTTATTTTATATAAATGTTCATAATAAAATTTGTAATTTTATTACAAATTCAAAACAATGACAATGTCATTGAAGTTAATGTGACTTCAACTGTTAATCTGAATGAGAGTGGAACTGCTTCTCGTATTCTTTCTCTTGTTCTGCATTGAATAATGTTACCTAGATTGACAGGGAACTTAGCCACAGGTAAGCTGCAAAACACAGCAACTGTTTATGCAACATTATGTATGCTTAAAATAATTAATACCTATAAAGATAGCTTTCTTCCCAGCATTTGGTCAAAAAGACATAACTAGAAAAGGTCAAAATAATAATGGATTTAGTCCTCCTGAAATGAAATATTTTCATATTTGAAAAACTTCTAAAAGAAGAGATTTGTAGAGTTTTTAGCATGAACATACTATTGCTTTTCTACAGCATTTTGGAATACTAAATTCATTCACAGTCATCACAAAAGCAGAAGACAGAGAAAGGGGTATCCAAAGTCTAAAGTAGTAAGGAGGTCACAGAGTATCCTATATTTAATTCTAAAGAATTTGCAACTTTTAAAAATCAAAAAAAAAAGTGTGCTTAGAAGAAAAAAATAAAAATAACCATACAATTCTACCTTTCTAAGAATGTGTGTTGCTTTCGCTTTTAGATTATATCCTAATAAGTTTGGAATCACAACTCTTATTTACTGCAACAGAACAAAACATTTCTGATTGTTTTTACTGGTTTTGTCATCACTATGAGAAAATATCCCCCTCCCAACAATACCAGGTACTACAATGAACAATACAAATGCTCAGTGTCAGGTAAGTCTGCACTTGACCTCCTTCTCCTCTGCCTTACCTGATGTTCCTGATTCTCTTTGGAATTCACACAGAATTCACCGCAGAAGGTAAATTGACTGAAATAAACCTTCTAGTGATGAAAAACAACACACGTACACAGTCTGACTTTTTATCTCAACGGAATGAGAAATCCCTTTTTTAAAACATTTTCTGGTAGAGATGAACTGGTTCATAGCAGTTGTGGCTAGATAATCAGCACAGACTGACTCAGCTACACTACATAGAAAGTTAGCTAAATACAGAATGATGTTCTTAAAACAAACGAAAAAATAATAAAGAATTCTTCAAATCAATCTATTAACACTGAGAACTATTAAAAAGAAGGCTTATAATTGTTTCATAAGTCTAATAACCAGTGTTGATAAGGAGAGGAAAATTCATCTCTCAGAGTATGTATGCTCAAATAAGTTACTAGATCTGTGTAAGAATTCAAAAATCATCTCCTTCTGAAGGAAAACAAAAATTTCTTTGCTCTGGTTGGTATAATTTTCACCAGTAAACTTAAACATTGAAGTCTTAATGTGCTTAGCAAAACTTGTGACAGAATAATTAGGAAAATTCCTCCCCAAAGAAGGCGTTACAGTCAAGAATAAACCAGGAAACTGGAGATAAAACTTCGCATGGTCATTTCCAAAAGTCTT
>VZTZ01032219.1:750055-761485 GCA_013400955.1 Drymodes brunneopygia | reverse complement strand
GGCGCGGCGCGGCCGGGTTGGGGCTGGGGGAGCTCGAGGCTGCGGTGTCCGCTAATGAAACACAACACGTCCCGAACGGGAACTCTTCTCCGTCCCGTGCCAGCCGCTCGCTCGCGTTCGCTTGCGATGCCGGCTGCTCCCGGGGCAGCTGTTGTGGCGGCGCTCGGCACGGGGCGGGGGCGGCGGAACAGCGCACTCGGCGTGTGACAGCCTGAGCCGCCGCAGGAGCCTGGACTACAACCCGGAGCCTGCCGGGAGGAAGCGCAGGGACGCGCCGCAGGAAGCGGGGCACGGCGGCGCTGCCGTAGCGCTGCCGCGGTCCCGCACGGCCGCCCCTGAGTCACCGGAGCGGCTTGTGCGGGGCCGAGCGGCGGTGCCGGGCCGGCACCTCCCCCGCCCTGCCCTGCCCTGCCGTGACCCCTGGGAGGCACAGCCTGGCCGGAGGAGGCGGCGATAGCGGAACGTGAGCGAAGCTGTGGGCGAGGGGAAGCGAGCGGGGCGGGCGATGCTGTGCCGTGCCGTGCCATGCTGTGCCGTGCCGTGCCGTGCCGTGCCATCCTGCTGCCCGGCTGCTGCCTGGCTACACCCAACTACTGCGGGCTGTTGATAAGAGGTGCTGCTCGCCAAGGGGTGGGACCCCATTCGAGAACTCTTTTTCTCGGAACGAGGATTAAAATACTGGTCTTTGATGCAGACATTGTATTTTCGCCAATTTTGTGTTCTCTGCAGGGAGTCTTGTGTGATTTTTAAAAAGAGGTCAATCTGGCATTGCAGTTTCATAGCTTAATTGGCAAAATTGATCTGCGTTTGCTTGTTGGAAGGTGCTGTGATGCTAATTTTAAAACACCTAAATAGATGTTTATTTTGAGAATATATAATAATATCATCATGGCCTATCAGTACACATATTGTAAAAACTAGAAGGTATGGCAAGCAAAGTCCCATAAACAGCAAACAGTATTTATATTTTCGTTTTAAATATGCTTTTAAAGTCTAATCATTAGAATAGCACTGGTAAGTGTCATTGCAACTAGTTTGCAAACTGCGGAAAGAGGATCTAAAGTTCACCTTTTCAAAAGCATATTTGATGGGGTTATAGTGGACCTCATCAATGCTGAGTTGCCATTGCTGCTAATAATTTTTAGAAGTCAGGCATGATTGTTTGTTCCTATAAAATGAAGCAACCAGAACAAGCAGTTAGCTTCTGGAAGTAGTTTCGGTGAGGTAGTAAGATTTGGTCTCAGATTTGGGAAGACCTGTATAAGTGAACATATTCAGATTGGTATGCACACAAATGACAAATCTGTATTTTTAAGAAGCAAATTTTTATAGCCCAGACAAATTGCTCTTATGGAATTTCACACAGGTTCAATTATTCAACAAGTTCAACAAATTCTTGTTCTCCAAGTTTTCATAGTACTATTCTCAAAATTAACGACTCTTTGGTTGTTCAGCCAGTTTTAAAGGAACAAAAATCCCTCCAACAACCTAGGAGCACAGCTGTCTTATATTGCTGTCCTGCATCCTGTATATTCTTCTATGTGCTTGCACTCACATTTTCCAAGCTGCTAAATCTCATGGGAAGACCAAAATGCTGTGTCTTAAACCTCTGATACAACTGATAATCTTAGTGAAAGGAGAATGTGAAGGGAATAACCCAGAAAATAAAATAATTGGGATAAAATTTTATTTTATTGCCTGACTGTGGAAGGCAAATATATATTTTAGTGCCCTGGTGAACATAGGAATAGCTGTCAGGTTCTGGAGACCTACTTGTATATGCATAGCTGAACTTAAGGATGGAACACACAGACACTGCACTGGCACAAAGCAGCAATTTTACAAGCAGAGAAACAGACTGTTCTTTTCTTTTTAACCATCTGCTGTAATGACTTCTTTCTGGAGTGTTCATTGAAAGGCAGAGATAATTATTCAACTGAGCAACGGGAAAAGGAATGGGATAATTGCCATGAATGCATATATCAGCCAATAATTGAGAGGAACTTCTACTTGTAAAAGAATGCTGGGTAGCATGTGGATAACTGTTGATCTCCATTTATAGAGTCCCTTTAATTTCCAGCAGATTCAAAGATCACAAACCACTGCCCTATAAAAACAAGCGGGGAAAACAATCCTACTTGGCAACAATGAGGTAAGTTGCAAGGCTTTTAAAACTAAAATAATTTATATTCATATTTTCAAACATGGTATTTGCACTTTGGAAAAAAATGATTCAAAATTCTGTGAAAAAAAAACCCACACAGATACTGTTAAAAACTGTACTTCTTTGGCTGTCCTGGATCACTGAATTTGATCAGAATTCCCTGCTGAAAACCTGGAAATTACTCACAGAGTAACATGAATAATATGTATAGTTGAGTAATGGTATTATAATAATATGTATAGATGAGTAATGGTATTACAATATTATGTATAGATGAGTTAGGAGCAAGCTTAGAATGTTCATCTTATGTTCAATTCATACTAATCTTGCAAGTAAAGGAGGAGAAAAGGAAAACTGTGTGAAGTGCCAAACTCTGCACCTAGAATGGGGCAACCCTGGAGGTACAGACAGACTGGGGAACGAGAGGCTGGTGAGCAATGCCACGGGGAGGGACCTGGGGATCCTGGTTGATGGCAAGTTGAACATGGGTCAGCAGGGTCCTGGCAGCCAGGAGGGACATCCCTGTCCTGGGGGCATCGGGGACAGCATCGCCAGCAAGGCAAGGGAGGGGATTGTCCCCCTCTGCGCTGATGGAGCCTCACCTCAAGGTGGTTCTGTGCAGTTTTATAAGAATATAAGAATACGATATAAAGATTTAAAGCTGTCAGAGAGTGTCCAAATAAGAGCTACAAAGATGGTGAAGGGCCTTGAGGGGAAGCCATGAGGAGCGGCTGAGGTCACTTGGTCTGTTCAGCCTGGAGAAGAAGGGTCTGAGGAGAGACCTCACAGCTGTCTACAGCTCCCTCCCTTGGGGAAGTGCAGGGGCAAAGCACATCTCTTCTCTCTGGTGACCAGTGACAGGACTCAAGGGAACGGCATGAAGCTGTGTCAGGGGTTTAGGGTGGGTATTAGGAAATACCTAACCATCTTAACCACGTGGCAGTTGGGCACTGGCACAGGCTCCCCAGGGAAATGGTCACAGCAGCAGCCTGAAAGAGTTCAAGAAATGTCTGGACAATGCCCTCAGGGACATGGTGGGATTTTGGGGCTTCTCCTGTACAGAGCCAGGAGTTGGACTTCAGTGATCCTGAGTTCCTTCCAACTCAGGATATCCTGTCATTCTGTGAAGAACATTTGAGGGGCTGACTTTCTAGAAGCTGCTTTTTAAGACTTCTGTTTAGTTCCAAGATGACAAGTATCCAGAAACCTCTGCCTTAAACTAAATCTGCACTCACAGTTAGCTGATAGGTAGCACCTAGCATCTGACATTGCCATTTTCTCATGAGTTCTGGATGTATCAGTTCAGATGGTTCTGAGATTGTTGCATTCCTGTATTACTCCATTTGGCATGTTTCTTTTGCTCCACCTGTGTGTTATAACCTTAGTATGATCAGCATCACATTTTTTGTAATGATTACCATTATCAAGCAGATACACAAACTATTGACAAAATGTCCAGCAAATCAGTTATAAAGATTGTTCCTTCTGTGTGGTGCCTGAGCAACAGAAAAAGAGTCAGTATTTTATTTCCTCCTTTCTGCCAGAGCTTTTGAGTAGCACCTTCTCTCCTTTTTGCTTCCCAGTTAAGGTAGAGCTCCTGCAATGCTGAAAACACTGAATCTCTGTACAAATTTGCTTTCTACTTTAAGCTGGATAGATTCAGTGAGGTGCATAAATGTTCAATCAAAAATGTAGTACTAAGAAAATGGGAAGCAATGAACACTCTAAAGAACTATTCCAGATTTATTTTCACAAAACAGTGAAATCCAAAATTAGCCAAAAAAAGTGAAAAGCAAGTGAACATAGAAACTGAGTACCAGAAGCACCTGTCTCTATAGTTGAAAGTAATTTGCCAAAGTGCTAAAGTCCTCCTTATTTACTTACTTCAATGAAAATGTACTTAATATTTTGGGAGTTTTGATCAAGAGAGAAAACTGTACATGGGTTTAACAACTTCCTTTCCTGTTACTTGTTTTAAAGGTGTTTTCACTTCTGTAAGCTTCCAGGAAGAGTTATGGGAATCCGCCTACTACGCTTCACCTCTGTGGTGATCATCGTCTTGCTTCTTGTGGCAGGTGCTTTAACAGCTTTGCTTCCCACTATCAAAGATGACAAATTGCCCAATTCAAGAAGGGAACCAAAAACCCAGAGTCAGTCTGCCTTGGATTCGTTCACTCTTATTATGCAGACATACAATAGAACTGACTTACTGCTCAAGCTTTTAAATCATTATCAAGCAATCCCCCAGCTACATAAAGTAATTGTTGTGTGGAACAACATTGGTGAGAAGACACCAGAGGAAATGTGGAATTCCTTGGGGCCTCATCCTGTTCCTGTTGTCTTTAAAGTTCAAACTGTAAATCGTATGAGAAACAGACTGCAGAATTTCCCTGACCTGGAAACAAAAGGTAATCAGCAGTTTGTATCACTATTACTACTATTATTTTCATGTTGGAAATCTGAATGCTAAAAGAGAGACAATTGAGTTATACTGTGTAATAAATCAATGGATCTTTGGGGCCACTTAATAGAGTGTGGGTAGTATAGAGGAAACCTGTGTTGTGATAACAGATGCACACCAGCACCAGGCTATCAGTGAAGAGTAAAGGAAAAAAACCAGGAATGTCAAATGCATTTCAAGGCCTTTTGCAATCATTCACCATTTCTTTTGTGAGGCAGACATAGGTAGTTCAGCTTCTCTTTCTTCTATAGCATAAACTGGAATTCATAATGCATGTATTTGTTGAGTCTCTGCTCTAATCTGGACTTGAATCATCTGGTAAAGACTTGATTTAGTCCATTCCTCTTAAGATTAAGTTCTCAAGCATATTCTGCTCTTCTGAGAAACTTCCCTCCCTAGCTGTCTGGTCTTCTATCTCAAATTATGCATCCTTTTATTTAAGAGTACTTTCCCCAGTCTTTTCACTATTCATGTAAATATTCTTCCTAAGCTCTTTCTAGGAGGTGTACAACCATAAATCCTGTTTGTTTCAAGTGGAAAAAAACCCCATATGTTGCATTACAGACCTGACCTTACTCTATTTACTGCCCCTATCCTAACATGCCTGCTAGTCCAAACACATGATTTCTAGGAAGACACTGGAAACTTCAACTTCCCAAGTGTTTTACTTACTGTAGTAAGATCTGTGCTAACTGTAAACTTTAAAAGCTTTAATGCATCTGCAGTTCAGATCTGAGAATATCTTTCCTTTTCCACTTCCTGGCAGTCTTTTGTCTAACACTCAAGGCAAAGAGTCTTCCTTCTGTAGTTAATGTTATTGAATGTTGCCTAGGCAATTTGTTTAACATGCTTACTTAGAACTTTCAGTGGTGAGATGAGTAAAATTTTATACTAAGAATCCTTTGTACGTCTCATATGCTAAAGAAGAGTATCTAACTCTATCCTAGTTGTATTTTTACAACTTTACACAAGATTAGTAGAATTTTAAGTTGGTTTGCCAAACTTAAAATTCCCAAGTTTTCTAACGTCTGTCTTTCCAGCTGTACTGCAGATGATCAAAGGTTGCTGAGTTCTGTAACAGCCTGGCAAATAATCTAAAACTTAGTTCTGCTTTCAGTTACCACAGAGCTGTAACCTTGCTTCAGCTTTAAAATCCAATTATGTTTTTTCAATCTACTTTCAAGGAATTGCAATTCAGCTTAATCATTGTAGAAATTTTATATTTCATAGTAAATATTGTGCTGCATACTGTGCTCATTAATCTTTTGATCAATTAGAAGTTTTTCTCTTTTTTTCCTCCCTTCAGCTGTTTTAATGATGGATGATGACACACTAGTCAGTGCTCATGACCTTGCTTTTGCCTTTTCCGTTTGGAAGGTAATGTTTTGCATCGTGGCAGGCAGTATTTGTGAGTTGCACTTGAGATTAATAGTTTTAATTAGAGCAAAACTGTATCATATTGTTTTACCATTGGTTTTCTAGATATAAAGTTAGATTTTAGAAAGTTTGAAGTGTTGAATAGTAGAACTTGCAAAAACGTTCTTTAGTAGTAGCTATATCTGTAATCTGTAACTTTAAAATTTTAACTCTTACTTTACAAAACCATGAAGTTGCTAACTGCTGAATTTATTTAAATGTATGATAGTCTGTGTGTTTTGTTTTGCAAAACACGGGAAATTGTCTGTAAACTTATTTTCAGTGCCAAATACACAGCTACCAGTTACGGGTTGATTATTGTTTGGCATTATGTGATGTGGAATGAGGCAGACTGTCTGTTTCGTGAAACTGTATTTAATTGCAACATTTATGCAGATCAAAGGACCATAAGCCAACAATTTAGTTATTTTCTATCAATAATGTTGTCCTCCATTCATTTAAAAAATGCATAGATCTCTCTTATGAACACACTTCAGTGAACCCCACACTGTGAAATATGTCTTGAATTCCATTTTTTTCTTTCAGCAATTTCCAGAGCATATAGTGGGATTTGTTCCTAGGAAGCACATTTCTACTCCTTCAGGCGTGTACAGTTATGGCAGCTTTGAATTGCAGAACCCTGGATTTGGGAATGGAGATCAGTATTCCATGGTGCTCATTGGTGCAGCGTTTTTTCACAGTGGGTATTTAGAAGACTTTCAGCGGCAGCCAGAACCAGTTTACGCCTTAATAGATGAAACTCAAAATTGTGATGATATTGCTATGAATTTTCTGGTAGCCAGGCATACTGGAAAGCCTTCAGGAGTGTTTGTGAAGCCTGTTGATATCAGAAATTTAGAAAAAGACACTAATAGTGGCTATTCTGGAATGTGGCACCGAGCAGAGCATTTGTTACAGAGATCCTACTGTGTAAATAAGCTGGTTAATATTTATGATGGCATGCCCTTAAAATATTCTAATATCATGATTTCTCAGTTTGGTTTTCCTAATTATGCCAATCACAAAAATAAAATGTAACCCAATGAATTTAAGGTGTTAAATGTTCAACAATACTCAGTGAATTGTACTGAGTTCAAGGAGAGAAGAAGGTGTAATTGCTGCATCTTGGCCATCCCTCTTTGTAGCCTCTGATTTTTCTCCACTAGGCTTTTTATGTATTTTCTTTCCTTTCTGACTAATTCACAAAGTTAAGTTTTGAGAAAACTTAAAGAATATATAGCCGTGCTTAGCTGTGATAAAATCATCCTCTTTCCTTAAAACCTGGAAAGCTACTCTAATGTATTAGGCCAGTTCTTCAGAAACATGCAGACAAAAATGCATTCCTACTCTTCAGATCTTAGCATTTGGATTTTTTTCCTTGAATATACATACCTAGTCAATTGAGGTCTAGGCGTATTTTTGACAGATATATGTTGAGATGCTTCCTTGCCTTCCCACTCCTCACCTCCTCCTACCCAGTTTCCAGTGAAGCTGTACAAGAGCTACAGTGAACTGCTGGCCAGGCTCTGGCCTCCTGTACAAAACCCCTCTGAAGTTTGTATATAAGCTACTCAGTGTTCTGAGATGTTCTGGAAGCTGCTATGAAAGCCAGAAGAGTACCTCACCTTAATCTCAGATAGTCCTTAAACCATTACCTACAATATCTACTCCTGCTGAGTTAATGGAAAATGATCTCTGATGTGGCTTTTTTTTTCTATTATTGATTTGCCCAGAGTTGCTGAAACAGTACAAGCAGCTGAAAGGTAAATCCTAGCGGTTGAAAATACAAGAAACATGAATATATGAAATATGAAACTTATATAAGCAGCCAGAAGAATTGGATGGAATGTTACTTATTAATATTTTCTTTAGTACTTAGCTTTATTTTGATATTTTGCATATACATTATTGCAAACATGCACCCAGGAAAATCCTCAATTTGTTAAAAATCTCTAATTTACAATTCCCAGTAAGAGCAGGATGTTCAACATTAGTGTACATTTTGTAATTTTACAGGTTTACTGGGTTTTTAGCTACTCTTTCAATGAGTATTTATTTTTTAGTTTCTTTTTTTCTCTGTTTTTGGTGGTTATGACAACAGAGTTAAAATGTACAATAAATGGGTAAAGCATTATGAAAAAAAATATTTTAAGGTACAGTGATATTTGAAAGGGATGGACTGTTATTAGTCTTTGAATTACCTGACTTTATTTATAGCAAGAAACAGAGCTGCTGTTAATGGCTTTTGTCAGATTGGGACTCTGTAGTTCTGGAAACCTTTTATTGACATAGAAAGGGCAAACCTTTTCCAATGAAGTTGCACAAGGGTTGGGCTTTTTTTGTGGTATGGAGGAGAGAATAAAAGACAGTGATTTTCCTGGATCACAGAATCAGGTTTGGCATCCAAAGCAGATTAAGTTTCATCTGCATCAGCTTTTAACTGATTCTTAGAATCAGTTCAAAGGTAGCTGTGGGCAATCAGTAACAGCTAATACCTACTACACAAATAGCATCTGCAAAAATGGTGTATAATTTCATCATATTTTCTAATAAGTTAGCTGAACAAAGAGTGAAAATATCACAAGTTCTTTACAGCAGGGTGTAAGTCTTTGAGGGGAATGAAGGATTCTTTTGCCTTGTTCTATCAGTGTTAAAGGATTCGATTTCTGTTCAGTGGAAGTCTTCCTAGTACTTTTGTAAGATTTAAAGGGCAGAATCTTAACATGGCAATGTAAAGTCTGCTTAATTTTGTTGTAATAGTGAAAAGTAGTTTTTAATTATTGTGCTGTAGTGCTAAATAGTGTACAAACAGGTCTATGGTCTTTCCAGAAATGCAAATTTCCCAGTGGTAGTTTACTGTATTTTATTTACTTACTTGTCTTCCATGATTTCTCTTCTGTGCAGTATCAGCTAGAGCTGTGAAGACTCACAGTTGTTGTTGACCTTATTTTTGAAATGTGAAATGAACTGTCAACTCAGCCAAATCTTAGTATTGGGCTCTTTGTTGGAGCGAAGGAGTTGTTTTGGTTTTGGGGGTGTTTTTTGTTCTTCTGTATCAGTGAAAGAATTATTAGAAGCTTTTAATGGTACTGTTAAATTTAATTTGCACCATTTTCAAATAAAATACAGAATGCTGACTTGTGATGTATTTCTTTTCTCATTATTGACCAAATTTTTCAGTGTTAAGATGTCTAAAGTAAGCTCACAATTTGCACACTCACGAGCAGCACCAAGATTTCTTATTTTTTTTTAATGTGTACTTGTTGGCACATACATTTATTTAATTTAGGTAAGGCCTACTTATGAAGGAAGAAAAGACATTAAAAAACCAACATCTTTAATCATTCAGTCTTAGGTAGCAAAGAAAATACAAAGATTAGACTTAAGCTCCAGCCATAATTCATTGTACTTTGGAACCAAAAGAGGTTGTTTGCTTATTTTTTAAAAGTGGATTTTTTTATCCCTTGGTGGTTATAAAGGTGCCTTAAGATTCTTTAGTGAAAATACATTACCAAGAAATTATATTTTAAACAAAATAATATGCATGTGATTATTTCTTCTGAGAGATTATCTTTATCTCGTTTGGAAATATTTTGGAGTTTAAACAATCATCACTATCTCTGAATGTTCTGTTGAAATTAGTGTTAATGCAGCACAGTGTTTTAAACATGGTATCTAAAATACATATTCAAAATATCCTAGATTAAAAAATCAGGATATAGTGCTAAAATGATACAACAGGACAAGAAAATTGCTTCTTTACAAAAAAATGCCACAAGATGTCACTGCAACCTTGATATTTGATCTCAAATGTTAAAACGAGTACATAGTATTGACTAGAATAACTAAGTTGTACTAGTTGAAAATATTCTTAAAGCTAGCATTTTGCAAAGTGAAATTTGTTAAATAATCATACTAATAGCTACAAGACACAATACTGGAATGGAAAAAATACAGAGGTTATTTTGCATATATTTTTACAGGGAAGAAAAGAAAGGTGAGTTTATTTCTGATGCTTACAAAGGCTGCAGCTGATTGCCACAAATGAGAACTTTCATGCAACAAAAACAGTATTTGTAACTTTGCAGAAGATATATAAACAATATACAAACATTTGACAGCTGGGCTTCAGTTTCTAGTCATATCTGCCTCCTAGATTCACCAGTCTAGCTAGATGGGTTTACATATGCTAGGCTTTAACACAAACTCTCTTTCTAGGGGTTCCAGATACTGGATAGTAGGTGTAGACTGGTCCATCTTTCCTTCTGTTGCCAAAGAGCCTTGCTAAAGCTATTTTGAGGCTGCTCATTCAAACTCCCCTTAAGCAGAGTGCAGCACTGACTTAGAAATGTGTTACATTGAACTGTAGTGAAAATCCGGGGAAAAAAGGGCATCAAAAAGCTGCAGTTAAGGACAATATACCTTAACACCCCTTCTCTTACACA
This sequence comes from Drymodes brunneopygia, assembly GCA_013400955.1. Taxonomy (NCBI): domain Eukaryota; kingdom Metazoa; phylum Chordata; class Aves; order Passeriformes; family Petroicidae; genus Drymodes; species Drymodes brunneopygia. The sequence continues at coordinate 750,999 of VZTZ01032219.1, read as the reverse complement.
GGATATAGGACCCCTTAGAGAATTGTTTGTAAATTAAAAAAACACCAATTAAATTGATTTTGTTAAGAGTTACACACAAGTGAAAGTCATAAAGAACAATACAAAGAAAAACAACCACTGATTTCAATGAAAAGGAAATATACTCTAACCTTTATTTATTTTGCTGCTACATAAGACTGCAGTCTCATTCTTGGAAGCCTCTTGTATGGAACAGTACTTACTACTGAGAATGAGGTTTTCTCAGGTTTCAGGATCGGGCACAAACAGGGTCATTTTTAGCACATTACTCTTAGAGCTCTTAAAGAAAAGGTTGAAAAAAAGCACTGTAAGAACAAGTTACAAAGTATTAGAAACAAAAGAAAAATTAAATAAGCAACTACAAAACAGCTGCACTGTTTTCTGGAATCCTTAATCTTATTTATGAAACTTTTAAAGATTACCCAGTGTTATGACATCAGATTAAAAACTGAAGAGTCAGAAGTGTTTCACACTCATGTTTAGCCTCATTACCAGCAGACACACCAGGATTAATTATATGAACTGGAGGTTACAGTAGGTTATTTATAATGTTAGGGAAAGATGGTGATACTAATGTGAACCTCAGGGCTTCATATGGCTTTGTATTACAACACCCTTAAAAGGTGTTCAAGAGTGGATTTTTTTTTGTTTGTTTGGGGAAAGAGTAACTTTTTTCCCCTCCCTTTTTTTTCTCTCCTCGAGGAACGTCTCCTTTGCAACCTTTGCTTTAGTTGTAAAAGGAGAGCTCCATGCCTCAGGCTCCTCGCAAGCGGCTCCCAGAATCGCCGGGACGGGCAGCGGCGGCCGCGGGGGGCCGGGGGCGGGGCGCTCCCCGGGGCGCCGCCAGGTCATTGGCTGCAGGCGCAGGAGAGCGGCCTCTGATTGGTCAATTGGCTTGTCTGTCACGACAAATGGTGCCCCAGGTA
>VZTZ01032219.1:691079-749857 GCA_013400955.1 Drymodes brunneopygia | reverse complement strand
AGTCGCACCGTCCCCTGCCCGCGGGGTCCCGGAACCTGCCCCAGAGAGGAAACCCGCTGGCTTCTCTCTCGCCCTGGCCCAGCTTTGCTGCCTGCCCGACTCGGCCCCTTAGCCCGGCGGGGTTCACGGAGTTTTGCTGCCCGCCCCGGCTGCCGCGGGCACCTCCGGCGCTGCTTTCCCCGCTCCCGAGTGAGGCGCGGGCCCGGCACCTGTTGCTGCGCGGTGCTTGCGGGATCGGAGCCTCTCCCGAGGGGCGCCCGGCAGCGCGGGGGCCCGGGAGGGGCAGGGCCCGCGGGCGGAGCGCTCCGGGCGCTCCCGCCGCCGCTCACGCAGCAGAAAAAGGAGCGGCGAAGCCTTTTCCGCGCCGCGGTGACAGGCGTGCCCCGAGGCGGTGGCCGGCTGCGTTCGCTGTCCGACGCTGTGCCTCTAATCTGTCTTTCAGATCGGTTGTACTTCGCTACTTTACGAACTAAACCGAAAAGTACCGTAAATACCCACTACTTCTGTACCGATGAGGAACTGGTCTATGAAAAGTAAGTGTTGTGGTTTGCATATTCAAAGTGATCACCTGAGAGTCTCCCCAACAGACTTTGATATATTCTATAGAATTTTTTTCCCCATTAAGTTACTTGCATAGAATAAGAGCATGAAGTTAGTCCGAATGTATTTATTTATTAGCTGAAACTAGTTTAACAAGGTGGCTCTTAAAAAAAAGACCCATAAACAAACAACTGGAAGGCCAGTTAAATGGCTTAAATTGTGGTTGAGGTAGAAGAAGGATATCTGAGCCTTGTAAGATTTGTTTAAATCATGGAGGTCTATTAGGACTAATTACACTTTATTGAATCATGTCTTAAATTGAAGACTTACTTGGTATGAATAGATAAACGGTAGTTGTTTTATATTTCCTGTATCGTGAGTATGAAGCTTACAGAATCATAAGAATGCAATGTTTAAATGTGGTTTTGAAGAGCGTCTGCAACTTCTTTTATAACTCTGGCTTTATTAAAGGGTTTTGAGATAGCACTTCTTAATGGCTTTGTATCTTTAGAACAGCAGAAAAAGTATTTTCTGTGAAGTAAAAGGTTCATGTGTTTGTAAGACACTGACTTCGCATAAGAAGGTAAAAAGTAAAACTGATTATAGTTGTGAATAGTTTTTAAGGACATAAAAAATATCAAACAAATAAAGTAATCACTCTGTGCTAAAAAGTTGGTGCTCTGGACTGTGATCCCAGATGAACTGTTTCCTGTGTGATGATATATATCTATCTGCTTGACACGGGGTTTGCACAGCTGAAGTGAAACAAAAAGTGTGTTCCTGTTTTAAGTCTAACTTGCTTTCCACATGGTTTGAAGCAATTGTGAACATCAGCTATTCTTCCCTCCTTTCTCCGGTGACCGGTACTGCTTCTGTGAAGATGCAAGCAAGATGGTTTTTAGCTTACTTTCTATGCACAGCTTGTAGTTTCAGGGTATCTTTTCTACACATTTTCTTATCTTAAGCTGTTTGTCTTCTGCTGGAATTACCAATGGTTCATTCCAAAAGTTGACTTTTGTAATGGGCTACTTGGGCCGGGAGTATGTTCTTTAATGATCATTAAGGAATTTTGCTTGGAAGGGACCTTCAGAGTGTCCTAAGAGAGGGTTGACCTAACATTGAAAGTAGAATTCAGTTGGGGAAGGTCCTGAGCAGTTTGTGTTGTATGAAAGTGTTCCAGTTTCTTTAAGAAAGGGAACTTGCATATCCTCCAGGCTTCTGTATTATGTCTTAATTCTGAATGGGCTTTTAAGAAGTGTGAAGGAATCTCACATGGCATTTGATCTTGTGGGTAGGAAGGGGGAGCAGTTCTGTACTGTTAGTTACAGATGGCTGTACTAACCAAGGCCTGTAACTGAGGTATTTGTGTAAGGACAGTGTCATATTTCAGAAAATAAAGTACTGAGAAATTTGGGGGAGGGTGAAAGTAATTTTCTTTAACATGTAAAGGAAATTCTGTAGGTATATTCCTTAACCCAGTGTTAACTACGTATTAGGGTGTAACCTGATACCAGATATAATTACCAAGTAATGGAAGGAAGCGAAGTTTCCTTTATCTTCTAGGGCACATCAAAGGACTTTGTACACGTAACTCCTGGTGTATGTTCTGAATTGATGGTTCCTAATCTGTTTGGCCCATTTTAAAGTTGTCCTGTATCTGACACCATTAAGATACTCTCCCTTTTGTTCTCATAAAATGCTAAAATGTGATATGAAAATAAGTGACAGTTACTAGGTGGTACCAAGGGAATTGTGTAACAACCTTTTATATATCATTGCTAAACTTTCCCCTGGTTTTGGATTGCAGCACCCATCCACATCAGTGTATGCAATACTTGGTAATAAATCCATGCCTGATTTTATTCTTTTTTTCCTCTTGTATCCAAGGAAGTTTATATGGTCTCAGGGAAGTAAGGGTCCGTAGGGTTACCATTTTATGTATATTTTTAATACCTTTCTGAATTTGGAAAGCTGGAGGTAAATTGAGGAATAGAATACTATAGAATAGAATTGAGGAATAGACTCAATTCTTGGGGAAGTGCTAATTTTACTATAGCTTCCCTTATGCTCATCAACAAGCTTGACATCAGTCTGTTGTGTTTCCCAGGCTGCACAGAAAGTGGGGGGTCTGACAGGGCTTGTCTGTAAGTAGTAGTAGAATGTAACTTTAGTACAACAGATCAGATAGTCTCCTCACTCCCTCAAAAATTCAGTCTTCTTTCTGAGGAAGTGATTAGAAGTATTTGTTGCATAATAGCAAAATAAGTATTTGGAAGTGAGTTTTGAAAAGCTGTAGCTCAGAACAGTAGTTTGCAGAGTCTTCATGGAAATGGCCTGCCTGGGTGGTTCTTGTGGTCAGAATTCCATAGCCACTTTTGTTTTTTAATCAAATGAGTTGTTCAGAGAGTTTCAAGGAGAGGGATAGGAGATGTCTGCTCAGGCATGAAATCCTCAGCACCTGTGGGGTATGTAAGTAATTACATGAATACAATGTTTTATTTACTTAACTTTGCTTAGATGCATCATTGTAGTGACAAGACAAAGATATTTCATTGTGCTTGGAAGTAAACTGCTTTTCTTTCAGCTCTTATTCTGTTGAAATTGCTTTACTTTGGGCTCTTATTCTGTTAGCTTGTTAAAGAATTTCATTTGGCTGACTTTACAGAGGTGTCACTTTGCTCCACTGAAGCAGTATCTGATCTGAAAACCTCATGAATATGTAGGTTTGGAGCTGCATGATTACAGAGAGCCTGTTACTGGATCTCATAGCACTTAAAAACTCGCTTTTCTTTTCCTCCACTCTTGAAGAGACATAAGGAAGCAATTTTTACGTTAGTACTATACCACATTCATTAAACAAAACATCTGTAGTGCTAGATCTGATGGTTTGGGAAGTTTGGGGTTGACTTGCTGCTGTTGCTTGTCATGTGATTAATCACTGAATTATATACAAAGTGTGGTTATGTAATCTTGAGCACTTCAGCCTTCAGTTCTCACTTGAAGTTTTCAGCTGTTCTAACGACTTCATAACACTGTCTAACTTAAACGTTCACGCTTGTAAAAAGATAATAAAGACATTCTTAAAGTCATTTAAGCCTATCTCCAATGCTAGCTGACTAGGAGCTTGCTACTAGAACTGTCACTATTTTAGTTAAATGTGCTGCAATTTAACCTTGAACCTATTATGCCAGAGAAATGGTATGCAAATGCCTGCTAAGAGAACAAGAAACCTGAATGGAATGATACAATTCTGAAATACCTTCTTCGATAGTTCTGTTTCTGTAAGATTTTGTCAGAGTCTTTCTGCAACTCTGATGTTCCTCCTGAGAAAGTCTGCAAGAGACTTGTAAGAGAACACAGTGTTTCAGGATAGTGTAGTGCAGGTAACTATTGCTTCAGGAAAATGGAGTTAATGAGAAACAATCCATCTTGATGAAGATTGTCATTTGGCAAATAGACAAACCTTGCCTTGGCAAGACCTCAATTAATGAGTTAGGCACTGGTAAGAAGCTTTTTATTCTCTAAGAATAGCGTCTTTCACGTTTCACCTTCCAGTAAGCAGATCTGGGTTGAGAATACTACACTTGACTGGTTAACTTGGCTTTCACATGGTTTTATCAAAGCAAATTTTAATGTCCTTTTTATTTCTGAGTAGTTTTCTCAAACAAAGTCAGAATTTAAATAATGTGAGACAGGAATCTCTTACTGATGAATTATAATGGCAGCCTTCATAAATCATAATGGTTTTATTCAGTCATTTGTTCTGACTTTGGATCTCTTGTATAAACAGCTTTTGCAGATCTAATCTCTGGCATTGTGTAAGCAGCTGTAGAAGTAGTAAATATGATAGTCTCTGTATATCATGCTTTACACTACAACATTCTTTCAAGCTATGGTGTGTTACTTGCCCATTTCACAGCAGTCTTCATGAGAGCTATTGCAGTTATGTAGCAGTAGAGCAAGACTCTCAAATGTTTAGCTACCACAGTATTCAATGAGTACTGTTTCTTCTACTGCATGTGTATATGCAAAGAAGCAGTTTGTCTTTCCTGTGAGAAGAGTAAGGGTTAGCCTATCTGGTTTTGTTTAGACTAAATGCTGCTTTTCTGTGGCTCTCCAGTAACAGTACTTGCATAGGAAACCTGAACTTCTCTTTCTGTGGCTTAAATAATTTGAAAGAAAAACTTAAACTTAGCCTTGTTACGACAATCAGAGCTGTTGCTTCACACAGAAAGCAGGGATTTCCTTGTTCACATCAGTAATTTTGAAGATTTGACCTTGATTTTTGGGTGACCAAGATAACTTGGTAAGATGAAGTCCAAAATGAAAACAAGGAAATTTTCCAACTTAATTTTATACCTATACGTTGCTTTACTATATCAGTCTTGGCTTTTTTGTAAGTAAAAGAATAAATCATTTGCCAGTAGTACTGAGGAGATTTTTCTTTTGTTTGCAGTAAAAGGGTACGAGGATAAAACAGCAGCTTTCCAAGCTCCATTTTTATATTGGACGGGAATATAGCTTGTCTAGGAAATCCCTTCTGTGCATCTTGACCTCTGTAAGATGACTTTTTTTCCAAAGGGAGTAGGCTTCTGACATGACCTGAAGGTTCTTCTGTAGGGCGGCTTTTTATGGGAGAACCTCTTTGTTGTTAGTTTGGTTTTGATATCAAGGAGCACTTGATTAAAAAAATCATGTATCTGGAATAACTATAACTTAGATATGTGAGTTGTTGGATTTTAAAGAATCAGGATCTTGAGGAGGATTTGGAACTTCCAAGAGGAAATGGACTTAATAGCTGGGGGTTTTTGTATAATCCAGGGCCTCTGCCTTATTCCTGCCTTCAGATATTTCAGGGTTATATTTGCTGTATCATCCTTTGTCCGTTCAGACGCACGCAATCCCTAAGTAGCATTAAGCGTTTGGGATTTTGTCACGGCCCAATTAAGAAAGCTCCTAACAATTCACGTGTTACTGGAATCAGCGGACTGGAGAAGGAAAACAATACTCACTTTTTTTCGTGTGCTTGAGAAATGGGGAGGAGAAGCACATTCTGGGAAACTGGAGTTGGAGAAAAAAAGTCTGAATAGGTAAGATTTCCCAACCAGCAGTTAGGTTGTAATGAATGTGCAGACTGATCCTCTCTCATCCAGAGACTTTTTGCATGTGAGGTGTGTTCTGCTTATGATTGGGAGGAAGTAGCTGTAATAGTCAGTTGGCCACTTCTGCAGCACCTGGGTTTTGTACTGTTCCATAGCCAGACTCAGAATAGATGCAGCTAGGCCCCTAGGGGGTACTAACCTGAATGTTCTTGCATAGGAAGGAGGGAGGGAGGAGCAAGAGAAGAATGAATCACAATAAGGGAAACAATCTCATTGCTTAATTTTAATAGGAAGCTGGACATTTGTAAAATGCTGAAAAATTAGCCAAGTTTTGCAGTTAGGAAGCTGCATTTTTGTTATTTCACCAGGTTTTTGGGTTTTATCTTTTGACTTAAGTAATTGCAAGCTTGGGGGGCTCCTGCTTTGGCAGGAAAACGGCTTTATATGATTACAAGTCTTCAAGAAGGCGAATTTCATACCTTAAGAAGTACTTGTGCTCCAGTTCTGGCATATGTGGTCCAGAAAATGATTGCAGTTATTAAATGGTGCCTCTGTTTTCAAGTTGCTAAAGCAATGACTGAATAAGGTGGCAAGCAAGAAGCATCATGCCCTGATGGGAAGTGAATGTCAGTATAAAACTACTAGGGAAAAAATATCTAGCATCTGGAGTAAAGTAGAAGTAAGGTGTTTTATCTTTGTAAGATGGTACCGTGGCCCAATAGGTTGACTGATGTTAATGTGGACCTTAACAAATTAGGGAGATGGACAATCACCAACTGTATGAAATTTAACAAGGGCAAGTGCCAGATTCTGCACCTGAGATGGGGCCGCCCTGGATGTACAGACAGACTGGGGAATGAGGGGCTGGAAAGCAACAGCATAGAAAGGGACCTCAGCATACTCTGTGATTCTGTGGAGGTTATCAATTCAGCTAAAATCTGCTAGGCTATAGTATTCCTTCATTGAATGGCAACAGGATAGGGAATCTGTTTATCATTTTTCTCCAACACAAGGGTCAGAGGTACTCAAATGCTTAGTACAAAGTGGTATTTGCATTCAGAAGTGCTGATTCAGGCTTGAGCTGACTCATGGCACCTTCATGTGGCATGTCATGGAACTGCAGTTGGAAACGACTTGGTACTGAGGAGTGTGGGCTGCATTTCTTTCACCATTAAATCCTCCGGAAGAATTTACAGTAACTGTTTTCATGACAGAGTAGATCAATGGGCTGGCCTTTCTAGGGGGATGACCGTGCCTATGATACAGTACAGCAAATGCCTCAGATATTATACTGCAACAAATTACAGGTAGGAAAAAGTGGTTCTAGGAGTCTGTTCTGAGGAGAAAACAGATACCAGAAGCATATGCTACTGCTTCCAGGTGGCATCATGATGATATTTTTGAGGTAGAGTATTTAAATGTTCATCTAGTATATTCTGGGGTTTTGCTACTTGGTTTGAGAAGCATAAGGATAGAAAGTCTCCATGGGATGAGGGGGAAGAGTAATTTACGGTATCATCTAGGTACTTGATTAAAGCAAAATATAATGTTAATTAATACCATACCTGCCTTCTGTTCCTCTGGTTTCCACCTCCGTGGAAATGACTGAACCTCGGTTGTAAATGACTGTCTCTCTTAACTGGCTTAAGCTTCAGAGGCATTCCAATTTCTTACTGTATTTAAATGCTTAGATGTAAAAGAGGCAAAAGTAAAATAATATTGGATGAATTGTTATTAGTGACTGTTTGACTTTTCTTAACTTGGTCTTCAGATTCTGCCAAATAAAATTCTTTATTCAACTGGTGACTTGGTGTGTAATTTCATCCCTACTCTCTATACCCCACCCATTTCCCATGTTCCACTTACATTTGCTTAAAATTCTGGTCTTGAGATGAAAATCCTTTGGGTGAATCAGGATCAAGCGCCACTAATTCAAGTATAAAAATGGCCTTTTATGGAAAAAGTAATGAGGGTGCATAGGATTAAATCCTTCAGCTTAAACATGTCAGAAACTGTACTTAGATCTAGGAATGTAAATTGAAGAAAGACTTTGTAGATCAGAGTTCATTGACTTCAGTACAGAGCCTTGTATTATCTTTCAAAGAACTCTTTTGATTTGAAGATTTGTAAAGCACTTGTTTCACTTAGCCCCATTAAAGAAAGAGTAATTAATTTACTCCAATTTAGAGGTATAAAATGGAGAAAGGTTATGTTACATACATTATTTTAACTTTCTGCCTCACATTTCAACCACAGTGTTTTATCAGCAAAGTCAATGGCTGGTTTGTACTGCCTCTATGGTGTAGGGAAATAACTTGGGAATTGCCAGTGGTTTTGTGTATGGGTAGTAATGCTGATGAATCAGTGACTGAGCCTTTCCTTTGATTGTGTTTGGATTCTGAGAAATATCTTGTTTCTGCAGCGCAGACAAACAGGGTAGTACCAGAGTCTTAAACGTAGATACTTCTACCCTCCACTGTGTTAAGAGAAGCATAGGATTCTTAGTGGTAATCAGTGATGGAGAAATAGTCAAAGATTGTGACATCTTTAACTTGGAGAGAGAGGCTGAATAGCTTCATTTTGTAGAAAGACAGTTACTTCCTGGATAGACTCAAATGTATTTTATCCTCAAACCCACCAAAATAGTAATTTGTCTTGTGGGTAAATTTGTAAATTTATTTTCGTGTATTTTTCCTACACTGCTGTTTAAATTTAATAATGTGGAAGAGTAGAAGTGGATATATGACTTCATGCTGATGTACTTCTAGCAAATGAATTGTAATAAATGTCATCGTAAAGCATGGCTGTACTTTTTCAGTTCTTCAGATGAACTGTGTATTCAGTGATACCTTCCAGATACCTTGCTCACAATGGTTTTTTAAAAAGTATTCTGATTATAGGAACTATCCCATTCCATATTTTTCTACAATACTTTAAAAAGTATTTTTCCACAATAATTTTAATGTAATAAATTTTACTCTTCCATCATATATTTAAGTGAAAGAATGCTCTGAAGTTGATGGAGTGAGATAGGGTGGGGGTGTTTGATTCATGTGTTAGTGTAGCTCTGTGGGAGGAGATGTTAGGAAGCCTGCTATATGGCTTTCCTACTAGCAACATTCACTCCTGTATTGTTAGAGCTCCAGTTTTAACTTCTTATTTGTGTTAACTCATACTTGGCCTTAGAACATTTTTACTTCATCTCTATGAAAAATTGTATGGAGATTTTTCTTTCAAAAATAGCTATTGACCATATCTTGCCGACTTCTCTGAGAGAAGATGAGGAATTATCAAGTTAAACACTGCTTTACTGGTGCTGCAGTTTTCTCTTGGTTTAGTTAACTTCTGTCCAACCTGCAAATTAAGTTCTAGTAGTTGGACAGCTTGGTCTTTTCCCCAGCTAATTAGCTTCTGTAATTACGTCATAATATCTTGTGCTGAACTGAATCTTAACCAACACTGTGTTGTTACTTGATATTGTAAAGTAGATGATACTGAAATAGCATTGGTGTGACAGGAAGGCTGCTCGTCTTAGAGAGTGATCAGACTAATATGATTGTCTCTTTTTGCACTGGTCTTGGCTTTCTTGTTTGAGAGAATGTGGGGAGAAGGATATGCATGATGTTATAAGCACTAAAAAGGTGAAGCACTCCTAATTTGTTTTTGTGTCTGTGCAGAAGGTGTGAAGCCAGAAGGCAGCTCTGCAGATATTTAATGCAACCCGTGGGCTCAGAGCAAGGTTGACAAGAGCAGTTTGTTCATATCCTTGTATAGCTTGTTTGTGACTTTATAACCTCTCTGGGCAATGCTTCCCAGTGTTTGACTGTCCTCAAAGTGGAAGTTTTCTTTTTATGTTCAACTGGAATCTAATTAGTTTTCCTGAAAAAATAAACCCTTTGCCACGGGGAAGAAAGTTTGATAGGTACTGCCATCTATTCTATAATGTAATTTCAGTCTTTTTACTCCTTCAAAGACCGTAAGTCCAGGACAGCTTTTTCCTTTGTGATTCCCCAAACAGAATGCATTCAGATGCCGATGGCTTGTTTTGTTAGTCAGTAGGCAAGAAGATTCCTGTCTCTTTTATCAAAAAGGCTTAAGGCAGATCAGATTAAAGCAGTTTGAGTAGTAGTCCATTCTCACTGTAATTCATGTGCTTCACATTTCATAGATCATCAAGATTATGATTTTTATACACAACAGGAGAACTGCTGGAAGAAGTTTGCAGCTTAAATTTTGACCAGTTTTGCACAGTTGTTGTGTAAAACATCAACATCTCCCCACAGGAGAGGGGGCTCTAGAAGAGGTTGCTGTAAGTTGCTTGCATAAAGGCTGCTGTCACTGGTAAAGGTGCCTATATAGAGGGTTTGCTAGGAAGAGCACTGTGAATCACTACAAGGAACTCCTGTTTTGCAAGAATTTTCCTGTACAAATTACTGCTCTTACCATAAGGTCAGAGATTGTTGTTCAGAGGCAACACTTTGTTGAAAAATGTAGAAGAGAGAAACAAGGACAATAAGAAGTTGATATTTAGAACATGAAATGAATTGGAAGAATGGCCTAGAGGCAAGAGGATTTGGGGGACAAAAGGAAACATAATTAGATGTAAAGTGTGTGTGTAATACTTAATCTCTGGAATAGTGAAGGAAGGGATATAAAGAAATGAGCTTAAATTTCAGACAGAGATCAAGACTAGATGTTATTAAATAAATTGTATCACTCATGAGAAATTCTATTTAGCTTATTCTAGATTGTATGTAATGATATATTCTCATCTTAAGCAGTTGTAGAATCTTTAGGATGACATCAGCATGGTTTAAATGTATACCATGTCTTCAAGTTCTTCACTCTGTGGTTTTGGCCTAAAGTAGGCTGGGTATCATGGGATGAAGAAAAAAAATCTGTCATTAGTGTGTGTATATAATGGAAAAAGTAGTTACTGGAGTATCTTAAACTGAAGCTACAAATAAGTTTAAATTAATTGTTACTGTTGTCCTTTTAAATTAATCAGTAAAGGATTTTTCTGTTGTTCCATGTGTATTGGCTATCCTTGATTTCCAGCTTAATTATCAGCAACATGCATGGTGAAATTTACTTAGCTCTTTTGTATAAGTAACACTGTTTTTTGGTTTTTTCCCCTAGTTTCTATGGAGATTTTGGACCTTTAAATTTGGCAATGTTATACCGATACTGCTGTAAACTAAATAAGAAATTAAAGGTAAGCTTTGTTTAAAAACAATGCTCCTATATTTTTATATTTTCAAATTGAAATAAAATTAGCCAGTTTGAAAGTGATTGTTGGATGCTTACTAGATGGTTACTGCTTAGCTTTAAGTATATTCTTTGTTCTGAGTTCTTTTTCCTCTGAAGAGTGAAAGAAATTAATATGCCCTCATTTTGGCTTTGGAGGTGAGGCAGGTGACTGAAGGCTGTGTTCATCTTTTTGCATAGCCTTAACGCCTTCAAGACAATAGTAACAGAAGCTGCTGGTTGTGCCACAGGTTTGCAGCTAATGAAGTGTGTATGCTGGTCCAAATAACTGAAAAAACAGATATTCAAGAAAAGAACAGAGCACGGGTCCTGAAATCCCACTGTTTAGAGTAAGTCTCACTCAGTGGAAAGGGGGGATGGGGGGCAGAGAGAGAAACAGAAGGCCTTGGGACTGTGTGGGCACTGCTTGGCAGTAGGTAAAACATGGGTGTGTTAATCATCACAGTTTTGGTGACAAATTTAAACCACGGCTGCTGTGGCTAAATCCAAGCTCCATCCCAGCCAGACCCTCTGAACACATGAACAGCAGCAGACTTCACCTTCTCCAAATACTGTATGCCTTCAGTAATATGCCAGAAAATAAGTATGCAACTAATAAATATCTCACATGTTTTTTAAATTGTGCAATTGTTTTAATTGTTCTAATTCATTAAACGGGAATATGCCTGCGGTCTTTATTCTTGTCTTGAGACCATCATCTTGCTCATTGAATGAGGCAAGCTGATCGTCAGAAGTGGCTTTTAAGCACAATGAAGATTGGATGTTATGATGGCAAACCTAAACAAGGGAGCTAAATTGGAATTGAACTATTAGCCCTGATATTTGCAGGGTTGGTTTAGCAAACTGTAATGTCATTTTAATGTAACTTCTCTATTTTTTGGAAAGAGTTGATTGTACTTGCACAGCTGGGTGGAGGGTACAGCTGGCCAGAACCAGGACAGAGAAGTCTCCACTGGGAGGAAATGCAGTTTGTTGCTGCTGGCTTGCCAGAAGCTAATTCCAAATAGGTTAAATTAAACTCCTAGTGCATAAGAGAGAAGGATAACCTGATAGTGCAACCACTTGAAAATAATACCTGGAATCAAACAGCTAAAGCTTGGAATACTGCCAAAGTGCTGTAGAAACTTTACATATGAATAGACTCCGGTCTGGCTGATTCGTACTACCCAGGGGTAGGCCAGTACTGTAAATGTAAGCCTTGCTCTTCTAGGAGTTAAAATATGTGCCTCACTCTGTCCTAATTTAGATACCATCTGCAGTGGGTAAGTAGGGCTGAGTCCCAGGGCTGAAGCCTGCCTCTGCATGTGTACCTACATGCCTCAGAGGAGTGCATCTGCTGGGGACTGTAGGCCCAGCTCCAGTGACTGCTGCTCAGCTTCCCCCGGTGAGAATTAGTCCCCATTTCTGCACCTCATCGTCTTGTGTCTGTCCTTCACACGTGTCCCCAAGAGCAGTCCAGGAGCCCGAACTAGGGTGTTCACAAGTTCATGACCTGTGATGTATCTGCCCTGCAGCAGCAAAAGTACCGGTAATTCTCATGTGGCACCAGGGGATGTGTAAGCAATCTGGGATGAGTGTTCTAGAGATGGGAAGTGAAGATTGGACTGAGAGGGTCCTGTTGGGAAACTGCTGCTTGCACAGCCTTGCCTTAAGGGTGCCCTGTGACCAGCAGCAGGAGTTGTTTGATCATGAGATGGTTGCTGTTGCCATACTGCGACACTTTCAGGGCTCTGAAGCAATCATAGTCATCTTAGTGCTTAAGCCCAGATGATTTGGTGTACTTGGGTGGGTAAGCACTTAATGTACTCTCCTCAAGAAAAGAGTCTTTAGTATGGCACAGAAAGAAATTACTCACAAACATGAGGGTTTTGGTATGGATATAGTTCCTCAAAAGGAATTTAAGACTTAGACTGCCTTAACTTTAAAACTTCTATGGGTAGGAACAGGAGAAGTGAAAGTATAAGATCTCATTAAAACTAAAAAGCCCCTTTAAAATTTCAAAAATCTCATAAGAACTTTGAAAGCTTTTCTTTCAAATCTTTCAGCTATATCTGTTTCTGTTTTGGGAGAGAAGTTCAGCATGAGGCAGTGTTCTGCTTTCCCCTCTCCTTTCTTGGGAGACTGGTGAGGAAGGATACCAGTTCGAAATGTGCTAATGGCAGACCAAGATTTTAAAGTAAACTGTTGTAACCTTATGCTGATGGATTTTTTTAAAATAGTAAATAATTCTGTTCTGAAGAGGTGAAGAAGAATTTATTCACATAACCATTTGCCGAGAAAGTTTGAGACAAAGTCTTGGCTCTGCCTTACAGGAAAACCTTTCTGATCATGTTGTGTTTGTAATTTTTCAGTTGCTGATAGCTGTAAAGATTCTCACTATCCAAGCCAACAGCAAGGAAAAAATGCTTGTCTGTGCTGTCTTCCTAAATGTTATTTGAATTCTGTTCAGGGAAAAAAAATTGACTAAGCAACTGGGCTTCATTTATGAAATAGCTTTTTTTTCTTGTTTTTAAGTAAGTCTGATGTAATAAAAACTGCTTTTAAAAAATTGTTGTGTTTTGTCTGTGCATAGCCTTACACATTCTCAATAAATTAAGGAGTAGAAGTAATCAGGGTGTGTTGCTGATATAAATGATACAAGTATTGAAGATCAAAGGCAGGAGAGGAAACGTATTCGCAGGCTTATAAACTATGGGGTTAACATTTTTTGCATTCTAACTGTATTGCTACTGAATCAGAGTGGTTCGACTTATTTTTTTGTTTTAATATAACTAAACTGCTGGGCACACACATGGAACTATAGTAATGGCAAAGCATCTCCTTTAGGGCAGCCTGTATTTTGAGCAGGGTTGCATGCATGTGTTTAAATTAATTATTTTCTATTAAGTTTGCCAGTCTTGTTTTCACTGCTATTTACGTTTACATATTACCTATATATACACCTGTATATATATATATAAAAGTAGAGTTTGCAGAGATCTAGGCTTATTAAACTATTTGAAGTAATTTCTTGCTTTAACAGTGCAACTATGTTAAACCATATCCATTATATCAAATACTATCAAATAATATGGTAATTTTACACAGCTGTCACTCTAATAATTGTCCACCATGGCACTTTCTAATCCTGTCATCAATTTCTCTGCAAGTAAATCTCTCTCGAGATCTACAAGGAACTTCTAAAAAAGAGAAACGTAATCTTACAGTTAAAGTAAATGTTCTGTAACCCTCTCATATACTTTATGAATTAGTTTTATCACCTAAAGCAAAAACTGCTACAGTTTCTGTGTAACCTCTGCTTTTAATTCACAAGATTGTCTTTCAGTATGTTCCTCTGGGATATATCTTGACAGATACTGTTGTGTTAGACTGTTAAAATTTATCTTCTAATGATGTGTGAAACTGATAAAATTTTCTCACTGGTAAAAAATATTTTTAGTGCTTCATAGTGTGTGCACCTTAGTTTTGTTGTGGAAAAAAACCATTATTGGCAACTATGTTATCTGCAACTATAGTTACTCACTGGATGATCTGTACTGAAGAAGTCTTTGTTGAAACATTCCTGGTTCTTCAGAGTTGTGCACTGCCTAAGGGAACTAAAGCCCCAATCCATTCAAGTGGAGCTCTGGAACTGTAAAAACAGTCACCTCCCAGAAGTGTTATGAAAGCTTATCATTGAGCCTGACCAGAAGAGTAGATGTAGCTTATTAAATATGGTCAGAAAATCAGTGTTTTTAAAAATAGATCATATAGCTTAGTTTTGCTAATGAAAGTGTACTGAGTCAACAAATTGCATGTCAGTGTTAACAGATGCGTTGCATTGATACTTCAGCAAACACCTAGTGTAAAACTTAATTTTCTGTAACTAGTGTGCAAATAAAAACAGTGACTTGTTTTATAGGCTTCTGAAAAGTTAAATAGTGCTGCTGTTTTCCACTGCTTGCTATGCTGTAAGGCATTAATGCCAGTTTTCAATTTTGTGTTAAAGTTTTAGTCAGGATTCAAAACACATTTAAATATTTCATATCACAAGGATTAAACTCTTACATTTTGAAAATGATGCAATAAAACTGATACATTGTTTTCATCTAAATATTCTGGAATCTTCAGGTTATGGCTACTTCAGGTACAAAAGTGTCTCAAAATTGGAATGGCTTGATATACCCAGATGATTAAAAAATCCATTCTATAAAATAAAACAAGAAATATGGTCTTATTACATAGAACTTACCTCTCACTAGCTAGCTTTGCAGTTTAAAATAGTGGTTTAGGTGAACTGGAAACTGCTGCAAAGAACTTTGCTTTAAAATAAGTAGTAGTCAATAAGTTATAATTGAAGTTCTGTCACTGTTGCATAACTACTGTAATCTCATCCCACCTACACATCATGGGTGGAATTGCAGTTAGAGAACACTAAAATTAAAAAATTGAGGAGGGGGAAGAAGGGAGGAATCTTAAAGTACTGGGATTCATTTTGTCAAGTTTTAATAATAATTGAATGCTTCACTAATTAAGTAACTACTTGTGCTTTGTATGTTTGCATATACACTGAGAGAGATGTTGCTGTTGGCCTCAAGATACAACCTCTTCCACTCAACAGCAACCAGCTATTTCAGGAATTACTGTCCTATTTAGATACACTCAGTTGCATTAACTCTCACTCCTTCCACCTCTAGAGGTTGTGGCTTGTAAGACCAGCCTGGAAGGTACAGTTGGAACTGTGACTACAGGTGCTGTTTCTCAGGGGGTGGGAGGAAGAAACTCACTGTGGTAGCTGCATCACTTTTCTCCAGAGTCAATTGGCTCTTTGATTTTCTTGTAACATTTGATTCTGTGGATAAAACTTCTAAAATTTGCAACAATGTTTGAGATGAGCGTTGTTATTGACAGATTTCTGGAAGTGAAATACATTTGGCACTAGAAATGAAACACTGTTCTGCAGCAGTTACCTTACCTCCCCTCCCCAAGTGTCAACGGTGTCAAGAGTTAAAAAACCTGAAGCTGGCTAACAACAGCACTGGTATTAAGGCTTTATAGAACATGCAACTTTTAATAACAGAAAAATGCTTCAAATATTTAGAAACAGTCTAGTTGTGTCTGTTGATGAGTTCCTCAAAACTGTAGGAGTACTGTAAAAATTGGTCTGGAAAAACATGCAGTAGTATAGCAGAGTATAATGGAAGTGTGGCAATTCATGAAGTTTAAACAATTATTAATGTGGTAAATTGTCCAACTTGCCATTTTTAAGTGATAATATTCTCTCTCTCTGGCTTTAAATAGTTTTGTTGCAGCTTGTCATTATTGTTCTTTTCTGGTGCTTGTTGGTTTTGTTTTCAATGGGAGGTTTGTCCACAGGATTCTGACACAGGCTTCTTTTCTTCCTAAAGAAACAAGAATTGCGAGTGTTAGTAGTTTTGTCTTTGCCTAGGCTTTTCTCTTATGCAATCTTTTCTTTTTCCTTTTTTTTATCTTTTTAAATAAATTCTTGCTGGTGAAGCTTTCTGAAGATGTCTGTCACACCATTTTAAAATAGGATAGATGGAAGTGTTTAACTTATAAAATGACTGTAAGGTTGATTGTGTGAGTTTTTCTTTTGTCTTCTCCACAGATTTGTGTGCTAAAGAGGTTTAACATACAGAGGGATGTTTTAGTTTGAAGATTTCAGTGTCTTTAATCAGTGTTCATAAGCTAATGTTTCAAATATTTAAACTTGGGGGGAAAAAGTCTGGTTTTTTTGTGTTGAAGATTTTGGTTCAGCTCCACCTTATAGCATGTTTTTGTACAGCTAACCAAGAGATCTGCCCAGAAACAGTGGCTGTTTCCCTGCACTCTTATTTATCTGTGATACAAGAAGATTGTTCGGAGTATCAGTAGTTTTTTCTCATTTAATTTTAAGAACCTCTTGATAAGAATTTTTTCTGACCTATTTTACAGTTTTGGAAAAGTGATTTTGCTGAAGTATTCTTAAAGCGTATTCTCTTCTTAGTAAATATGCTGTTTTGTTTGTTTACTTTCTTTTAAACAGTATTTCAGTCTATCAAGAAAGAAGATCGTGTACTACACCAGCTTTGACCAGCGGAAGCGAGCAAATGCAGCGTTTTTAATAGGTGCATATGCTGTAAGTATTTTTGATCCCGTAGATACTTTAACCTTCCTCAAGAGACCTCTCCTGTGTGTAAAATGGCTTCTCTAGGGGTGCTCCTTTAGGGAGGTGGGCAGATGGTCATCTCATTCGTCTCTAAGCTGTCTTTGAAAACTCTGCTGTGTTAGTTTTAGGGAAACCTTGTCTTTGTCCCTTAACTCCATTTATTTTACTACACAGGGAATGGCTTTTGCAGATCCCCTGCATGTTTTTCCATAGGATACCATTTTCTTGAATGTTTAAAATTGAAATCACAAACTTACCTCTAGTTGACCATGTTAGGATCAATTGCTTCTCGTGTCATTAGTGAGATTCAGACTGGGGAGGAGAAGATTTTTCCCACAGCCTTCTTAAAGTTGCTAGACCAGAGACATAGTGATTATTGAATTGATGTCTTTTCTCGTTTAATTTTCATAGCCTACCCAGAGTAATAGACAGTGTGCCACAGCTCTCCCAGTGTTTGAAAGTTAATTGAGGAGGTGTGGTTTATTTGTCCTGGTTCCTGTTCCTTTTGCTTATAGGTAGCAGATGGACTGGACATATTTCTTTCTTGTGATTCCTTTGAGTGTGTATTTTGTTATAGCTTTTATTAAATTTCTGTAATGCTAGTAAGAGAGAAAAGCTGTTAAGTTCTTAAGTTTGTAGGTCTAATGCAGCAAATGACCAGTTAATGTAAACCACTATGGCATGTCCAGTTATTTGCTTGCAGAAGTATTTTTTCCTAATTTGAAAATTTAAATTAGACATCTCAGCCCTACCTAAAACATGAAGGGTTGGTTTGCTGGTAATCTAAGAACTCTAGAGGGGATCTGTTCCATATACTTGTAAATGGCAGGTGCAGGTGGGAAAAAGACTAATCCAAATTGCGTTTGAAATAACTGTGGACAAGTGTTAAAGTGGACTTGGAAAATACTGATTCCCTTTTTGTTCTGTAAGCTTTTTAGGAAATATGAGTTCTCTTGACAGTGGGTAAACATGGCCAGTGTTGCTGCACATCATATGCCTGCAGAGTGCCCTAACTGTGGGGAACTTTTAACCACATCATCACTCAGGAGGTTGAGAATATAAAAATGAAAATATCAGAGAAAAAAGAAGTGTAAATGTTCAGTGTTTATGGAATCTGGGTTTTACAAGTAGCAGTGCCACATGGTAAGCAGTGGTAGTGAGGAAAGGGAAGAAAACCTTGTCCCTTGTAAAAAAACTCCTGTAAGAGAATAGTTACTATCTATAAAATAATTTTTTAAGGTTTTACTCACATTGCTTTTTAGATACCAGTTCAGTTTATCCAAACTATTCACAATGGGCTTTTTGCGTTGGGTTTTCTTGTAATTTCTGTATGTTGCAGAATGAATACACTCTGAAGATTCATCGTAATAGATTAAAAATGAAGCTAAGTTTTGGTTGCTGACTTTTCATTGATACAGATGAGTCAGAAAGTGTCTCCTTGATTTTTCTTAATGGAATTCACTACTTTTTAGGTGCTGAAGATGTACTGTAATGTTTTCCTCTTCATTTCAATATCCTTCCTCCTTCAGTTATTGCATTGCTCTTGACATCCAAGATACTTTTGATTTTTTTCAGAAGCTTGTTCAGTGTTTCTTTCCCTCTCCTCTTTCATTTTGTGTTCTTAATGTCTTTTATCTGTTTCCTCCTGGTGTCTTTATTATGAGCCTTTATGAGCTGTGTGGACAGACAATGAACAGTGTTTAGTTCAAAGTGTCCTGTATGCATGTCTTTGAGCAGACACAGCTTTGAGGGGCCAGAACTTCTGTCAAATAAAACCTGCAGTATTGGGAAAACATGTGGTACAAATTTGCCCCTACTTCAGATTCACAAGTCCTTGATCAGATGGAAACTCATCTTTTTCCTGAAGTCCTCTGAACTACCCTCTAAGGATCTTTTCTCTATAAGCAAGAATTTAGGCTTTAAATGTAAGCTATTTTTCACTAATTCATGCAACATTAAAGTCTCTCAGTTGCAGCAGTATGTGGCTTTTTTCCAATTTTCTTTTTTTGAAGTACGGGATTGACACAAAACAAAGTTTCTGTTGGCTTCTGTTGATATGTGAATCTTTTCTTTGTGTAAGCATGTCTCTTCTGATCTGTGTATGTCACAGGAATTGGTCATAAAGGAGTATAACATGCGTTCTTAGGAGTTTAGTGTGCGTTACTATCTGGTTAAAGACTCTCAAGGCTCAGGGCTGATTTTTTATTTTTCCTTCTTCCCCCATCCCTTTTAGGTCATATACTTGAAGAAAACACCAGAAGAAGCTTACAGGACACTTTTGTCTGGATCTAATCCACCATATCTTCCATTTAGGTATGTGAACACAAGAAATGAGGTACCTTCTCTGTTCTGAAATTTGCTAAAAATTTCAGGTTTAGATTGCCTCCCAAAAAAGGTATTTCATGTCTGATACAGGTACTGCATCAAAATGACTGATCTCCAGAAAAAATATTTTTTACATCTCATGTAATTACTCGCTCTTCGTGGGGATAGTAAATCATTTAAATTGATATAAGTCTTAAGACTCTCAGTCTAGCAAACCAGTAGGTTTTGAAAATAGTTCTTAGCATGCTTGTGATTTAGCACTTAAACCTTTTCTTCATAATGCATCATGTTTTGCTATTTGAAAGTCATTCAATATTTGAAATTACCTAATCCCTAGCTGGTGAGACTTACAGAATTGATATCATAGATAGTTTCAGTCAATCTGTCTTTTTTCTGAGTACTGAGGTCACATTGCAACTTGAATCTAAGGAATTTTAGCTATCGTGCCTATCTAATAAAGAGACTTACAAATATTTTTCAAGGTGTGGACTATGAAATGCCCTTATGCTTTATAAATGAGAATACCTCATGGTATTCTTATGCAAACACTGGCAATAAAAGGCAGCTTCAAGAAGGTCAATATGCTCTCCTTTAAGGGAATCAGCATTTTGTAAGTAGTGTTCCCCGTCAGCCAATGCATTTGTAAATGTGGACCTACCTTGTCTATATCAAATTCATCTGATTGTTCAGCCACTCAGCAAAGGAAGATCAGATTTTCTTCTCATACTGTGCACAGAAGCCAGATGCGGTATAAACTGTTGGGGTGGTAGATTTTTTTATGTCAAGACCAGTTTGACTACGAAATCTTAAACCATCAGCTGCATTTTAAAAAAGGTATTAAATCAGTGATGGCTTTTATTAGTGGAGAATTCATACACTGACCTGGTCGTTGATAGCTCTCCAGAGCCCAAGAAGTTTTCTGAGCTACTGGTATCCATATTTTGTTCTGCTAATTATAAAAGGTACTTGGTACAATGCATTAAAAAAAATCAGTTATATTAAACATGTAAGTAGTTTTTAACATCTCCAAATTCTGTATAAGATACATGAGTCACTATCTACATTAAACATTGTCTTGCATGTGCCTTAGCATTGCTTCAGTGAGGGATCTGTTCCTTGATCTTCCCAGGCACAGAGGTGATGCTCACCAGCCTGCAGTTCTCTGGCTTGCCCTTTCTAGCCTTTTTTAAAATAGGAGCAATGTTTCCCTTTTTCCAGTCACTGGGGACATGGCCTGACTGCCATGACTTTTCAAATATGATGGCTCTACAACAGCACCAACCAGTTCCCTCAGGACCCTGGAGTACATCTCACCAGGCCCCATAGCTGAATAGCTGTATCTTGTTGACCAATTAAAGAAATTTACTGTTTGGAGTTACAGTAAATTGATATGTCTTTAGGTTTTTCTCTCCCCTGCCAAGGTGAAAATTAAGGTATGTAGGAAAGAGGTTTTGACAAAGTGAAGAAACTTACTTGTCAGATCTGAAAATTGTAGGATGGAATACTTGGGAGTATAGTGTGTTTGCAGAACAGCCTCACAGGACCCTGTTTGCTCCAATCAAAGGTTATAGATTCTTGCCTTGTGACTAATTCCCTACAGTACTGATGTTGATAGTAGTGGCAATAGTAAGAAAATACTGTTTCTGCTTGACTGTGAAGGGCTAATGAAAGTACTTGTCTCTGTGATTTCTTGTGAAGCTGATTGGAACCACAGTAACAAATGTAATGACACAAAATAATTTCCTATTAAGTGTTAATTGATTATTCATAGGTAATCCTTGTGAGCTTGAATTCATGGAATTCTATTTCGGAATAGATAGTTAGCTACTCTAGCAAAGGAGGGACCAAAAAAGTAGAAGAAACAGCAAGGTTTTCTGGAGATAATTTTATATTATATGCAAGAGAGCTTTTTATGTTTCCCTGTGAAGAGTGTACTAACAATGAAGGAGGCAAAGTCCAGCAAGGGGATTACTCAGGTTTTACTGTCTGGGTTGGCAAAATGATTACGAAAGAATAATTGCTTAATTCCATTTGTCAGCTTCGGGAGAAGACTGCAATAAATTTATAGAGTAGGACATTCTGAAACATAACTACTTGGCAGTCTTTCTCCATGTGTTTCAAGAGCTAGGTTGCTTTTAGATAAATTATTGTCTAAAACTAAAGCTTTTGACATTTATGGGATTTTTGTGGTGGGTTTTGTGTGGTGTGGATAGGATCTGATATGTGTTTGGGCTTTTTAACACAAAGCTTTGGCAATGTTAGAGGGAGGCAGTCTTGAACCTTGCTGTCTCTGGAAGGAATATACTGTTAGGAGCTTTTGCTAGAAGAATTAAATATCCTGGTTTCTTGAGCCTTCTTTTCTTGCCTGGTATGGGGCTGGAAAGCACTTAAGTTTCTTTTGATCTGCTTTGGACTAGGTCAGGTCTTGGCTCTGTATTACAGCCTAAGCAGATTCTGTTACCTGTGGTGCAATTTGTCCTGCTGGGTAAGATGGTGTGCAATCTGACTGTACTGGAGGTCAGACAGAGAGGAGTGAGGAAATAAACTGAAGGACTGTGATAAGCAGCTAGATGAGAAATGGGAGGTCTGATAGGGAGGAGCTATTTGGGTGTTGAATTCATAGGTAGAGGTTGGTATATATAAGGAGCTTAAGAATTACTGGTGCTGAGGGGAAGGGCAAGTAGATCTGATGAGGGCCTGCAGTGGGACAATCTAGACTAGCTGGGAATAAGAAATAATTTAATCCTCTTCCCTGGTTTTTCAAGGCCTTTGAGATATTTCCCCCTCCCCCCTTCTCCCCTTTCTCCCCCCCACCACCCCACTTTCCACTATTCCAAGACATTTGTAACATCTCTGTTGCAAAATGTAGCATAGTACAGAGGCTCAAGCAATTGAGCCTGTGCTGGAAGCAGTGGCTCTGCCTTAGGTAGTGTGTGCTTGGCATCAGGCTGTACTTTGAAGAAACAAGGTGGTGCTGTGAGGAAGTTTGCACTCTTTCCACACCTTTAGTGTCTTGAAAAGGACTGAAATAACTCTTACGTACAATTGTAAACATAACCCAAATGTCTTACCTCTTTCCTCATGGTCTAAGGTCTATGAAGGAAATAATTTGGAGATATTAATCATTGCTATTCAGTACTTACTGACTTCAGTTTATTCTTGCAGCCTGGAACTTGGATATTACATAACTTCTGTGGTATAGGTCATCTCTGTTTGTATAGTTCAAGTTTATCAGTGAGCAATGATCAGTTAAGTGTTACGACTGGACTATTTAACAAGTCTGTTAATTTGATATCCAAAATGTCCTCTGTTTGGAAAAAAAGAGAAAACTTTGAATAGGGATAAGCTGCAGCACTGTCAGATTCTTTGTGGAGTGCTGAGGTAGGTTTGTATGAAGTGCTCGCTGGGAAACTGATCTACTTTTGGTGACCTCAAAAAGCCCTAATCGGCTTAGGTCTTCAGCTGGTATTTCATTTAAAGACAGCTTCAGCAAACACAGTTCAGGGGTGGGAAGAAATCAGATCATTCCTTTTACAAAATTCATGGAAATTTGTTTTGTTTTGTTTTTATAATAGAAAAGCTAAAGATAACTTGGGAGGATAAGGTACTACTGTCTTCGAGACACTTTTTTCTTATTTTTGAATGATTCACTGTCACTTGGTGACGCTCTAGTCTCTTGAAGATCTTATACTGTGTCTTCTTACTTCCATTTAAAAAACAGTGCTAACACCATTTAAAATTGTCACGAATACCAGTTGCTTAGTGAGCAGAGTTTTAGATTTTTACCTCAAACCTCTCTGTATTGACTTTATGTTCAAGAGAAAAAAAAAATATATTTTAATGTAATTGTACTCAGTCTCTAAATAATGACACAAATTTCAGAGATAGATTTTAGTTTATAGCTTCTGGGGTTTGATTCTGTACTGGCAAGTGCTGGGGAAACAAACTGTTTTGTTATTGACGGTGTTTAGAGGTTTGGTGAAAGGGAAAGCATTATGCAGTATTGAGGTCAGCTGCAACAACTGTGAAATCGGATGTGGGATATGCAGCTCTAATGCCAGCTCAGATTCCTACTAAATCTGAATCTCCTAGAAATACTCACATTTTTTCTGATTTTGAATGTGAATAGAGCTCTATCAGGTAAACATTGGTTGAAAACGAGTGGTTGGTAAAACAGTTTGAAAAGTAAGGTGTCTATTCATTTGGGCATAAAAGACTGTAAGGATACTGTGATGAAGCATGTGATCAGCAACCTACTTTAATGGTCAGGTGCACATCAGCAGAAATGAGACATTTGGGGCATGGGTGATGGAGGCAATCCATGGTAGCTGCCAGCAGCTGTGTGCACATCACTGGTAACAGCTGGCTGTGGGAAATGTAGCTGAGAGTACTGTACACCTGGAATTGTACATCTAGGTCAGGCTCACCATCCTCCCTCCCTCTTTCATAGTATTTACTAATGGATTAGGGATTATGTGGCTTTTTTTCCCCCAGCATCATTTTTATGTACTGCACTATCAGATGCCTTATCAGTCAAAGAAGCAATTATATACATACAGATAAAATAAAAGTTACATTATTGTTACAGCAAAATAACATATAAAATAGAACCTGTCTGCTACAATCATATCTTCTCTTCATATTTCTCTAAATATTTGATTTTGTGGTTTGCATTGGTTTGGATTTTATTTCTGTCAGCCCCTCCAGAAAACTGGTACAGCTTTTATACTCTTTCTACTATGTACGTGCTCCCATTGGACACTTAATTTTTTTTGCTCACAAGACCTTTTTGTTTGCTAAAATGATATATTATCATATGATGTTTGAAATAATCATGTTAATGCATTATCTGTCAAAAATGTGTTGTCTGTAAAATTCATATATTGTTTGGATATGTTTTGCTTATTCAGCATAATGAAAATACTTTATGACTTCTCATTTTTTAAACTTCTGTGTTGGATTTGGATATGGAAAGTTTGTGCACACTTCAGAGTTCCCATTCCAAAGCATTATGGTTAAGTGTGTTTTAATAACCTAATAATTTGAAAGTAGTTTGAGATTGGCCTGCCTGCATTATGACACCACCAAAATTGTAGCTCTTAATTTTCTTAAAACCATTTTCTACGAACACTGCTTGCTCAAAACTGCTAAACTTATTCTGCTCCTAAAGAATAGGCAAGAATTTTCTACTCCAAAAGTACTTGAGATTGAAGGAGCATATAACAAACTTCATACTACTTATAGCAAGTTTTACCAAAAAAGGGAAGTTTTGGATGAAAGACTGAAATTTTTAATCAATTACAGATTAAGTATGTATCTGTCTGAACCTAAAATTTTGCTATTCTGATAAATTCCAGTTCTTAGGACTCTAAGATAGCTAAGAGAACAGCTATAAAAGATTTCCTTAATGAGGGATAACGAAATGATCTGCTCAGGCAGAGTTGTGTTAAAATCAAAGTGGTCTGAAGCACAATTCAAAAAATACTTTTTTGTTTTTCCACAATGCATTTTTTTGGTGGTGTTATTTTTTTTTCTTTTAATGTTGCTGTCTCTTACCATTTGAATATGTTTTTGTTTGGAGTCTCACTTCATCTTTTACAGATGGATTGTAATTTTCATAGTGGTAGAACTGAGGTTAAGTAATTTTAAAGTTAATTATATCGGGATAACTTTTAATCACATCTGTAATTGGGCATCAAAATAAAGGCCTGTAAATTAATTCCAAGCTAATAGTCTTATTTGCCTGCTCCTGTTAGAGTAACTCAATTAAGACTTGAATAATGGTTAAAGCAAGCCGTGCTTTATTTGCTGCTATCTTTACACAATCCAGAGAGGATGCAAACCCTCCTGTTCCAGGACAGCATAAATAATTTGGTAAAGAGCTGTAGTTACCTGCTATAAAATACACACCTAAAATAGCTTGCACTATCTAACTGCATTTGCTCTGACCTGCATCTTGGGTAGGGGGAATACTTTAGCCTGAACAAGCTTCTAAAATATGTCTTTGAACTTTAATTCAGAGTTCTCAAAGGGGATTGAATAGCTTGAATGTATTCTGTTGTGTTCTGCCTTTCCCCTAGTTCTTAAAATAATTCTGTGTATATTGATTTGTATTAAATTTTTAGGGATGCTTCATTTGGGAGCTGCACGTACAATCTTACGATCTTGGACTGTTTACAGGGAGTAAATAAGGTAATAACATTTTTTCTTAGCAAAACAAGTTTAAATTGATTTTTAAAACATGAAGTAAAATACTGTCAAAATAGATTATAAAAGCTGGTTTCAGAGCAGACTGTGTGAATGAGTAGTGATGAAGCCTAAGTTACTGAGGCCTGTGTTTGAGTAGTGATGGCAGAGGAAGGTTGCACTTTGACTTGTCTGGCCCGGCCTTTGACAGCTTTTTGAACTTCACCGCATGAATTGGAACATGCAAATGCACCAGGCCTGGCTAGGGGACAGCTCTTAATGCAAGACACTGTGCAAAGTCTGGTAATCCATCATTTATAACCATTGGTGAGAGGGAATAACAGGTTGATGAAGTCAAGTGAAACAGGTACTTAGGGGTACTCAGATTTAATCCAAACAGTTTTTGCATGTACTTGGCCCCAGCATTCCCCAAAACACTTGGCTCAGTATTTGACACTGATCTGTGCAAACTTCTTTAAAACCAATGAAAACTAATGTGTCTTACTAGTGGTTTGATCTGTCACTTTAGGTAGTCCTGAAATATTAAGCTCCAGTATTGTTTTTGTTTTTTAGTTTTATATCAGTTCTTAATTGGGAACCTTTAAATTTTGTTCATCATTTCTCATTAGTCTTGGTGAAGAGAGCAGGCTATAGGAACAGTTCTGTACAGACACTTTATAGACCACTTGTAATTCTTAAAAATGGCAAAACAAGTGTTTTGTAAAAATTGAAAAAAGAGAGATCAAGCTTAATATTTTTAGTTCTGTGGGGGTGGGAAAGGAGCTGTCAGTTACCAGCAAGACTGTAATTTGTGAGACATTCTACGGATCCTGAAGATCTGAAGTAGTCAGTGCAGTCACTGTAATTTATCTGCAGCTAATACATCAAAAAGACGGTGAGAATTGGTTTTTCCTCCTTTATTCTCATAAAATTTATTACTGAATTTCTGTCTAGTTTAATTAAAGAGGTAAAAACACTTTGGGCATAAAACATATGCCTTAATTGAAAGTAGTCTCAGTTTACCTGGATAAATTGTGTGTGTGTATATCATGTAATATATACATGTAATTCAGGGGGCCTGTGGGTTCTGGAGTGCAGCCAGCCAGCCAAGCTTAAACGAAATACATTTTTCAAAATCAGCTGTTCAGACAAACCGCTCAGTATCTTAGGTTTCATGACAGGTCCAGACACTGAGCCTATGTTGTCTATAACAAAGCTATTTTTCATTTGTCCTAAAAGGTGCTCTGTATGTAGCAAAGGCAGTCTGATGATTATTGGTTTTAAATCATAAATCTGTGCTGTGTTCTTATCACACCTTAATTCCAGAATGTTGTGTAATATCTATATTTTTCAGAAAGCAATAGGTTCAGTATAAATATATGCTGCAAAAATGTCTTCCACCAATTTGGAATAAATTTTGGCTATGAATTTCGTATTCATGGAATTTTTTTCTATGTGGTTATTATACACAAATCTTTGGTTCAAAAGTGACATAATTAATAATAATACAGTAATCAAATACAAAACTTCTTTCAGTCATGTAATAAATACTGTCTAATGTACTCTAGTGGACTTTATTCTACTTGTGAAGTGTGTATTAAAATAAATAATAAAATAGAGATTATACATGGCACTGCATTCAGTATATGCCGTTTTGCCTAGGTATTATGGTGGTGAAACCAGAGTATCAAATTAAGTGCAGAAAATCAATAAATTCTCAGTGTTTGATGTTTTGTTATGTACAACTGCATGAAGATACATTTGGTATAGGAATCATTTAATGAGTGTATGACAAAAAGGGAATTGCTTTTTAACTTGTCATCTGCCTTACAGAAAAAAAACCCTCATAGTGGGGTATGGAGAATCAATGTTAGGATTTAAGTGATATGCAACAACCTTGTGTCCCATCCTCATGTCTTTGGAGGGGAAATAATGGGCCTAACATGTTTCAGTGACATTGTTGGAGTTTTTGTTGTCTGTGTTGTTAATCTGTGCAAAATGTAATGTTGTCTTAGCGTAAAAGCTTCAATAAGCCACAACCACAAACATTTAGGGATTTAGTTTTGCTCAAAAAGGTATTATAAAATGAGATTATATATTGTATTTCAGTGTAAACTGACACCTTGTTGCCTTTTAGGCCTTGCAGCATGGATTTTTTGACTTTAAGACATTTGATGTGGATGAATATGAACACTATGAGGTTTGTACATTTAATAATGTGTTGAATGTATTTGGACTACCTAAAATAGGAGTATACAGCATCCCCCAGCTTAAAACATACTACAAAACACATTTTAATTCGAGTAAAACCCAGTGTTCATATGTAAGGTATGTACATGGAAACCTATCTGCTCTTTTTGAAGAACGTGCAGGATTACTGTCCTTGCGATTTCAGTGCATTATATCATAAATCTGCTGTTTCCTCATAACTCTTCTGGCTTCTGGGGCCTCTCTCATGCTTTCCCAGCCTTCTCCCAGGATACGATCCAAGGTCTCCTAACTGACCCACAGAATATGGTTTCATTCACACTTGTTAGCTTCTCCTTCCATTCCTATTTGTCCCAAATATATGACAGATTTTTTTATAGCCATGTAGACTAAACAGATTTTAGTGAAGAAAATACGTCCACAATATTTCCCTAAAGAAGTCCCAGAAAGCTAACAGATGTCATTCATTGTTCTGCCAACTTTCTTACAACCTGGGTGTAGATACTCTGGTTGGCTCTAGATACTTCTAGGACTTGGTAATATGCACACCTCTATCTGCTGGTAGTAGAAAGTTATCTCAAGCTGCATTGCTTTAGAGAAGCTATACCTGTGGACTGGGCTGTGTGCAGAGCAAATCTCAGGCACAGAAGATGCACATGCATCTGGTCCAAAAGAGTTACATGGTCTTTGTCTACCAGGTTTCACTCCAAGGAAGGGAAGGGGTTTTTACTGAAGTCGTGACAATCATTTAGTTTACTGGACATTGTCTTTGAAACACCTGTAAATTTCTATAGTTGTATTGGTTAAGGAGAAAGATGGATTCATCAACTACAGGTGTACTGAATATTTGAATATAAATCTTAACTCTCCTTTTAAACTTGTGTTGCTTTGTAGACAGTATTCTTCCTGTATTCTTCCCTTCTATTGCAATTTTCAGAAAACTTGGAAGTGGTGAGAATAAAGTTGTTGAGTTTGAAAATCTCCATTTTAAAAGCATTTCCTGTAGTTGTATGTATTTCAGGTACATACTGAAATGCTTCTTAAATGTTCAAGAAAATGAAGTCAGAAGAGGAATAAACAGTGGGAAAAGTTAACTGACAGCACATCTATACAGGAGCTGCAGTAGGCAGTCTCTAACACGAATCTGCCTGTTTCACTAAACTTGAAAGTATTTGTAGAGGGATTTCTGTATCCTGTAATGTTCCATAATGATTAGGTTGAGAAATTGGTATAGCCTTTGCTGAATTAAATGAAATGAGCAGGAACTAAAATTTAAAGTATGAATTACCTGCTTTTTGCTTACTCTACATACAGAAAGAAAAACTTGTTCTAAAAACAAGTTTGGGTTTCTGTATGTACAGTAGGCATTAGTCTGCTTGAAAAAGAGTATTCAAATAATTGACTAAAGCTATCCCATTATCTTGTTTAAGGCTTAACATTATTTTAGTTTGTGAAAAGTACATATATGTGAATGATGTTTATAGTATGCTGCTTGCTGAGTTTAAGAACCAAAAACTTGAAATCATCTTTAATTTTTTTGTCCATTTATTGGTATGTCTTCTTTTTTTTTCCACACATCGTGGTCAGCTTTGTGTTTAGTTATGTCCTGTGCTATATTTCAAAAACTTTAAATGTTACAGGTTTTTGCTATGTTAGGTCTTAAATGTGTGGTTATGTAGACAAAAGTTGCATACGACTTAAATGGAGCAGGCGAAAAGGAAATTTTATTTCATGTTTATAGTTCTTTCGTCTTGCTATGTTTTCAAGTCAGCTAATTCCCCTTTTGTTGGACTGGAAGTAAATTACTGATTGGGTTTTTTAATAATAATGGTATTTGTACGTAGTGTTGAGCATATATTTACACACCTATACAGAGATACCTGTAGTTCATATTGATTAAAATTGAAATTATTCGCCATGACCCCTGTAACTGTAAAGAACTTAATCCACAAATAAAGCTGGTGATACAGATACAAAAATACTTTTAGCTTACTGAACAAGACTTCTTCCCTAAAGGGAGTAGAGGTGCTGCAGAGCTGAGATGTCAGCCTGTGGTAGCAGTGGGGGCAGGGGTCCTGGCCTGGCAATAAGGTTGGTTCTCTGGTCCTTATGCAACCTGGGTAACTTCCAGGAGTTCCCATTGTGCAGGGACTATGGGAGCAAGCCTAATGGGCTCTGCTAAGCAAACGGTTGTTGAATTGATTACAGTGATGTCCATTATCAGAACCTTTCACTCATTAGTATGTTCTGATGAGCTGAGAGCTAAAAACACAAGCTTAATAATGCAGCTGAACTGAGTGCCATGTCCTTAAAAGTCATGCTGAGAATAACTGCATTGCCAAACAAGGAACGAGCAGTCTTCAATTAAAGAAAGAAAAGAAGGCAGCTTAGAACTACAATTCGTATTACGTATTTCCAAAGAGGCTTTCATTTTCAGCAGTGACAGAATTTGAAAAGCTTTTTTAGGTTTTCATTTAACAGTGAGCAAGAAATGCAAAATGTCATAGTTAGAAAGTTTATTAAAATCTAGTCTCTTTATTTCATTTACACTTTTCTTCTTTGATTACTGGCTCATCAGAGCTTATGCCAATATGTAAATTTCAGTTTCAACAGGGAAAGGATAATTGTTTTGAAGGCTAATTGGTTTATAATTTCTTTTTTGTGAATTGGGTTTTTTAACTAGTGTCTCACAAAGAAGCACTTTTCCATCATTTTGAGAAAAAACATAGAAGAATATTATATTGGTATTTGTCAGTATTATTAATAGGTGTCCTGAAATACCCTCTCAAGGAGAAATATCTTACATAAAGGATCCTTCTGCTTTTATTGGAAAACTTCAGCAAATTTTGTTTACATTTCATTTTATTAAGATAGATCTAAGAAGCAGCTTATGGTTAATTTGTCCCATATAGTTAAGCTAATTACATTTGAAGTGTTTTGTTTTAATGCAACAAGAACATAGTAAAGAGTAAAATAAAATCTTGAGTAATTCTTTTAACCTTGTATATACAGATACTAAAATGTTTTTCTCTTCTGAAATTTTTGTAGCGAGTGGAAAATGGTGACTTCAACTGGATTATTCCAGGGAAATTTTTGGCTTTTAGTGGACCACACTCGAAAAGCAAACTTGAAAATGGTATGGTGTTATGTTTTAATGCTGTGCCATGATCTTATTTTTCCAGTGTGTAAAACCATCACAGCAAATGAGCAGAAGATAATAGAGGGTCATAGATCAGTTTTAATCTTCAGAAATAATCATCCTATGAGCATTTTATATACAATCATAGAATTTAATTTTAAAAGTTTTGGAATTCTTCTTTGCCAGAAGAATTTCAATTCTTCTACCAATCAGTGACTTTCATCCTGTGACATAGTGCCTGAGAGACTCAGGTCCCTTACTGTTGTCCTGCAACCTGCCACCTCATACAGTAGGTGTGCAGAATTAAAGGTGAGTTGCATTAAACACAGAAGACTGTGTTCAGAGTTTTGCCACACAGACCAGAAAGACTTGCCTTTCCTACTGAAGATACTTGGGGTAATGTGAAGAACCTAGAGAATGTGATTCTAATGGAATAAAAAAAAAGAGAAATATGACTGCTTGCCTGACAGAGGGAAAGTAGAGATTCGGTCCAGCTAAAAGGAAGATCAGTTATTTAAATACTACAATCAGGTTTTTTCTGAATTTGACTATTTTATTTGTGCCATGTCCCACTGTTAATGTGAACATATTTTTTGAATATCTACCTTCCCTCCCCACCTCCTTCTTCTGCTCTCTCATGTTCCTTTTGTGACTGAAATGCTGCTG
Source organism: Drymodes brunneopygia (assembly GCA_013400955.1). Taxonomy (NCBI): domain Eukaryota; kingdom Metazoa; phylum Chordata; class Aves; order Passeriformes; family Petroicidae; genus Drymodes; species Drymodes brunneopygia. Next base: position 718,275 of record VZTZ01032219.1, on the reverse strand, counting down.
GTTACATTGTGTCCACTAAAAATTTAAACAAAATCCAGAAAGAAAATATTGAGGTTTGTTTGGGTTTCTTCCCCAATCATTGTTGCAGCCCTTTTTTGCAGATTTTTTTCTAAATTTACCTGAATTGTTCCACGGAATTTGGAAAATCTGTGTTTTATTTATAACATACATAACTGAAAATTATTAAATTAACACATTTAAAATCCAATTATTAAACTGTAAATAACCCTCTCCCAGGTGATTGCAAGTACACATTACAAAACCACATTTTTCTCATTATGCTGTGACTCGAATTGCATTTACTAATGTATATATGACTTGTCCTGGACAGCTGTGTTTTGGTTGGTCATTGACCTCCCTCCCTGTCCCCTGTCTTCATCTAGAGAATCTTTTGTCTCTTAACTGAGAATCAAGGCACATTAGGACGAGAATATTTTTGGTACTGCCGTTTATCCTCTGACTGTTTCTTATATCTGTAATATAGATGAGCAATCTGTTTTCCTCATAAACAGTGTTTCTTCTTCAAGCATGCTTTTATTCTTTGATCTGCAGCTTGACTATAGATAAACAGCTGTTCTGAAATGCTGAATTCATATATGTCCCCAGCTTTATGTAGAAATTCCCCTTGCTGAGAGGAATGGGGGCTTAATGGGAGACAGTACAGACTGTGTTTTAGACGGTGTTTTCACATAGACTGTGTTTTAACTTTTTGCCTCCTAATACCTTTTTTAGTAAAAGCGGTCTTCATGAGCATTGTTTGGACAATTTTTTTATATCACTTAACATGTCTATTCTGAATAAAGTATTAAAGCATTTTTAGCATTAGCATGTTTAGCATTCAGAAAAGGCTTCAGGGGCAATTTTGATTAGTGGGATTTTGAACTTCATGAACCTATGACATTAAATGATTGTGGCTTTATTTTTTTTATAGGTTATCCTCTTCATGCACCTGAAGCCTACTTTCCTTATTTCAAGAAGCATAATGTCACATCAATCATAAGACTAAACAAAAAAATTTATGAGGCAAAGCGCTTTACTGATGCTGGTTTCGAGCATTATGATCTGTTCTTCATCGATGGCAGCACACCAAGTGACAGTATAGTTCAGAGGTTCCTGAACATCTGTGAAAATGCTGATGGTGCCATTGCTGTACATTGTAAAGGTATGTGCAACTATTCATTTCTCAGACTGAAATTCAAAATAAGTATAAATCCACAGAGTTTATCCCAGAAATATCAGATTGTGAGAGTAATAATGGTTTATGGTACTCGACTAATATATGCCAAATATTTGTTATTTTCCTGTGGATATGAAGTCCTTACATCCTACACTGTTACTTGCAGTAACTGACAATCTGTTGTTCTTTGTTCTGTGTTTTTTTTTAATATGTCTTGAGAACTTGAGATTTAGTTGATGCAGGTTTCTTTTTTGCATTATGCTTTCACAGCATTATGATAACTGGCTAGGAAATGCAAAACATGAAAAGGTTTTCTTTGTGTTTTCTGCCTGTTCTACATTTTTCTGTGGAGTATGAATTTCACATTTCAAGTTGATGTGAGTTATTGTGATGCCAGCATTTCAAACCAGCCTAATTCAGCAAACTGGCCAGAAAATGCACAAAACATGCTTAGTCAAGAGAGATTAACAAAGGCTTTTAAGGGTTCAGCTTGATTTATGTTTAGAGTTGTGTAAGGACATTGTGGAGACAAATGTCGTGCCTGATCAGAAGCAAGAATAATGCTATTCATAGTTTTCCCATGAACAGTGAATATGCATATCAAAGATAAATAGGTTTATTTGCCAACAAGTTGTTACTGTTGCTAGAACCCAGGAATTCTGGCATTAATAAGCTGGACATGTGCTAGTTGGCTAAATGAGAGTATAAACTATTGATTAGCAAGAGGTTAGCTGCTAAAGGAATATAACAAACTTGGTAGTGAGTTAGAGGTGTGCTTTTTACACTGAAGTTTTTTTGGTCTTTTGTCTGGCCATTTAGCAAGCAAACCAACAAGCTTGTTCTTTTTGGTTTTTACACCATCCTAAATAATCCTCTACAGTGTTAAATCAACCGTTAATTCAGGCCTAACTCAGGCAGAGTTATATTGCAGATGTGTTCTGAGCACAGCTTTCACACTAGAAAGTGCTTGTCTCAGATGATAGGGAACAGTGAATTGCAAAGGATTGTAATGGAAAGTTTGTACATTAGCAGAATGTTGAAGGAAAGAACTGAAATCAATAATTCTTCTAAATGAGTCTTCAGAGCTTGTCAGAGCTACAGTTACAGAACCTCACTGTGTGAACATCTATCTTCATCCTTCTCTCTAAATCATCTTCACTTTTGTCAGAGCAAAGTGCAGTCACTGGGTAAATGTAAAAAGCTCATAGTTGTGTGTAGAATTGCCAGCAGAGATGTCTGGCTGCTGGGAGAGTTTCCATTAGGATAGTCGTTGATATATAAACAGTAGTAGGCTACTGTGAGACTGTAAATTGCAAATACTGTATTGGTGGGAAAAAAGATTTAATGGGGAAACACTTTACTAGTAGGTGAGACACAGAGCTAGAAAGAGATTAATTCTCACTCTGTAGTTTGAGATTTTACTGATAGCAAAAACTAATTTTTCTATGCCTCTGTTGTCCCCTTAAAAACAGGATTAGTTTGTGATTTTTTGGGCAATGGGTTAAGTTATTTTCAAGCTATTGATACCTAAAATTATACAGTGGTCAACAGTCACTGCTGTTTATACAGATAGCAGTGAATAGTTGTATGTGCTAGTTTCACAACAAAATTGATTCAAAAAGAAAAACCTATTGGGTTGCTCTCTGTTGAGATGTGGCATGTATTTGCACCACAGTTTTTAGCTACTTGTGTTGGCCTCTCAAAGGTGCTTTGATTATGGTTTTTCGCTGCTATTATAAACATGAAGTTGATATCCAGCTTGATCACGACTTTTTTAAAAATACTGCCTTTTTTAAACAAAGTTTGGAGTAGAACTTAAGTGCCATGAGTGATCTCCATTGCAGGTGTTCTTTTAAACACTTACTTTTCCTAAGTATGAAAGATTTGTCCCTGTTATCTAGAGCATTGAATTGAATTATGTGGTAACTGAGACACTGAATCAGAAATTACTTCTTCAAATACTAATATGGTGAATAATGTTGCATGGAAGTTTTCTTACATCCCATTATTTTATTTGACAATTCTGGAATGCTCATTACTTCATCTGTGACTGTTGATACTTGTGTTTCTGCAGCTGGCCTGGGGAGAACAGGAACACTGATTGCCTGTTACATAATGAAGCACTACAAGTTCACACACGCTGAAGCCATTGCTTGGATAAGAATATGTCGCCCAGGCTCCATTATAGGACCCCAGCAACACTTCTTGGAAGAGTATGTATATAATTATGTACCTTCTTTGCTCCTCTCCGTCTCTATCCATCTTGCACTATTATAGGATGTAATTTGCCTGCTGACATTTGTATGTTATTGCCTATTCAACAGATTTAAGGTTAGTTAATAGGGATTGAAATCTGAGTTACTCGGAAGCAATCCGCTTCTCTGCAGTTCTGTGCGTTTTGCCCCCATATAGGGACACAGGGCCTCAAGACTGCATGTTTCTGTTCTGGGAAATTTAGGAGTTAGACAAATGTGTTGGAAGTGGACAGATGTGGACAAAAGATTAAATCAACAAATATTAAATATTAGCATGGAAAGAATAGTATTTAAATACTTTATATATCATCTGTGGCACTTAAAATTAATCTAAAAATTGTATAATTTGTATGTTTTTTCTTTATTGTAACTAAGTACTGTAAAATAAGTACTTGATAGAAAACTTAAAATCTCCATCACATTCGTTAGCATGACGTATGAAACATTTCTTGTCTAGAGCTAGCAGTTGTAGCCAGAAAAATGTATGCTTTTAATAGAGTTTCAGGTTTCATCCTGCATGGAAATGAATGTGTATTCTGTTTTAATTCCTCAGTCTTTTCTTCTCTGCTCAGCCTAGGAATTTAATTTTGTTTCACCAGTATGTGATAGGGTCTCAGTTCTTGGATATAACTATGATGACTGGTACCTGCCTAGCAAACATCCTTACTGAAGAATAATGCAGCCTCATCCAAAAAGTCTGCTCTGCCCATGCACATTGTAGCAATGTAATTGTTGCTATTTTACTACTTATGTGAATGGTATATTCTTTCAGTTTCTGGAAGTTTGATCTTAGAGTCCTTTTGAACTTTACATGACTACATCCACTTGCTCTACACAGGTCAGCTGTAGTTTCATTGCACAATATCTGTATCCAGAAAACTCACCCTAGTAAGTTGCAAGGTTCTGTATCATCATTTATGCTTACACGTGATGCATACAAAAGCACTGTTTTATATTATTTTTTAAGTTGTGCTTTAAAAGCCTTTAAAATATGATTGCAAATTCCTGTTTGGTTAACCTCTTTCCCCAGAAGGATTTGGTAAAATTAAGTTTTAGTACTGTCACGACTACAGACTTGTTTGGTGATTCTGGACTTTTTTGGTTGTTGTTTTTAAGTATTGAGTTTTTAACATTTTTTCTGACAGATAAAGATGGTACAGAAGATTCAAATGCTGGCAGTCTGTAAACGTGGCATGTTTTCATATGGTTTTTTATATATATGCAAATTTGTTGATCTGAATGGCTTTGGTTTTGTATCCTGAAGGAAGCAAGCAATGTTATGGCTGGAGGGAGATCTCATCCGATCAAAGCAGAAACAGCGAGGAGTTGATGGAAACATTAACAGAGTTCTTTGTGGCTTGAATGACATTTCCATCAGTGACAGCCTGAATAAAGTACAAGACTTGGACCAATACAAGGAGGTGAGTGTTAGGAAAAATTTCAAGCAGACTGAAGTTGAGCTTTTAATAACTATCTACAGATAAACCTAGATTTAAGGCATTTTTAGGCTTGTATTAGGATTGGATTGCTTTTTCTTGGCTCAGCTTTTTGTGGGTCATAATTAGAACAAATCTCCACTTAATAAGAAAGAAAAATGATCAAGTAATATTTAAAGCTGTTACAGGTAATTTTGCAAGCTTCAAAAGGTTTGCATTATATCAAGGCATTCTCTGAGGATTTTCAATTGTTTTCTTGAGAATGAAGGAAAACAAAAAGCTTTCTTCCTGGAAACAAAAAATCCGTTTATTCCAAGTTTTTAACTAATAATACAGGTGTGTATAAATGTCCAGCAGACTTCCTTGAGGTAAATAAATGCTGGCATTAGGCTTGATCGTCCTGAACTGACTTTGAGGTCAGATTCTGTAAAAGCCTTCCGTGAGTGTGTTTGTAGAAAGGCACATTTAGTGTACCAGAACTGTGCAAAGAATGGTGCTACATCTGCAGAAGAGGGTACATTCAGCTCTTTGGTTTCTAATCTTTGGGAAGGACATGCTCAGTACTTTGAAACCACACTGCTCTTAGGATTTGATAGATTCCCTTGCTTGCATATTTTGTGTTTCCCAGAATGATTCTGAAGACAAAGATGTGGAAGCTCAGAATGGCATGACACAGGGAGATAAGCTGAATGCCTTAAAAAGTCGGAGACGGCCTTGTACCTCTACAACTGGAGCTCTGAGGTAATTATACCATTCTGGGGTAATTTGCAGTTTTAAATTCAGTCCATGCTATCAGATTTGTGTGGCAAGTACATGATTTTGTTTAAGACAGTGGTACTACTGTACCACCTTCTGTGGTGGAAATTTCTCCAGGTATGTATCTGGATTTGGTTTGTTAATCTTCTTCTTCTGTCCTTTTTTGCCCTCTTTCTCCCTGTTTAAGGATGCCTTCTTACTGTAAAAGATAATGTAGAAAATACTCAAAATCTTCAAATTTATATCTAACATTTTAAAACTTATGACTTGAACAAAATATTTTTAATTGAACTTGGTTGTCTTTCTGTAATTACTTTTCTGTACTCCTTATAGAAATTCAGAATTTTTCAGAACCAGTAAAAATGTGAACTGTGAAATTAAACCTAAAGTAACTCCTTGTTCTTTAACTGTAAATTAAAATACTGTTTGTCAGTAATTCTAACTTTTATTTTTATATTTAAAGCCAACCTGAGACATGCAGATATGATTTGGCAAAGGGGAAAGGCTTTTTATCCTTGGATAAAGATTGCTGCTTTTGTTTCTTTAGGCTGCAAGACATGAAACTGCACACCAGGTCATTATCACAACCCTTCAGGTACTGGCATTAAAATTCTAGTTCTAAATGTATATGACTTGATTAGTGGTTTAATTTTCAGTGTTTTGGATTATTGCTAATCAATTGATACGATAACAATTTCAGACTTCTGAGCATAGGCAGGTAACAGACCTTTTTAAACACCTGCAAATTGCATGTCTTACCCCATTGAATCTAAAATAGAATATGAAGGACAAAATTTCTATCATTATCAAGCATTAATACTGAAAAGAGCACATTTTTTTCAGTTTTGTGACCTGAATTTTTGAGTTGGATTTCTCCTGATGGGTAGCATTGGAAATGAATGTTTTACCCTTTCTTGGTGTGTAATTAAAGCTGCTCAATGTCATTTTTCTTCTGTGCTTGTAGTTGGAGATCTGTACCCAAGTTTTTTTTCATCCTTTAAGGTCTGATCATTGTATCCCCCAATCTGGGGTTGGAGAAAATTAATTCTTTAATTAATTAACATGGACAGCTATAAAAGTAAGAATTTGAATAGTCCAGTGCAACATACGTACAGCTCATTATCAACACATGTAGAATTTTGTCGTTAAGAATCCCACCCTAGAAAGAGCTGCATGTTCTGTGCAACTTTGTGAAAATTTTCATTTGGAAATGATGATGACCTAATGAAAGCTACAGTTTTGGTTTTTTCTACTCATTCTTGCTCAAAAAGTACTCATACTCAAATTTACATTTGAGGTTCTAAAATTTATAATAAAATTTACAGTACATCTATAAAAAATTAATACTTGGCCTTCATAAATTATCAAGGTGAAAAGTAGCCTGGTACTGTTTAATAAGGCATAGAAGGGAAAATACTTGGAGTGGGATATCTGGAAAGTTTTTTTAAAAAATATGTTTAAGCAGGCAAACTTGCATTTTTACTGTTGAGCCCTCAGACGTGAGAATTCACACTTTTTAAAATACCAGTCTATGCACTGAAAGACTATATATGTTTGAGATGTATATTTTAATTACAAAATCTTGCTTCTCACTGGAACTCTGCACTCTTTTTAGACTGAATACTTCAGGTAGAACAGAAGGATCTATATCTCCTCTGAAGGCCTCCAGAGTGATGGCAGTTACTTCACCATCTGCAGAAAGAATAAGCAGACTTTCCATGTCCTCAGGCTCTAACCTTAAAAGGTTTTTTACTTCTTCTCATTTTGGTACAAATGCTTACAGTATCCTACAGTGGTTGGCAGCACAACTGCAGCCTGTGAAGTGCTTGCTCTTCTTGGCTATAAGAAGACTTAAATTTATTTACAGAGTGATTTGCTGTTCCACTAGGCAAACTTTAGTTGCCTACATATTTAAAAAACAAGCAAAACCCAAAATCTATCCTACTGGTCTGAGAGTTCTATTGAGATTGTGTCATCAGAAACAGTACTGTGTTGCTCAAATGGGTTGTTTAGGTTTTTTTCACTTATCTCAGTTTATAGATGTTTTGCAGGTATTCCCACAAGTCTATATACTATTACTCTCAGAATACGGTCTAGTAATTAATACAATTTTTTACAAACCCTTGATTTATTACTATTTAGTTCCATTATTACCATTGTCCTAAGTAATTACATATATAAATGACATTCAGAATGATGCATTTTTAATAACTATGTGCACAAATATTTGCCTGAAGAGAGTAACCAGCTTGGAAGTATTTCAGGACACCCTATTTCTAGTCTCAAATTTTATGATATTACTTCCTGGTTACTTGAAGGCTTGTATCACAAAACTGATTTCAAGAAACAGAGGAGGAGTTCTTAAACTGTTCTCTGTACACAAAGTACTCCAGTGTAAATCAGATACTGCCTAAGCCTTTTAACACAATCTCCTGCATGTATGTGTGGTTTGACAGAGGTGAAAGCTGGCCATGGTGTAGTGCTTGAATAAGCAAAACTTGCAAAGTCCTGACAAAGAATTCTGCTTCTCATTACTTGGGAGCTAGTAAATGAACTTGTGCGCAAACACAGATTATTTCAGAATGGTCTGTGTTATTCACTTGATGTCTTCTGATTTGTCTGTTCCATTTTTTTATATATCTCTACATACCTTGTGTGTATTTTTTTCCCTGCATGTGTTTTCCATTCAGCGTTTCCATAAACTCCAGACTAGCCAGTTCTCTAGGGAACCTGTATGCTGCTTCAGATGATGATGAGAGCAAAATGACATCATCGTCCTCTAGGACAGGTTTTTCTGTAAGCCATATCTCCAGTCACCTGAATGGCAGCTTGCAGCTGCCACACAGAAAAAACCATGAACTGAACAACAACTTATACAACAGAAACAGCAGTAGTGGCAACAACCTGAGCAGCCAAAGCAGTTTTCACAGCGCCGTGACAGATGAGTACGCACCAGCCTTCCCTTATGGGCCTTACAAGTCCTCCAGCACCAAACCAGAGTCCATTCCTGTAAGTCATAGTCACAACAGCACTCTCAGGCAGCTCACTGATGCTTTTCTTCCTTGCTTCTGTGGGCAAAACTGTTTCAAAAGAGAATCTTAAATCAGCATAATTCTCCAACTTCCTCTAACATTTCTGAATAGCACCTTTATCTGTGACCTATCATCTCAACTGCTTTTCTTTCTATCTCTTCTAAGCATCTATTACATGGAAGCTTCATGAAAATAAATCATGCCTGAACTTCACATCTTTTCTGATATCTTTTTTTATGGACCTTCTTACCCTTTAGATTTTACTTCAAATTACCCGTAGCACAGTCTATAAGTTAACTATGTGTCTTTATCTTCGTGTAGTAATAGATTAAGAAGCCTTTGTATGTATCATAGTAAACAGAAGGTAGAACTCCTTAAAGATAGGGCTTATTTGAACAATTAGTGCTCTTCACTTGAAACCTACTCCTTTTGTAACACCAAATGTGGAAAGTATTATAAGCAAGATATTTCTGCTTGTCTCACATTTCGGCTTTCATTCCTGAGCAACTTTGCTGCCTTGGGCTTATTTTGTGCTCTTTTTCTGTGTAGAGAGTCTGTATAAAGAGGATGTACAGATAAACTAATGCAACTTGAAAGTGTTTCTATGCAAAACACAGAGATGAGAGACTAGAGAAACTTCAGTTATGAAATCAGAAATAGCTTCATCTGTTCTAGGGGGAAAAGTAAGCATATCTACTACTATTAATCTAAAACCAATTTAAAATACCTGGTTTCCAAGGATTTGATAGTCTACTAATTATAAAAAATAGTACACTGTTTTTAATAGATTTTGCTTATGATTAAGGGAACCTGTCAGCCTCTCTTGACTAGTACTGACACTTAGGATTTTTATTTTTTTTACTGGGTGGAAATAAAATTGGCTTTGTGTAAAAATAACTTAAAGAGTATTGCACATCACTCTTCTGTTTCCTTACCAGTGATAAATTGTTTCAGTATAAAGAAAGTTTTGGTGTTAATATCTGCTAGTGGTTTTGAGTGTGGTCAGTCTGTCTTAAAACAGCTGAGAACATACATTGCATGTAACTGGGATGTCCTGAGAAAGGTCATTCATAGGCTGTGTTCTCTTTTTCCTGCAGAAGTGGAGGACTTACTCTCTTGTTAACAGCTCAGGTGTGGCACCACTCTAAGTTCAGAAGCCACATCTTTGTAGCTTGGTAGTATGAATTTTTGTTTCTGAGGATAGATAACAGTAGGAAATAAATTCTCATTGTTCCATTGTGGAATTAAATAGCATGTGTGACTAAAACCTAACCTATATAGATAGAACATTGAAGTTAGTTGTGGGAAAGTGATTCTGTATTCTCTCACTCAGTGGGCTCTTCCTACTGTGGTAGAATCTGCTTGACCTAAAGCAGCTCTTCAAAGTACTTGGTGCTTTCAGACCCTTTGTTTAAAAAATACATTTATTTTCTTTTCCACTACTACTGCTGCTTATCTGGAAATAAACGCTGATCTTGGAATCACTGTTATGCACTGAGTTTAAACTTCAAACAGCAGCAGTAACTTGTTTGCAAGGGAGTTCTTGAATGTTGCCTCATCTTCAGCTCTTTACTTTGACTGTGTTTTTCCCTACTACATGGGATTGAAATAAACTATATATAATTGAAATTTTTCAAGTGAGAAACAAACCAGACTGGTTTTTCTATGATGAAACAAATTCTGGAAGAAGAGGTCTGTTCTTGTTTAACTAATTTGGTTTAATTTCTTCAGGTATAGAGATGAGAAGAGAGGTGAAAAGCTGTATAGCAAGCCAGGAATGTTTGTTTTGAGACACACAGATGAGTCTTTCATTTGTTCATGCATTCTGATGGCTCTGGCAAGTCATCCTTTTTGGGTGTTCCCAGTCTTTAATCCCCCAGTCCTCAGGAGTTCAGTTCTCTGCTCCTGTTGAGTATACTGGAACTAAAAGTGGCTGAGAGCATTCACTCATCTGAATAATAAGTGGTTAAATGGCTGATTTGATTTTTTTTTAAATGTCTCACTTTCAGTACTGTCTCATATTTAATGTATTGAACATTGAATGTATTGAATATTGAATGTATTCTTTGGAGAGTCAGCTCATTCCCATTCTTTTCAGTTGTTTCTTTTGTAAATTATATGTTGCCAGCAGCATTTCTTAGAGGGTTTTTTTCCATATTTTACTTACAGCTACATATTATGCATGAAGTATATGCATGTAAACTTACATGCAGCAGCACCCTAAGGGGGAGAAGCTCCTTGTAACTGTAATGTGACTTAGTCGTGAAAGTAAGCTGACATCATTCACAATAGGCCAAAATTTAGAAGAGCACCAAATGGTAATATAAAGCATTACAGAAACAGTAAGGCTGTTTCCTCAAGCAGCTTAAAAAGTTGAATGAAAATATAACATCTTAAAAACTAAGAGCTGTCACTTCCTTTGGAGAGGTAGTTGCCGTAACTTAATGCTACAAATGATTTTTAACAGTGAAAGCCAAGTTAGTGGGCTTGTTCCATAAACATAGGACAGGAAATTAATATTGGTGGCACTGTTTCTTTTTTGTATCTAGATATTTACAAAATTCGAGGTTAGTGCTGTGTTTCTCCTTAATCTCATAAAACCTCAAGGGTCAACATAATTGGCACTGACATAAAAATTCCCCAAATCTATATGGAGAGAGGGGGTGGTTTACAATGTATCTGTCTCTTCCAGAATTGTAGTATGCCTTTCTTTCTTAGATAAGGATGACTTAGGAAAGGGGAGAAAAGCAAAGAATGTTGGTTAATGCGTAGTTTAAGGAAGAGGAAAGGAGCAATTCATGAACAGGTGAAAGAGCCATGTTGACAGCAGAGAGGCACTTACAGCTCTGTGCATTGCAGTGGAAAAGGAAATTGGTCACTGTCTCTTTGCGATAAAGCTATTAAGTGACTTAAGACATTGATTTAAATGAAATATGTTAGGCATAGTGTGAAGTTTTAGGTTGAATGGAAAACATTTTTAAAGAAAAGAAGCCTTTCTAAAATGCACAATTCTTCTGTTATAAGAATATCTTTAATTTTCTTCCCAACTACCTTAGTGACTTAGTAATGCATGGAAGGATATCAGGGTGTAACCTCTGAACAATTCTTGGCTTGATATTCCTTGCTCTTGAGTAGAGGTTATACACAGTCAAATGCAGCAAGATCTTTAAATGACATTCTGTCTCCAGTCTTCTCTGAAGAGTGAGGTGAGCTAAAAATACTCTATTTTATATCTTATATGCTGTGATGTGAGAAGCAGCATTTCTTAGCAAGAGTCATGCCATGCAAAGTCTACATAGCAAAGTGTAAGTTTCTGATTTACCTGTAAAGTAATATTCTTTCAGTATAATAATGGCTAAAAAATGTTCCTGTTTGAAATGTTTTTCAGTTATGTTCTGATTAATGTATTTGCTTCTAAATGTACCCTATAGCTCTGTGCATCTATCACAGTCACAGAGGAGTGCACTGAATTGTTACCAATTTTGTGCAGAAGTGACTGTAGTTACTCTGATGTCCTGAGGTTTAAGACAGGAGTAGGTTTTTTGATCATTTTATCTCTGAATGCTTTCTGTCTGGTAGTGAGCAGCTCACTGGTTAATACAGATGGTTTATTTTGAGGACAGCATATTTTTCTGAGTCCCACTGATTGAACACAGTCATGCTTAAAACTATATCACTTTTAACTTTCTGTATTGCTTTATTATGTCACTGTTACAGCCCTTTGTTACCTTCTTTTCTTGTCATGGAGATACCTTATCAAAAGAAAATCAAGTTGAAATGACTAGCATAAGTTAGCTCGAAGATCCTTTTGGAAAGTGTTCGAATTCTTTAGTTTTTGAAAATCTTTCTGGTCCAGAAAGCTGCTACTCAGTGCTATCCTGCTTATAAATACATAGCTTGTTTTATCTTCTTTAACTGTAATGCACTGGGAACTGAGGGCGAGAGAAAAAAAAGAGTTCTTGCCATTGATGATTCTGACTTCTGTTTCTTGTGTTCTCATCCCATGTCCTGCATTCCCTGAGGGTTTTTTGGTTTGGGTTGGGTTTTTTTTCATATGGAACTCTGTGGAAAAGCATCATCTCTTTTCTTTTTATTTGATTGGTTGGGTTTTTTTCTCCTCCCTCTCCCCTCTTCTTATGGAACCAATTAACCAACCAAGGAGGATTTGGTTTTGTTACCACTTCAGCCCCTGACATGCAGCTGTTTTGCTTTTGGTGGCACTTGTCAAGTGGTCTGAAGCTGATGAGCAAAATTTGGAGTATTATCAAAGCCTCAGTACCAGTTCTGGCAGAATTCTTTTAAAAACAGAGTTCTGTTTAATCATTTCCACTTCACTTCTTCAGATGCTGAAATTCCTTGAAAGTTGTGACAGCCCAGCCTAGGCTTGTTTCCAGTGTTTGTGTTCTTTCTAATTGGAGCACATCAGGTGATGTACCTGACAGAAATCTATTACATGTCCTGGTGCTTTGTTTGTTCACTTAGCTCATCAAAGGACTCTTGAATGATACTGATTAATTCCCTTTGTCTTTATTGCCAGAATCTCCCATCCTTGATTTAGATATCAAGCTAACCAGCTGTAATCATGCAGTACTTTTATTTTAGAAAACCACCTTATCACTCTTAGTGTCTATCTTTGTTAACACGAGTGGCTCAGAAGCATTTTGAGATGGTTAGGACAGTAATTTTTCAGTTCTAGATTTTGTGTTCACTAAACTCATTAGTGAGCTTTTCCCCCAGTATGGAAGAGAAAGTTATTCATTAAAAGAGAAAGTTATTCATTAATAATTTTTTCCTATTTTGCAATGAAACAGCACTAATACGGTTGTTCCACATTCCATTTAACAAAAAAGAATAAAAAATAACCGTGACTATAACTATTGTTGTCAGCCATGTATTTTTCTCCAATGGTTTTTGTCGTTCATCAGTCCAAGCTTATAATCCACTTTACTGTGTCTATGCTGATGAACTAGAAGAAAAGCATGATTTTCAAAGAATAGAGAACTTGCTGTTCTAGTCAAATAGAATAAATATTTTATTTGCAAATTTTGCAAAGTGCATGTTTTGATTAAACAGAATTTCAGTTTGCAGAATTATTCTCTTCAAGTATAATCACATTTAAGGTGATGCTATAAGATTTTTGCTTTGTTCTTACAATAATTCTAAATCCAAATATCGCTCTTTAAAATGTATTTTTATTGGAGAATATGTAACTGGGTAGTCTTAAGATGAGTCACCTTTTGCTTCTATAGCTGTCATGGAAACTGGCAAGATGGAAGCATTGCCAAAAAACTGAGGCAGTGTTAGCAGTGTTTTAAAATTCATATACATCATCTTTACCTGTAGCCTGGTTTTTCTTAATAAGAACTTATCATTAGTGAAGACAGGACAGGCTTTGCAAAAACCAGACAGACACTAGTGCATCCTGCTGATGTGTAAATTCAGCAGACCCACAAGATCACTCCAAGTGTGTGTGCATTTTTTCTAATGCACCCTGAGTTAGTTCAGTGGCTCTTGTGTATTCACGGTAGTTCTTGCCTGCAGCAACACTCTTATTGCAACAATGTTTTGGGGGAGTTGATGCACAGTTCAAAAAACTTAAACTACATTTTTGCAATTATCTGGGGAAAGTGCATGTTCAAATCCTAACAAATAGCCCTAAATGCTATGGGATTATCCTGTCTTGAAAGAGAATGCAGGCTGACTTGGTCCTGCAGTTGCAAGTCTGCAAATACAGTTCTGGTGCCTCAGTGGATCTGGTGCTTATTTTCTCTTCCAGGAGGCTTTCTGTGCCTTCTCTCAAAGAAGAAAAATGAAAGGGATCTAAGCAGTTGCTTCAGTATTAACTTCATTAGATATCCTTAATTGTAGTGAAACTATCCATTCTTAATTCTTTGTTTAAATGTCTGTTAGTTGGGTATAAAATGGCAAGCTTGACACGGCATGGGACCACTGTAGGAATGCACATAGAGATTTCTTTTCCATTAACTGATTTTATACTCTCATCTTTGCAATTCAGCAGTCAATTTTCTTTGGGTTTTTTCTTCTACTTTTACCTCTATTTTAAATAAGATTTTGTTAAATCCAGCAAATTACATGTAAAAGTGGATTGGGGTTTTTTGTTTTTAATAAAGCATTCAGAAGCATAGGCCATACTTTGAGTCATGGCAAATGTAAATTTTAAAATAGAAAACTCCTCAAAAGATTTAAAAGAAAAAAGGAAAAAAAATCACAATTATAGGCTTTGAAACATTACAGTCAATCTCTTCAGACATGTGAAGAGATTTAAGAGCACAAATTACTTCTCTGAAAACACAAAAAAAATCAAAACAACAAGCCTCTCCTGCTATATTTAAATTTTTCAACCTCAAATGTGAGTCTCTGTACTTTTCAGTAGCTCAGTTGGTACAGCTATCACCATGTTTTTAGTGATAGAAATTTATGTGAACTCACATAGATTAATCTGGAAAAAAATGCTGTTTAGATTTAGTTATTTTCCTGTATTCAAAGAAGACTTTGAGACATTAGGAGGAAATCATAGGGATATGAAGTAGAGTTAAGATGAGGGTGGGAACAATGAAAAACATTTCTCCGTTTGAAAGTAAATAAACTCTGCCTACCCATCTGTAACAAAAATTACCAAAACATGCTACCCTGTTTCCAAACAATATATGCTGCTGGATATTTGGGGTTTTTTTTAATATGTTTTCTTGATTTTTTCCATATTTTTTGTAACTTGGATTACTAACAGTTTTAAGAATTACAGTTTAAACTTCAGAATCTTTTATTTATGATTTGCTTCTTTTATTTAAATAATGATGTAGAATTCCTGGTTACTGCTGTCTGCTGAGTGAAGGGCTGGTGTTCTCAGTTCTTTGTAACTCACACTTGCTGGTTGTAAGAGTGTACAGTGCTTTCTGGTCATCTTTCATCTATCCAAGCTTAAAGTAATCTATTACTTTACAATATATGAGTGTATATAACTACATTTCATGCCTTTTTAAAATGTTCATTAATCAGCATTACTCGGGATTCAGTTTTGATGGATCCATTTCAAATACTGCACTAATAAAGTGTAACCATCTTTCCAGTTGTTAAAATACACATCTGAAAATGAGAAACCTTTGAGGATCATTGAGAGGAGAAGTTTCAAGTGCTCATTAATGAAGGGCTATTCCTTATGCCTTGCTCTAACTAAAACCAGACCCTTTTTAGGCAGAGATATTCAAATCTATATGCTGACAGCACTTTTTTCTACCTAGGAAAGAATATCCAGATGGTCTCAAATCTTCAAGATGTGAAAATGCATTTAAAAGATAGCTTTGAAAATATACACTGAGACTTAAAATATGGGGCAAAAGTGGTTGTCTGATATTGGTTAGAGCTATAAAGGTATATATAAATGTATAGTGCACTTCTACTAATAGGTTTCACTGTGGGTGCCAAAGAGCATTTCTATAAATGACTACGTAGGAATAGTAGGAAAATGGAAGAGAAGACTATGAGGTTCCAATCTGTCTTAGGAGTCATGCCTGTCTCCAGTAGTTCTCTAATTCTGAAGAATTGTTGCACTTTTAAAATTTGTTTGGGGTTTTTAATTTGCTATTTGTTTATAACCATACTAATCTGGGACAGCTTGTCACTGTACAAGACTCATATTCATCAGAATGACTTCTTAAATACATCTGTATAGGAGGTAATAAAATGATTGGATACTAAGCTGATTAATCAGTTTTTAATTAAACTTTAGACTTAAGTAGAAACAGAAATGTAAATAAATACAGTAGAGCAGGTTATGGTTTTCTCTTAATTATACTGACTTCTTACTAATTCAGATGAACCATTTGCAGTGCTTCATCTGGTTTTGGTAAACATACATGAATTTCTCAATCTGTGTAATTACTGATGTAGCTTTTTTTTCCTCAATAATGAGCTGTATCACGTTTCCTGTATCATTATCTCAATCAACATCTGTAGTAAGCCGACTCTTTTACAGTAGTAGTTGGATTTTTCATTCAGGATAAGTGGAAACAATTCAATTACAGTAGCAGTGCTATTTTAAAGGACTTGTAACATTTTCTTTAAGATCTAGAAATTGGTTTGGAAAAGTAAGTGTAGATACAGGAAAGTTGATGGACTTTACCATACTCAGATGTTAATTTCTTCTATCTTATTCATCTTTACCTATGTAGAGATTCAGGTCCCTCCTCCCACTCTGTTTATTTTTCTCCTTTCTGTCCTTCCTCTACTCTTTAAGTGAAAAATACATGTTACATACATATTCAGCCTTTCCAGTGAGTTTTAATCAGTTTTTCTTCTCTGCACAGTCCCTTCAGTCTGAATATGTTCAGTACTAAAGCCTTGCTGCTTTGGTGAAATCTGCTGAGCTCTTCAAATCAATGTCCTTCATGATGAAGAACTGAAGAAAAGAAGCTGCTCATTAAAAGGATGAACCTTCAATACAAGATGTATTAAAACCTTAATACCAAGAGGAGACTTCTTAACAGACAGAAATTTACTGTTAATGACTACTGCAGATGCACTGAAGTTGAATTTATGGAAATTATTACCCCATGTTATATACAAATTTAAATTTTTTATGTTGAGACAGCTTGAATATATTTCTAATGAGTTTCATTAAGACATTAACTTGTGTACAGTGTTAAAATATGTATTAAGAGAATATTTTGGTAAACTATATATAAAAATTATGTAAAAACTAGAATATATTTTAATTTAGGGTCTACTTTGCTAAAAAATGTGTATTTTAAAGAATTTGTATATGTTTATCAGAGATACAAAATTTTTTTATGAACAAGAGATTTTTCTTGTTTTGTGGGTCCATCATTATTGCTTTAGAGCCTAATGTAATTTACTTTTTTACTAATTGGTCTTCTGGTAACTTGATGGAAGTCTAACTAGTGAGGGACTTGTTATTACAATATCAGCTAAAGGCACTTGATACATAGTCTGCTTTCCACTTCCAGCTGCTAATGTTTCTTAAGGAAACACTCTGAAAGAAAAATAAAGGGAAAATATTTGTTGAGATGTGATGTAATTACATCATCTGCTGCAACAAAAAGTAATTTATGTGGTGACTCAGTTGTACAATTAACACTCTTTCAATTTGTCGTAAAGGATTTATGTTATGTTTTCAATGTAGAATGTTCACTTTTACTATGCAATATATGCTGCAAAAATGAAGGCAGACCAAACTGAAGTTGGTAAAAATGTACAATGAATTAGGTAGCACTGCATACTTGCATGCTTTTAACCTACATTTGGCAGTATGTGTACAATATCCTTAGCAACACACAGTAATTGTTGGAAGTACATTAAATTTTCATCTGTCAATTGGATGCTTCATAAACCTTTAGATTTGTTGTTAAGCATATGGCTGAGATAACCTCCTTCATCATGGAAGATTTTTGTCAATAGTAAAGATGCTCTTTACCCTGTGGCACGTACAGTTCAGTCAGATGTGATTAGGAATAAGGCTTAGGATGAAACGGTGTTATGGGGAGGTATTAAAGATCATGTGTAAAATTTTCAGAACTCACAACTGCGTGGTAAGGAGAAGAATATATGCAGATGTGAGGATTTGATTTGCCACTCATGTACAGGACAAAAACAAAACATATTTGTTTCCTGGGGTTTTTTCCAATATCTGCTGAAACTTGAAAATAAAACTTGGTTGAATTGTCAGTCTTGTTCCTGAAGACCTGTGAATACCCTGCATTTGCTTTACAACTGAAGTTAAATGCTACATCATTTTTTAAAATGATCAGATCACAAATTGCTATGGAAAGTTGTACTGAAAGTGTTATAAAGCAATACTGAGAGAAGCTATAAAAATCAAAATCACTGAATAAAATTTACATGGTATACAGTACATTTTTGCAACTGTGTATATGTAACATATACACACACAAAGTAGCATATGTGTGTGCTTATATATACAATATACTGTATATGAATTATAGATTAATGGTAAGGTAATTCTACCTCTCATAAAGAATTTTCTCATGTACTTTGTTATAAATAGTTTTCCTTAATAAAAAACTGATTAATTTTGAAATGTAGATATATATATATAAATATATACATACATACAGCTAATTGATAATAAAATGCTTATATAAGCCATCTTCCTTGTTTCTTGTTTTTTTCTTAGATCTTCTGATGATTTGATCTCTAATTGAAAATAACTCTTCAAAATCACCTTCTTTCTTCTAAACCATGTAAAGTACTTGAAAGTAGGATGACATTGATTAGTATGGTAGATACTTCTCTTAACAATCTCTCTAAACCTTCTCATATTTGCTTTGCATAATGCCAGGTATTTAATCAACATGTTGATACTACAATTGATGATATTCAAAATACAGAAATTTCAAAGCTCTGTCTGAATTGAGGAATCCTTCCCAGGTGAGGATTGTTGTTAGAGGTGTAATATACCTTGACTTTTTTGCATGTGCAACAGGTCTCTCAGTCTCACCAACAGCAGGTTCTTTCTGCATAAGAATCTAAACATTTTAGCTTGCTTTAGCCTTTTGTCCTTCCTCCCTTCAATTAAAAACTAGTCACAAATGGTTCTAACATTTAACTCTGTTGCTGATTTTCAGCAAATTTGTTGCATTGCATAATTATTTATCTATTATTTATTAGTGCTTAATATTTCTGTCAGCCTCTCTTGCAATAGATGTAAACAGCATGTAACTGTTACACAGCCACTCTAAAGGAATGGGAAAGCTGGGAATAGAGCAGGTGCTTTCCAAGTTGCCCAAATTCTGATTACAGTCTGATCTAGAAAGACAACAAAAGGCTTTTGCCACTGCATTTGGATGAGTAATGGATGGTGATCTGGATGTGTAGAGTAAATAATATACAGGAAGAACAGCTAATTAAAAGGTTTCTAGCACATAGGAATCAACCTCTCCCTTGGCCTTTTTCTAGACTTTTACTGCTTTATTAGATGAAATACATAAATACCAGCTCATGTACAATTTTTTTTTTAGTTCATTAATAAATCAATATTCTGTAACAATCAAGTTCTTCACAACAACAAAAAATTTTGGGACAGTGGAAGGTCAGGGAGGTCTTTTAGAACCTTGTAGCTTTTAAGAAATAGCCTGAAATTTATTCCATATCCTGTGTTCACTTGTCCTTGGACTTTACCATTTCTGTTCCTTCATATTTGAATATATCTGGTTCTGGGAGAACTGAAGCACACAAGTGTTGCACAGCTGGCAACAGAAGAAACACGTGGGTCTCAGAGCAGCAGTTGCATCTCCAGGCAGGACTGACCAAAAGCTTTGCCCTTCTTTATTTACCTATTTTTATATGTTTCTAAAGACAATCAAGGATTGGTGAAAAGGGTGAACACCCCTGAAGGTTTACAGGACAAAGACATGGTCAATCATTTTTTTCTACCCCAGGGAAAGGAATGAAAAATAATTCCACAAGTGCAAAACAATCCCGGCCGGTTAAGAAAACAAGGACCATGTTTACAGAAAAAGTATGGGAAATTACAGTTACAGTGTTACAACTTATGGGGCCCTGTAAAAACCAGGGCGACACACAAGATCTCTAAAAACCTGAATGGATAGATTAAATAAATTTAAAGGTCTCTACTGGGCATATTATTCTGTGGTTAACATCTTATGAAACAGTTCATCATCTCTTTTAAAGTATGCTTTATGAAGCTTTTCACTTAGGGAGATATTTCTTGTTACAAATTCAGAGACTATTTTTCAATTACAGTACTGCAGAAAGAGGAGGATTTTAGTTTCTATAATAACTGTTCTTTACTGACAGCTAAACAATGAAAGGCCTCAAAAGGTTTGACACTTGATTAGATCTACACTGTAAAATGCAGCAGGCAAAAAATATGGTAATTAAGGCCCTGATCAAGTAAATCACTAAGGTATGTCTTTAACCTTAAGCACATGAGCCATCTAATTAATTAAAAGTGAACATAGATATTCATGTTT
This sequence comes from Drymodes brunneopygia, assembly GCA_013400955.1. NCBI lineage: Eukaryota > Metazoa > Chordata > Aves > Passeriformes > Petroicidae > Drymodes > Drymodes brunneopygia. The sequence goes on along the minus strand of VZTZ01032219.1, from coordinate 697,629 downwards.
GTAAGAAATCCACCCTTGGATCAATATTTCTCTCAATTGTTAACATGAGCCTTTCTGTCAAATAAAAGATGTACTGTATTGCAACATCCATTAACCCACACAAGTTAACTTTTTTAACTTGAAAAAATGTATATTGCAACTATAACTACCTTCCTAATATATTATTTTGGTATTGCCATTCGTTAGCATCAGGAGTTTAACAATACCTAAAAATGCCTTATGAAGATCTCTGGTACAGATAATACCTTATGAACTGTGATCGCTTGCTTCTGTAGCCTACATCTAACCCACCTGTAAAGGCAGCTTTTTTCTTAAACTGATCACAAAATTAGCCAGCCTTCCATATCTGAAAAGCTTTTCAAAGTAAATGTAAGTTCTCTTACTGGGTTTCTTAAGTCTTGTCCAGGTCAAGGACATTTGACATTTTGTCCCTGCATTAGTAAAGCAAGGTAGAGTTCCTGGGAGAATCCCACAACTAATTGTTCTCCATCTGGGAATGGAGAATAATGTTAGGAGTTAATGCCTATTCTTCAACCAGTTTTCAGTCCACCTCAGGAGCTGTTACTCATCACTCCAGTAACTAATTTTGGAGTGAGACCGTTTCAAATACTACACTGATTGTGTTACCTGCATGCTCACCAACATCAGTGTTCACCTCTGGCAGGGTGGCAATGCAGGATTTTCTGTGGGTTAGACAGGCTGAAGTATGAAGAGATGTAAAATGATCAGATTGAGAACCAGCTTCCTCAAGTAAGTACTGTTGTACAAGGATTGGTCTATTTATTGTGTTTGAAAGATTTCATTTGGAAAGTATATTATTATTACAGACCAGTTCTAAAATTAACTAAGATAGCAGAAGCATACTGAGCTTTCTCTTAACAAAAATAAGATCAGAAAAAAATCTGTTAAAAAGTGAGCATCCAACAGAGGAATTTCTACAGTATATAGACTGTATTTCAGACAGAAGTGACTGATACTGGTTTAAAACCTTGCTTCAGATGAAAGTCGTGTAAATGGGTTAGACTGGTAAGGGAGGGAGAAAAGAGTCAGACTGTGTAGTTGGAGTATTTCTGGAGCATGAGAGGGTTTGGCTTTTTTTTTTTTTTTCTTCTTGATTTAACAAGTTGAAAATCTGCTGAATAATTCATGAAGAGTGGAAGGGCTGAATCTTCCTGGAATGATATACAGTGTATGTACTGTGGCACAGGAGAAACTGCAAAGCTTTGTATCAGTTGCTGCCGTTTCTGCTGCCGATTGCAAGGTGCTGCTGCTTTTGCCGTTTTCATAGCTACAGAAACCTCAGTTGTGCTCTAGTCTGCCAGCAGTCATCTGCCTCCTTATGGACCCACCTGCACCAGCTACAATCTGTGGACTCTCCTGCTTCCTACCTGCTTTGGACACTGCTGGTTTTTGGATCATTACTGCAAACAACATTTTCTGGACCTTGCAGCTCGTATGACTGAAACCTGCCTTGGAGTCCCTCAGCTGCACAGCCTCCCGTGTGCTTGGTGAGGACTCCTGCAGCAGAACTTCTGACCCAGATAAGGATGGGATTTGCAGGGCAAAGTCAAAACTGAGCTGCATTCAGCGAGATGCCCAACGCCTCTTCCTGGAGTGCTAGCTCGCCCCTGCTGCTGCTCTGGGAGGACTCCTCCGGGACCCGCATCTTTCTGTCACTGCTCTACGCAGTCTTAGCTATCTCAGGAACTTTATCCAATGTGATGGTCATCTATTTAGTCTTCTCCTTCAAGAAGCTGCAGACAACCAGCAATGCCTTCATCGTGAACGGTTGTGCGGCGGACCTGAGCGTGTGTGCCCTGTGGATGCCCCAGGAGGCTGTGCTGGGGCTGCTGCCCCCCAATTCCTCCTCCCTTCGCTCGGCGGAGTACCGGCTGCTCCGAGGGGGGCTCCTGGGCCTCGGTCTCACCGTCTCCCTGGCCTCGCACCTGCTGGTGGCTTTCAACAGGTACGTGCTCATCACCAAGCTGCCCAGCGTGTACCAGGCCCTCTACCAGCGGAGACACACGGGCTGCATGATCGGGCTCTCCTGGGCCCTCGCCCTGCTCCCAGTCCCGCTGCTGCCCGGGCTCTGGACCCTGGGCTCTGCCCAGTCGGACGGCAGCTCTCGCTACACCGCCCTGCTCCTCGCCCTGGCCGTGCTGGGCCAGACGGCGCTGCTGCTCCACTGCTACCTCGGCATCGTGCGGCGGGTGCGTGGCAGCGCCAAGCGGGTCAGCGTCCTCAACTTCCACCTGCTGCACCAGCTACCCTTNCCCTCAGGCCGCTCCGCCGCCCCGCCAGCGGCCACAGCCGGTCACCGCAGCCGAGCCGCCCGGCCCCCGCCCCGTAGCGCTTCTTCCTCGACACGTTCTCCTGTTGCTCCTTTCTGACCCCGCGCACTTCTTGCCCGCTCCCTCTCCCACCGCACGGCCAGGCAGCGCCGGGTGCTTTCCCGAGGCACCGGCACGGACACTGGGCCGGGATCTCCCGCCCGCCCCCTCAGCCCCGCTCCCGGCACGGCTGCTGTCCGCCCCCGAGAGCCGGCCAGGACTCCAGCCAAAGCGGTGGATTTAGGAATCTGGGATAACCGGTAAATATGGCAACGCACGTAACTGTTGTTATGCTCTAAAGATTTCAGTATGAGACAGGCACCTAGACAGCTCTTTCTGAGGCATATGCAAGTTTGTTTTTTATAAAATCGATGTAATTCTTTCAGCATTTGAAGTAGTTCTTTGAAGTGAGCTCCCTGAACACAAGGTTCATTTGTGAGGAACTGGCAGGTGTCTCGTTAAACACACACGCACACACAGACACGGGGAGCTGCTTCCTTTCCCCCAGCATACCTGATCTCTGTGCTCCATGCAAGACCTTCCTTCACCTTTCTCTGGCAAACTCCAGGATGATCCTGTCTGTGGCAACTGTTAGAAACAAAAACATATGCACCTTTGTGGTGGTCTGGTTTGGATATTTTGTTTTGAAAGCTCTATAAGGCCGGTTTTAGCAAAGCCTCTGCCTGTGGGCACTCGATAAAATACAATGCAATATGAAGACTGGTGTTGTCCATCTAACCTTGTCACCTGTTCAGTTACCAGTTTGTTGTGCTTCTCTTAAATATATTATTGCAGAAGTATGATTTCACAGCCTCTGCCAGATACAAAATAACAGATTCTGTGTGGCATTTGGAAAGGAGACAGCTCCTCACACCAAAACTGCGGTGGTGAGTGCTGCAGGCCCATTCCTCCCAGGAATGGCTTTAAAATCCTTATATTTTCTTCTCTGTTGCTTGACTTCCTCCTTCCTCTTTTCCAATGCAGTTGCTGTTGTTCTCATGGTGATGATAGTGCTGTGTTTGCCTTTTGGCATGAACGACTGGAAGAAGGTAGTTGTTTTCTGAGTCTGTGGGCATCCACAAGCAGTACCACCTAAATTGTGCTGACTCGAGAAGAATGGACTCATGGGAACATAGGAAACTATCACAACAAGAGTTTGTTGCATTGGGTGACACAAACTTTGCAGCTCTCAGGATATTTTAATGATGGGATAATAACAAGGAAAAGACATGCACAATAGATAACAACATATAAGGCGCTTTGGCCGTATTTTATAATGCCCCACACACTTTGCTTGCTTTACCTGACGGAGTTTGAGTTTCCACAGAAAATGCTTTAAGAGAAAGGGAATAATTTAATTTTTTTCCCAAGACTGAGACCTGTTAGATATCTGTGATACAATGATGTATCTAAAAGCCCCATACCAATATTTTGTTTTCCTGCATAAAAAAAAATCTCCATCATCACAGAAGAGATAGGTCAGGATTTGAAAAACACAAAGAATGAAGGTCTCAAAAGGATTTTTTTAAATTGGCATCCTGAAAATGTATTAACATCTTGAAAACAGCTTTAGCCACTTGCAAGGCCCTGTGGAAAAGTAAGAGATGTTTCCTAGAGTCTGAGGCTTACAGAAAGCTTGTTCCTTCATCTTGGAGACAGTGTTCCTCTGAGTGATGGCATCAGAAAGATGGGGAGGGCCAGCAAGGAAATATTGAACACATAAGATATGCAAGATTTATTTTATTAACACTGTGAATCTATCTTGGAGAGTGATGAGGCCACTATACCCTTGTTGTAATATCCTCATCACAGTGGCTGTGCTTTAGCTGTCTTTGTAGCAAAGGAAAAGGAAAACTGTTTCAACCTCACCTATCCCAATACTGGAAAATATTCTGGTTCACTTCCAAAATAAAGCTCAACCAAGGGCCAACCAAGGGTAACATCCTGTTCAACCATAAAATAATCCTTAGGCTGGAACCCACAGAAGAATGCATACTCCCATCATGGCTAAAGGAACTCAAGACACTTGATGAAGCTCAATACTGGGCCCATAAGCAAAAAAATAAACTCTAAAATAAAAAATTAGACAATGCCTCTCCCCTGTTTTGGCTATGGAACACATTAGTCTGGAATTAAAGCAATAACATGTTTCAGAATTCAATGTCCAAACCATCAGATAACTGGAACTTCTGGGCTTCTTCCCTTGTAAAACAGCATGCAAGTTAAATCTGAAATGCCTGTATTTTATATAGACCACGTTTTAAATGCAAACATGTATAAAAATGCTATGATGTACAAAACTCCAGACAGCTATCCTTATGCTATGCATCAATTCCAGAAAACAACTGGAAATCCCTTGGAAAGTTTGATGTGGTTACATCTGACTGTAAATCTTTGCCTTTGTAAAAATACTCAGGTGACCTAAATAGCATTACGCAGAAAAAGAATAATTTAAAGTAATTAAGAAAGAGTATTTGTCTCAAGATCAGTTTTGCTGAGAAATTCCTGCTCTGAAAAGTCCTATATGCCTTGTTCTACAGCCATAATCTTTGTATTTCCATATTGTAAATACTCCATGGTAAATTGCAATGGAAGCTCGGCTTGGCTCAAGTTCTCCTGGCTCTGTGGTACTGCTTCTTGGTTAAGAAAATGGATTTCATTCTCAGTTTTTGTCATTCTATGCTTTAATTTACAGATGATTTATATGTGTCCTCTGCTAGTTTAAAGGTGACTTTTCTTCAATGTGAATTTCTGTCATGCTCAAACAACTAATTTACAGACACATAGGGATATGTTGCCAGTTGTCCTTTAAAATGTCTCAACCAAACACTCTTTCAAGAGGTGTAAATGAAAATGACGGAAAATCCTGTCAGCAATTCAAATGAGGTTTGCTTGAACTGAGTTGCTCCTTTCCTCTGGTGCTGTGCCAAGCAAGTTGTCTGAGCATGGCCTGAAGCTGCCCTTCCTAGACTGGCTGGCATTGACATATATTAGCTGGCTTCGTGTGCTTTAGAGGGGAGGTGTGAGCTCATTAAAGCATTGAATTTATGATGCAGGAGTGATATAGCAGTGCGGATCAGCCACATCGTTCATGTGCAATAGTTGCCTATTGGTTTGCTATTTTCTCAGGGCTTCTGGAAACAAGAGCAGGTAGGAGTTAGTAATAGGCTGAATGAATTGTGGCCAGTTGCACTGGTATGCTTGAAAAGTGCTGTTTGGTGTATTATGGCCCAAATAAATCTGCCACTCAGTTTGTGGATTGCCCATGCTGAAATACATGTGGGACCTGCTTTTTGAAAGCAAAATTGTGATGCCTCAAAATAACACCCTGAGGCATGGGTTATTTGTGAAAATTGCTTGTAGAGGGTGTTCCTGAAATTAGAGTTTGAATTCAATCTATTGAAGTTACCCTTAATTCAAAATAGTTATAAAAAGTCATAGAGCTGCTTTGTGGAATTATGTAACTACAATAATAAGAGTCTCCACCAAAACTGGCCAATCATTATCCTCAGAAAAGATGTGCAAAAAAGTACAGGCAACAAGGTGAAGCTGGGAAATTAAGATAAGAAGAGATGAAGAAGACAGAACAGGGGCACTAACAGTTTGATCCTGAGAAGCAACACAGAGAAAAATCTGAAAGCCAGAAGAGGCTTGGGATTATGATAAAATTAACCATCTCAAATTTTTGATTCTTTATATGTGAGGAAATAAAATTCTATGCTTTTCCTAATAAATATAAACATGCACTTGTATTCTCAATTTCTTCCTTTAACAAAGCATTCCATACACCAGCAAATGTTCTTTAAACTCTGAAATCAAAAAAGACAAAAGGTATGTGTTGCATCTGCATTCTTGTGGAGACTGCATTCAACAGCAGTACTGGACTGACAGGCAGGGATAACATCTTAGCTAACCTCCAGATTAAGTCAGCCATAAGCACACTGTGAACCTTTTTTTCCTAACTACCAAGTTGATGCTATTTTTAAAAAAACCCACATACAGATTATTTTCAAATGAAGACATTTAAGTGTAACATTTCATTAAAGAAAAAAGTGACAACATATACTTTAGCTTTCTATTTCATCTTAAATCACATAACTAGATTATTGCAATATTCTTTAAATTCAGAAGTCCCTTTTTCAAATGGCAGCGAAAATAGCTTTTCTCGTGACTGTTTAACTTCCAAGAAAGCTAGTTTTTTTTTGCTCTTTTATGTCAAT
>VZTZ01032219.1:596298-690500 GCA_013400955.1 Drymodes brunneopygia | reverse complement strand
CATTCCTCCCAGGAATGGCTTTAAAATCCTTATATTTTCTTCTCTGTTGCTTGACTTCCTCCTTCCTCTTTTCCAATGCAGTTGCTGTTGTTCTCATGGTGATGATAGTGCTGTGTTTGCCTTTTGGCACGAACGACTGGAAGAAGGTAGTTGTTTTCTGAGTCTGTGGGCATCCACAAGCAGTACCACCTAAATTGTGCTGACTCGAGAAGAATGGACTCATGGGAACATAGGAAACTATCACAACAAGAGTTTGTTGCATTGGGTGACACAAACTTTGCAGCTCTCAGGATATTTTAATGATGGGATAATAACAAGGAAAAGACATGCACAATAGATAACAACATATAAGGCGCTTTGGCCGTATTTTATAATGCCCCACACACTTTGCTTGCTTTACCTGACGGAGTTTGAGTTTCCACAGAAAATGCTTTAAGAGAAAGGGAATAATTTAATTTTTTTCCCAAGACTGAGACCTGTTAGATATCTGTGATACAATGATGTATCTAAAAGCCCCATACCAATATTTTGTTTTCCTGCATAAAAAAAAATCTCCATCATCACGGAAGAGATAGGTCAGGATTTGAAAAACACAAAGAATGAAGGTCTCAAAAGGATTTTTTTAAATTGGCATCCTGAAAATGTATTAACATCTTGAAAACAGCTTTAGCCACTTGCAAGGCCCTGTGGAAAAGTAAGAGATGTTTCCTAGAGTCTGAGGCTTACAGAAAGCTTGTTCCTTCATCTTGGAGACAGTGTTCCTCTGAGTGATGGCATCAGAAAGATGGGGAGGGCCAGCAAGGAAATATTGAACACATAAGATATGCAAGATTTATTTTATTAACACTGTGAATCTATCTTGGAGAGTGATGAGGCCACTATACCCTTGTTGTAATATCCTCATCACAGTGGCTGTGCTTTAGCTGTCTTTGTAGCAAAGGAAAAGGAAAACTGTTTCAACCTCACCTATCCCAATACTGGAAAATATTCTGGTTCACTTCCAAAATAAAGCTCAACCAAGGGCCAACCAAGGGTAACATCCTGTTCAACCATAAAATAATCCTTAGGCTGGAACCCACAGAAGAATGCATACTCCCATCATGGCTAAAGGAACTCAAGACACTTGATGAAGCTCAATACTGGGCCCATAAGCAAAAAAATAAACTCTAAAATAAAAAATTAGACAATGCCTCTCCCCTGTTTTGGCTATGGAACACATTAGTCTGGAATTAAAGCAATAACATGTTTCAGAATTCAATGTCCAAACCATCAGATAACTGGAACTTCTGGGCTTCTTCCCTTGTAAAACAGCATGCAAGTTAAATCTGAAATGCCTGTATTTTATATAGACCACGTTTTAAATGCAAACATGTATAAAAATGCTATGATGTACAAAACTCCAGACAGCTATCCTTATGCTATGCATCAATTCCAGAAAACAACTGGAAATCCCTTGGAAAGTTTGATGTGGTTACATCTGACTGTAAATCTTTGCCTTTGTAAAAATACTCAGGTGACCTAAATAGCATTACGCAGAAAAAGAATAATTTAAAGTAATTAAGAAAGAGTATTTGTCTCAAGATCAGTTTTGCTGAGAAATTCCTGCTCTGAAAAGTCCTATATGCCTTGTTCTACAGCCATAATCTTTGTATTTCCATATTGTAAATACTCCATGGTAAATTGCAATGGAAGCTCGGCTTGGCTCAAGTTCTCCTGGCTCTGTGGTACTGCTTCTTGGTTAAGAAAATGGATTTCATTCTCAGTTTTTGTCATTCTATGCTTTAATTTACAGATGATTTATATGTGTCCTCTGCTAGTTTAAAGGTGACTTTTCTTCAATGTGAATTTCTGTCATGCTCAAACAACTAATTTACAGACACATAGGGATATGTTGCCAGTTGTCCTTTAAAATGTCTCAACCAAACACTCTTTCAAGAGGTGTAAATGAAAATGACGGAAAATCCTGTCAGCAATTCAAATGAGGTTTGCTTGAACTGAGTTGCTCCTTTCCTCTGGTGCTGTGCCAAGCAAGTTGTCTGAGCATGGCCTGAAGCTGCCCTTCCTAGACTGGCTGGCATTGACATATATTAGCTGGCTTCGTGTGCTTTAGAGGGGAGGTGTGAGCTCATTAAAGCATTGAATTTATGATGCAGGAGTGATATAGCAGTGCGGATCAGCCACATCGTTCATGTGCAATAGTTGCCTATTGGTTTGCTATTTTCTCAGGGCTTCTGGAAACAAGAGCAGGTAGGAGTTAGTAATAGGCTGAATGAATTGTGGCCAGTTGCACTGGTATGCTTGAAAAGTGCTGTTTGGTGTATTGTGGCCCAAATAAATCTGCCACTCAGTTTGTGGATTGCCCATGCTGAAATACATGTGGGACCTGCTTTTTGAAAGCAAAATTGTGATGCCTCAAAATAACACCCTGAGGCATGGGTTATTTGTGAAAATTGCTTGTAGAGGGTGTTCCTGAAATTAGAGTTTGAATTCAATCTATTGAAGTTACCCTTAATTCAAAATAGTTATAAAAAGTCATAGAGCTGCTTTGTGGAATTATGTAACTACAATAATAAGAGTCTCCACCAAAACTGGCCAATCATTATCCTCAGAAAAGATGTGCAAAAAAGTACAGGCAACAAGGTGAAGCTGGGAAATTAAGATAAGAAGAGATGAAGAAGACAGAACAGGGGCACTAACAGTTTGATCCTGAGAAGCAACACAGAGAAAAATCTGAAAGCCAGAAGAGGCTTGGGATTATGATAAAATTAACCATCTCAAATTTTTGATTCTTTATATGTGAGGAAATAAAATTCTATGCTTTTCCTAATAAATATAAACATGCACTTGTATTCTCAATTTCTTCCTTTAACAAAGCATTCCATACACCAGCAAATGTTCTTTAAACTCTGAAATCAAAAAAGACAAAAGGTATGTGTTGCATCTGCATTCTTGTGGAGACTGCATTCAACAGCAGTACTGGACTGACAGGCAGGGATAACATCTTAGCTAACCTCCAGATTAAGTCAGCCATAAGCACACTGTGAACCTTTTTTTCCTAACTACCAAGTTGATGCTATTTTTAAAAAAACCCACATACAGATTATTTTCAAATGAAGACATTTAAGTGTAACATTTCATTAAAGAAAAAAGTGACAACATATACTTTAGCTTTCTATTTCATCTTAAATCACATAACTAGATTATTGCAATATTCTTTAAATTCAGAAGTCCCTTTTTCAAATGGCAGCGAAAATAGCTTTTCTCGTGACTGTTTAACTTCCAAGAAAGCTAGTTTTTTTTTGCTCTTTTATGTCAATCCTTCCCATGCACTGTCATCATTTTACCAGGGTAATAGTCTATTTTCTTTCCTTCTCTTTCCCTTTCTTCAGTATCTTTTGTAATTTTCTTCACTAAGGGAAATGTTCTTGATTCTGCTCATCAGGGCACAAGTGCTTGAGCAGCGTAAGTTTTGCAAGACTATTGTAAACTAAGACTAAAAAAGTGATGGACAAATCCCACATACTTAAATTTCAATTTAAAGAGTGAGTGGTTTGAAGTTGGACTTTTCCTGTGTAGACTAGTGGACAAATTCTGTGTCTATATTTACAGAAACTTGCATTTGAGTAAGGCTGTGTAAAAAAAGGGTAGTATGAAAAAAAAAATCCAAAAATAGTTTGAAGGCTGTAGAAAAATACTTTTATGGCTGAAGAATTCAATACTAGTAACTTAACAAAAGTGACATCATTAAAGAATAAGCAACAAAAGTGACATCATTAAAGAATAAGCACCTTTATGCAGGTATTCAAACCAATCTGTTACCGTATATGGTGATCTAATGATCTCTTCTGGTGTGGAAAACATGACCTTACAGGGAAATAGCTCTGCTTGAAGAGTGTGGGCCACCTGGTCTGCTTATTGCCAAGGAGTTCGATATGGTAAGGGCCCCTGTGCAGCTGCCCTACATCCAGTCTGGATGGATATCCATGGAACTAAAGAACTGGAAACAATCCCGAGAAAAAAGCGCTTGTGGCTGCTTTCCTGCCTGAAGCTTTGGGTTACTGAAGAGGCATAATAACCACTCCAGGAAGGTTAACTGCTTGGTGTTTAGGGAAAACTGTAGGATGTCTAACCTGCAGCCCCAGACATCGGGCTTGTCATCAGTTTAGAGTCAAGCTTTTGAGAGTTGTTCAGAAGGAAAGCAAACTGCTAGTTGGAAGGGGAGCTCAAGTCAATCAAGGGAGCTGTGTAGCACCTTAGACTTCACCATGCTGAACTTAGCTTCTTGTAAGACAACCGGTTGAAATAATGATTAATAAAAATGTGCCTCTGCCAAAATTTTTCAGCATTCTTTAAATTTCTCTTTTTATTACTTCTGTAAGATTCACTTCTGCTTCTGAAGTTTTCCTGCTGCTCTAGAATTGACAGTTGATGAAAACCATAATTAGTAATAATTACTAAAGAAACACAAAGGAGGGAAGAATAAGTCTCATCCTTACCGGACAGAATCAGCTCTGGTGGTTCAAGAACCAAGGCACACAGAACAAGAACAGAGCTGCTGTTATTGAAAAGCTTCACTTAAGACCAAAGATGGCTGGTGTTCAGGCTGTCTTCACCTGCTGTGTGGCAGTCTCAGGGCAGAATTAAAAACACAGCTATGCTTCAGGCGAGAGCTGCATCCCTCCTGATCTGTTCTGAAGCTGATGATGTGATGGAGGTGTAATATCAGTCGCAAAGCAGCAAAGTGAGCATTAGCAACAGAGAAAAACTGTAAAAGGGAGAGAGAGCTTGAGAGACAAAGATGATGAATTGAAAAATAGTCAGTTCTGTAAAACATTGCGAACTTTGCTTCATGTATGTTCCATATCCTCTATGTTTTCTTCTGACCCCTTTGCCTTGCCTCTGTGTACCACAGTGCTGAGATAGCCAGTTTCTTCTCAGCCTGGATCCTCTGATCCTGGCTTTGATGTCATTTCATTAAACACTGTTCCTGTGATTGTCTACAATCTTTGCATCTTCCATTCTAAGGTTCAGTGAGATGGCTGTAGCAGTGTTGTCGCTGTGGAGACAGGAGTACCAACGTTTGAACAGAGTTAGTAACCAGAAATATTGTAAAGGTATGTGAGTAGTACTTCTTCATATCTGCATTTGAGTATTACTCCTTTGTCTTCTGTTGCATTTCACCCATGGCCATCTACGCATACTGGAATAGTTTCATTGCAGGAGTGTCATTTTCCATAAAAATATCTCTTTCAATTAATCCTGTTTTATAAAGGTAGTGATAAAATCTTGCAGGATTTGAAATGTTCAGACATGTTAGCTCCTCCAGTGAGCATAATTGTCCCTCTTTCATTCAACACAGCATCTCCCTTTACTCCCTTTACTCCCTTTTCTCAGTTTGTGGCATTATTTCTCTAGGACAGATTAAATGAAAGAGTTGGTAGGTTGCAACATGGGGGAAAAAAAAGCCAGCCTCACTACTGCTTCTGTTTGATTTCAAGCAAAGACACTTTTATACCTTTCACTGTGGCTACTAGCTTTTTTTTTGGTAGCTAATTAAATCAAGGCAGTAGAATCTATTGTGTTAAAAACCAGAGATAAATAGGAACACAAAAATTATTCATTGTATATAAAGAGTAAATATAATCTCTCTGAATTTCACAGCAGATATCTTGCTTGGCTCTTTGTTGTTTAATGTAACTGTTATGTACATAAAAACAGGATTAGGAAAGTCACATGCAAATTTAAGAAATTATGGCTCTGAGCTGAATTAAAGGCATGAATTAATTTTCTTTTATCTCATGCATCATTAAATATTACTGTCTACTGATTATCTATATAATACCTGTCACCTGATAGCAACCACGGTCGTTATGGTAATGTCAAGATTATAATTATAGTCCCTTCTGCAATGTAGTCATACTATGCTAAAAAAAAATCCTTGAGATGATAGTGTCCCATGCTTGGTATCAGCCCAAACACAAATACATTTTGAGACTGTTGAGGGGAAGATATTTTGTTACCAAGTTATTAACACTGAAGCATTATGCACTTACATGTACATATACATGTGTATGTAATTACAAAACATGTAGCCTTTTGAACTATGACTTTATTTCATCTGAGATGGACAAAACTTGTCAGAACTTCACATTCCTTGATGAGCATCCCTTTGGCTGAGTTTGGGAATTTAAGAATATTTTTTAAATGGAGTTATTGTTCAGAGAAATCATGTGAAAGCTTGTTTGGCAGCATGTGCCAGAGTGATAGATGAGCCCATACCCTTTTGCAGTGGAGCATGTGGTGCTCCAGGTGTTCTGGCTGCTCCTCCCAAGGTCTCTGTTGTGTCAGCAGCTGGTGACCCCTAATGCCCAGAAGCTGATCTAGAGATCAGAACTCCTGGGAGACACGTGTTTACAAGACTGCAGGTTGTGGGTGGCAGAGAGTGTGTGGCTTCCCAGAGGATAAAATAGGTCTGATTTCTATAGAATGTATGGCAGAACTCTGAGAAAAAAAATTAAGTCATTGTCTGGTAGCTTCTTCAGATTTTATTAATACTGTTTGCCTATTTTCTTTTAGATTTCAGAGACAATTTTCATTTGATTATAAAGAAAAAATATTGTCTCATAAGTATACAAATGTATAAACAGTCTCTTCCCAAAGGTAAAAAGGGTTCTAGGAAAAGCATATTGAGGAATCTGTGTGAACACAACTTGTGGAGCAAATAGTTCAGAGTAAAACCCCACTACATGTAAAACTAAGAGTATTGTAACCGTTATCTTGTTTAGTAACATCTAACACTATAAATATTATGTTAACCTAATGAACAAAATAGCTGATTATATGTTATCTGTAATCTGAAAGTAATTGTGGTCAACTTAATCAGGGTAGAATGGCCCATAGAAGTTTATATCTGTAAATGACATACCTATAGAAATACTGAAGTATTCTTTTGTTTCTTCTTCTCATGACTTCCACAATATTATACTGAAATGCTCCTTTCTATCAATTGATTTTGGGAACAAAGTTGGTGATTTGTTGTCCCATGTATTTGGTAATATTTTGACATCAGTGTTTGGTTTCAAGCAGAAATGTACAAAGCTGTTTATGTGCCAGCCATTCTTAAGCTGCCATAGGTACCTATTATATAAATAGTTTTATTCAGATAACCTATGGACAAGCTTTTGGCAAGAATGTCCATTAAAACATTCAGTGTTGCCAGGGCTGTTACTAGCTGTTACCCAAGGGTGTCTGGTGCTGGTGGAAGCTGTCACAGTGCAGACAGCTGTGTCTGTCAGCTCTTTGGGGACAAGAAGGCTGCTGAGCTGCAGCTGCTCTTTTACAGGGGCCAGTCAGGGATCTGAGTTGCTCTCCCTCATACAAGCCTGTTGCAAAAGGCCACAACTCCTGTATCTCTCTAAAAACTGCACATTTATGCCACCTTTACCTGTTCATTATCCATTTAGCCTCATCTCATTGCAAACTTAAAGGTCGTTTATGTGGAAAGGTATAAGATCAGTGGAATCTCAATTAATTTGTTAATTATTTAGGGATTAAGGCCTTAATATATCCTGTTCATTTACGAAGTTTGGTTTATTACTAGGATTTTATGGAAAACAACTATCCCTCCTGGTGGTAATGAGCACAGTGAATTAGAAAGAAAGATTAAGCAAACTAGATTGGTTCTTGTGTAGTCCTGGCTCACCAGAAGCTGTCAAGGACATGAATCAGACCTGGACCTGGAAGAGACGTTATCTATTCTAATGCTGCAGCTCTTGTTCTGAAGTTACACCTTCATTAAAGGGACTGGATTTGTTGTATGCTTGCATAGAGTTCAGTCCTGCATATATTGAAAAGGCAAATGAAACCCAGGCATCTTAGAGTGGATCTCAGATTCCATGTGTATGTAAGGAAGTCCATTACCCTCCCATCACATCAGGTGAAAGAAAAGCTACTTTCTCTAGTATCTTTCTTTTCTAGGCAATTCAAGAAATGTTCCAAGTCTCTTCACATTTTGCTCCTTTGGAAGCAGAGATTTTTCTGTAAGAGATAAATGCCTTTAGCAATATGTGAGGATTTAGCCACGATGTCCTTGCTGTCCTGTGAAGTGTGTATTAGTACTGGCATGGTGCCAGAGCTTTTCCAAAGGCATTGGTGGCTTGCCTAGAGCATCAGTAAGGATCCTCATTTTCCCTTTTTGAAGGGAAGAAATAAGACTGATTCCAAAGGAAATTACATGCTTTTATGTTTGGATTATCAAATGTGATAATGGAGGGGTTTATTGTTGGGGTCCCATAATTCAGCTGTATGTCTAGATAAATAGTCAACTAACATGACAACTCTATTAATGATTTTTCACTGGCCCTTCTTTTGCTACATCACTCAACTGTGTTCGGCACACGGAATTACTGAGGTCAGGAAAAGAGAAGCTAGATGGCACTATGGTCCAAAGGGATCATGTGCTTCTGGTGAACAGGGTGAAGCTGTGCAAGTTATCTGGTCTAAAAACCTCTAGAATCCAATAAATATCAGCAAAAACAGGATCAGAATTTTTGGAGTGGAATTAGGGAGAGAACAGGCTGATACAATTAGTTACCTTTTGGGTTTTAAAACACAAACAGGCTTAAACCTCAGCATATAGACATGAGAAAGAATGCAGATGTAAAATGGCTTTAAGATTGCCTACACAGATAAAGCTGTGAGAAATAGTTTATGCATCATTGCCTCAGCATAACTTAAACATATTCATGATTTTTAAATATATGCTCAGATATTTCTGTTTATATACTTTATTATTTATGGAAGTAGATAAGCTATGTACCACATGTGTGCAATGACAGGAAACAAACACACTCCTCTGACTTGGTCCAGCAATCTAGAGGGGAAAAGTAATCCACCCTGAAACACTCATTAAAACTTCCTTTAATGACTTTAAGTATAGAGGTAAAGGGTACACTGCCAAAGTATACATTTTGTTCAAGCAATTATTTGGGGTAGTTATTGTACGACGCTCATTAAGTTGTCTTTACATACATACAGTTTCACTATGATATGTCAGTTTCTCTAATATTTACTTTTTACTGTTTTTTAGATAATGAATATATGTAATTCATCCATTTGTGTTTTTATCAGAAATGGAAGTCAGACAAGAATATATTAATATAGTTTTTATTAAAATTATAAGGCAAAGCAAAGTCTTTACCTAACCAGTAATTACTATTTAAGAGCTCAAGTAGGCAGTTTAAGCTTAAGAATTCCTTAGAAAAATATCAAAGTTATTAAAACACAAAACAAAAAAACATCTGGGAACTTTGGAAGTCTGGGGAGGTCTTATTTTATAATTATTTTAAAGTCTCAACGTCTGAAAGTAAATAGAACCAGTAAGACAAACAACTTTGCATCTATAGTAAAGCCAGCCTCTAGGCTTTTTCATTTGTATCTTTTGCTTATGCAGTGAAGGGATCTGCACTGCAGCATGCCATGTTTGAACCAAGGTCTTTTCCTAAAGAAAGAGTCCTTTTTTTTAGAGGTGTTCAATAGTTGTTGTCTTAGAGGTGAGGTGTTGCTGTACAAGTTACACAAATGAGCATCTCTCACAAAAGAGATGCAAAAAGTAACTGATTTAGTAGGATTTTATCATGGCAGAAGGTAACAAAAAATTACCATACTGTTCCTTCAGAGTTCAGTATGTCATTAATGTGACAGGGAGAGGTATAGATGAGCATGTAAGTAATTTGGAAATGCTAGGAAAGCTTCAAGGTTAGTAGTTGCTAGGATGACACTTGCAGAACTTCTGCAAATCCTACAAACAAAAGGATGAGTAAGATGACTTTAAAAGCTTAATATAATTACAGAATTTTAATGCTCACACATTTGCAAGACAGCACATGAAGGTCAGTGACGCAAATTCATAGAACTGCAATCCTACAAGGACAGTGTTGAGGAACACGCAGCAAAACAAATAAAGCAAAGGAGTTGGAACAAAGAGGAGAAAATGGAAATGGAAGGAATGGGAGAGCAAGACATCCTTGGAAGTGAAAATGAGATAATGAACATAGTCAACACTGTGAAGAAAACAGGAAGTTTATCAAAGAAGCTTCAGGAGAGCCTAGAAGAGAAGGAATCATCTGTGGACAGAAGGCACAGTGGAGGAAGTTCAAAAGTCTGTAGAAAGTGTGCAGAGAGGTAGGGGTGTATAAGTTTGGGCAGTGGGATTGCAAATTTGAAGAACTTAGTAGAAGGCTGTCAGAACAACCAGTAGTAGCAAAAGATACGTCCTTTAGGTTAGCAAGGAGCAAAAAATCAGTTACTTTTAACATGGAGGTTAGTTTTAAAATAAGAAAAAAAAAATTAATTTCAGAGCAATTTTTTTTCAACATCTCCCTCTCATATTTCAGATACACTGATTTTGCCAACTCCTACTTTATTGTGTATTTGGTGATTCAAGAGTCCTTCTTAACTCCTGTGCTTAGTATCAGTACTAGAAGGACATACCTCAAGTTTAAATGGGAAAAATGATGCTTCCCAAGAGATGGAAAAGGTAAAAGGCCTCCATCACCAAAATGGTGAAGAGGTGGGATTTAGAAATAAAATTCAGAAGAAACTATAACCAATTACTAAATCTTTCCCTTCTATCAGCAACATGTGAAAGACTCTTGTTCCTGTTAACACCTTTTAGAGACAACACCTACTTGCTACTCTGCCCTTTTGCATGGAGTACAGAGATGCCGTAGATTACCCAGGAAGGGGAGCACCATCCAGTAAGTGCTACCATTCCTCCAACTTGTATTCAGACATGGCAGATCATGAGCCTTGTCCTTAGTTAACCATGGATTCCTGCTGCTTTATCAAAACTAAATTTTTAAATTTCTTTTATTAATTTCTTTAGGAATCACACATTTTTTCCTTACTGGGGACTCTACCATGCAGTTTGCCACTTGGTTTTGGACTCTGCAGAACTGACTTCAGGTTTCAGCCTTCAAAAGCCTTAAGAAATACAGTAGGGCTGATATAGTACTTGTACAGCTGGGAGTTTTGCTTTGTGCTGCTTCAGCAACAAGGAGCAGGACTGTCTGACCTGGCAACGTTCCTGTCCTTTTTTCTTTTTGCCATTCAAGTGCTTTCCCCCTAGAATTCAAGGAAACTCATATTTTGTTTTTTCTGATGATGCGTCAAATCCTTTTAAAGTAGAGTGGATGTTGGCTGAACCTTCTGCAGGTTCAGTCTATAGTGGCTAAACTGAGTGGGAGCCAAGGAGTTCTCTAATGTCTATTATAAGTCAAGGGTCATGTTGTATATGGAGCAAAATACATGTATAGTGACAGGAAGCAGAGTTTTCCCTATGTTTTAAATAAACAATAGCAGGTCCAAATTCTAGTTATTGGTGATAGGAAGATCTTTTTGTTCTGTGAGATTTCTGTTTCCTGTGACACTCTATAAGGTACATCTTCTTCATGTTTGCTGGAATTATTTGTGTTTTCTAAATGGGTGATGCAGCACATTCTTAAAAATAACTGTCAACTTTGTATTTGTTTTCAAGAAAGTGCTGATTCTAAATAAAGTACTAATTTTGAATTGCAGCAACAGCCATAAAATAGGCACACTCAGCAAGAAATCCAGCATGACTGTTTTTTGGATTTAGTGTCATAGGTGAACTGATGAAAGCATGAGTTGATAAATTTAATGTACTTTGAATCTGTGAATATGTTTAAAAATAAGTTCTAAACATTCATATTTTTAAGCTGCTTATCATGCATTGAAACTACTTATTTTACTTCACTATCCTTGGATGAATTTATTCACAAGATGGTTCATCAAAACAGTGTATTTTAAGGGCCATATGTTTATAAAATATAAAAGTTCCAGGGTAGTTAAATTTTGGCTGGTGGTTGTTCACTGGAAGTCCAAGCAGGGTCTATAAAATAGGCCTAGGGCCTTATGAGTCGTCTAGCAGAAGACACAGACAGTACAAGAAAACATTCACATTTCTTGGTGTTGTGAATTGCTCTGAATAAATCAACAGTTATTTATTACAATGAAGATCGTTTCTTGGAAATACCAGGAGTGCATTAGAAATATACAACATTCTAATAGGATGTTAAATAGGCTCTTCATTGATATAGCATTTTACAACATGCTGATTTGAAAAGCAGATCAGAATTTTAGATGAATTATATAAATACATTTATACTACAATAGTCACTTCACAATCACTCTTCTTATTAGTTTCTGGTAAATTAATTTGTTTAACATCCTTGGAAGGTGCCAAATTAGTTATATTTGTTTATTTCAGCCATCTGCGAATATTTGCTGCCGTATTCCATTGTAAATTACATTAAAATTTCCAGTGCTAGCTCAGTGTTTCAGGACACTCATAGTTGCCCTAATTCAGTGTACAGGTACAGGCTGCCTGCTGAGAAAGGCAGCCTGGAGCACAGAGTAGGAGCTGAGGTTAAAAGAGCATTTTTCTGCTTGCCTCAGTTTAGGGTTGAAACCCAAGCCCGCTACTGCATTTGCAGTTAAGGGACAGCTTGTGGAAAGACACACATCCTCCTTTCCATCTCCTGTTAATTTTACCGTATTCGTTTGTGTGCGCCTGCCAGCCCGAGGACTGAATGCAGTTTCCCCGACGTTCCTCATCCACGAGCCGCCTTCCCGGGAGCAGCAGCCTTCCCTCCGGGGCCCACGGTGTGGGGGAAGCACAGCCATTCCCGCTTGCCCCTCACTCTTTTTTCTGCTATTCTTTCTCCGTTTTCTCTCTGAGCATAAGCTTCGGCCAGTACTGAAGTTCTAAACTGCAGTATTTCTATTATGAGCAGGAATGTCTAAAAGTAACTTGCTCCAGCACAGGGGAGGACTAAAGAAAAAGATGAGAACGTTCATAAACAGTGTAACAAGCTAGAGCAAAGAGCCTCGCCTCCCTGTGCCTGGACTATCGGCAGCATTTGCTGGAAGTAGGAATTAATTTGACCACATACATTCCTTTTCTTTTCCTTTCAGTTCTCGTCTAGTCTTGTGAAAAAAGAGTTATTCCAACATAAGTTAAAGAACAGACTAATGTCTAACAGAGATTAAGTTTTTGCTGAGAAAGAATAGTTATGAGCAGGAGATTCTGGAACCACATAGGCCCGTACAGATCCTCACAAAATATCCACAATGCAAGAAGATTTTTCCATATTCCTAAACATCCAACTCCATCCATGCCTATGATATTAATTTTATAAGAATTTTTGAAGTAACGATGTGAGGGGGATTTCCATTTCCTCTCTTTTACAAGGGTATTTCCACAGATTTCAAATCCTCAATAAACAGTGTCTGCACTAGTACATATGTACAAAACATGTTCAGATCTATTAAGATTTGATTGCTGTAGTACAAGTTTGTTAGAGATTTTTTAGACAAAGCCTGTGAGCCTCTAAGTTCATTGCTGAATGCTCTGCCAACTAAAGAGATGGTTTCTTGCGTGTTATACCTCCATTTAGAATTCTTATTTAATGGTAGTAAGGATTCTTTTAGCAAAACATCTAAGCATATATGAGGCTTCTATTATATACTTAACTGGAACTAATAACCTCTACTAATGTTATGTGTATATTTCAGTATTTTACACAACTGAGAATCAGAAATACTTATCTTTGAAGTAACATCTAATTATTTTTTTCAATTTTGAGATTTTGCAATGTGCTGAGAGCCTACACTGAACTTAGTGTCAAGAGTATTTTTTAAATCCTATCTTGTTTTGTTTCATTTCACAAATACCACATTTTATCCTTCTATTTTTTTTTTTCTTTTATCTTTATTCTCCTGGAGAAGGTTTCAGTTTCGATATCTCAGAAAATTTTTTCCATGTTTCTAAGTAGGTGGGACATTCCAACAGGATAAGTGAAAGAAAGAATAGTAGGAAATCTCAATTAATTGTACTGATTTTGTACAAATGAAGTAACTGAGTGACAGAGCAGGAACTAGGTGGAAAAAGAACAATAGTGTGAGCACACAATACGAAGAAATAATATAGGGCCAGATTTGGAGAGTATTTGGATGCAAGGAGTTTGAGAATTTAGCTAGTATTGGAAGTTATAAGACATGCAAAGAGGTTAAATGCCTGCAAATATGCCTGCTATAAAATATCTTACAGTTCTGCTAGTTTTAGCTATCAGGGCAACTGCAGGCTACGTTCAGTAGTACCTGTAACCACTAATGACTTGTGAGAAAGTTGCCATCTGAGTGATCTTGCTAACTCTTTCCAGGTGCTGGTGAGGAAGTGTTTGCGATGGTGTAAGAGAGGTGTTTGTCATACTGAATAAGAGATTGGCTGTAACTCGAAATGCAAGAAACTGACTTTTGGAAAGGCATATTGGAAAGGAAATGAGAACATTTAGCATGTGATTTTGAGAGAACTGGAAAAAGTCCCGAGAGCAATTATGGTGATAGGAAATGTGAGACCTGTCAGTATAGAAGAGAGTCTTTAAAGAAAATAAAAGCAGTTTTGAAGTTACCCTCTGATTAACTGGGAAAAGAAAAGAAATATGCAAAGGAAAACTGCTGAAACTTATGTATAAAGGTGCAGGTGATTTCATAATTAAGAAAAAGTCAAACTGAACTACTGAAAATAAGATGAAAAACTAATTAGCAGAAAGAAGAACTTCAAAATAACTTTTAATTTATTGATAACTGGAAAGAAAATGAAAGAGAAGAGTGCAGGTACCGAAGAGATGCTCCTGTAAGAAAGATTCAGAAGTTTTATATCCCTGATGTGAGTTGCAACTGTTCTACCACAGGAGAATAGCCAGTGTTTGGTATTGTACTGACTTGCAAAGACAGAATGTCAGAACAAGTTACCTTATGCAGCAGATTGTCTTCATCATTCTAGGTTATTGTTGTTTGCATGGACAAAAGTGCCCAACAGTTGCAGAGAACCAGGGGATGCTGGGCCTATAATAATCAACAAAGAAGTATGGACATGGCATAGTGAACAAGGAAATATTTTAAGTTCCTTTGAGTCTGAGAACAATTTTGTCTATCTGGAGATCTATATGCTTGTGAGAGCATCGTGCAGAAACTTTTCAAACAATAGCATGTAAATTTTTCCAGTGCTTTGCACAGTGGAACTTCCCCAGTTTTGTCATCACCAAAATAACCTGGGCCATTTGCCATTATAGTAATGCAAAACTTCTTGGCAGAGAAGGGAGCTTCCAAAGGATGCATTTCTCTTTGTAGCTGTCATCTCATAAGGTACAGGGTTTTCACATGTTTGTGCTCATTAGATATTTATACTGCGATTTCCAATCTCCACTGCATCAGTGGAGACCATTGCCATACTTGGAAGGTATTTGCACACTTCAGACTATCCTAAAGGAGAAGAACAAAATGAAATTATTGTGCATAAAATTGTGTATGTTGTAAATATGCTAAAAGGCAGGCTCTTATTTTTGTCATTGTATAACATAGCCTATTGTGCATGGGACATCTACTTGGCAATGACTGGTACCACAAATAGATGCAGTGAAAGATTCTAATGTGAGCAAAGTTTTGCCTCATAGCGTAGGCCCATCTGAGTTTGAAAATGGAGATAATAATAATCACAGAATCAGTAAGCTTGGAAAATATCTCCAAGATGAAGTCTAACCTTTGAATAGTCTGAAGCTTTTAAAACCTCCAGAGCATATACCTCTGTCTGTTTATTATAATCTTTTTATGGTAAGAAATACAAAGTCATCTGAAATTAAACAGGCTCAGTTTCAGTACTTTCTTCTGTTTTAACTCCGTACTACAAGTGTTACATCAAAATCCGCCATAGTTAGGAAAGACTGTCGGATCTAAATTCTGCACGAGGTTTTTCTTTCCATAGTCTAATTGTTGTTCTTTGCTTGATGAGCTCTCTGGGTAGATTTTTAATGGTAAACTGTGAGACTTCCTTGTAGGAGCCCCAAGGAGCCTGTGCTGTGGAGGGGCTCACAGCAGGCACTGCTGGCTGCTTGGGTTCAGGCACCTGGCTTCTCCACAGGTGCTGGGCTGTTATCTGTGAGTCACTCCTCATCCAAGCTTCACTGATCTCAGATTTATTGTGTTTTAGAAGATGGCCTGTCACAGAACAGTTCTTTATCAGGCCCATTTCTAAAAATAAGTGCTTTCCTCATGTAACTGAAATACTCCACAGATGTGCTGTTCCAGTCTCTGCTCGGGGGGTGTCATTTCCCTTGAGCTGTCTGGAGTTTAGGTTCATTTGGCATAGTAAAACATGAACTTCTGTCAAGGGAAATTGCTATGAGAGTCTGGGTCTTACTTGGTGTTCTTTCTTCGTAGAAATGATTGTGGATGTAGGAAATGGGTCAAAATGGGTGTTACTTCTCATGTAAAAAATGTTTAGAAGCTGGATATGGCCTAAAGCTGTTTTTTTCTGTGGGTCTGTTATTATGTCTTCTCTTTTTAGTCTGTAATCTCAAAGCATTTCCTCATAATCATGGGGATATTACGACAATTCCTATTAGTAACAGGATTTAAAAACCTTCTCCTCCCTTGCAGCTTATTCAGAGGATAATAGATGTACTGAATTGAACATGCATGTTTGTATTGTACCTAGGCCAACACACTTGATGGAGATCACCAAAATGTGAAAGAAAAATGCCACTAATTCATTTACTGGTGTTTCCTACCCACTTCTCTGGAGCACCTCAACTTTGTAAATGTTGATTGCCTAAGCTAAGCACCTGAATTTTTAGAGTAATAAACATTCCTTACTACTTTAATTAGGCAAATGACAGTGTTCAGTAACTTTAATTGTGGCTAAATGAGACAAAGTTCACATACAAAGAATCTCCTTTGTAGTCCAACCTCTCACTCATTGCCACAATCCATTCATCTCTTACAGTAGAGAAACAGGTTTCCTGAGGAAAAAAAAGAAGTATGTGGGAACACACAAACATACAAACTTTAATGATCTTCTTTCCCATTTTATAGCATGTGGATTTGCAACCTTAATAGCAATTTTAAATAAAATATCTCATTGCAGAAATTCCTTCATAGAGTGTCATACTGACAGCAGATCAGCTGTGCTGTTGAGCTGCAGTGTTGGTGCATTTAGGGCTATACTGGGCACAAGCAAGCAAGAGCTGAGACAGGTTTATTTGCTCTGAAGGGATGATGGTGTCTGTGTGTGTATGGTCTGGTCATACATCATTCTTGGATAATACATCCACTTGGAAATAACTGAAGGTTTTCGTAAAAAAAATTAAAACAGTAAAATTTCACAGAGTTGTGGGTGTTTTAAGGAACATCTTAAAATAAGTAATGTGGACAACTATATGGTTTTGGATACAGGATATTAAAAATTATTTTTTAAGAGTGGCAATTATACTATGACATCTACTGGGGACTTTGCTATGACCAGTCTGTTTTACACGACATTTGGTAATGTAGTTTTAAACTCCAATATGGTTGAATGAACAAGAACTGTAAAACACATTTTCTGCTGTATTTGTAAAATATGGATGTACACAGGCATTCATATATGTAGGAAATTATCATGTTTCAAAGCTTAACAGAGGGAAAAAAAAGTTAAAATATCAAAAGGAATGTCGAATATTTTCAGATTTTATCTAGGAGATGATTCTGTAGTGATTTTTAAGGATGTTGGTAGTATGGAAAATTAACGCAACCAAGTGGAGTAAGGAGTGCAGACATTTTCAAAATAATCTTAATTGCCAGGAGATATCTCAAAGCCAAAAAGCCTTTCTAGGAAAAATACAGTAATTCCCATCAAAGTGCTTTAACTCGGGAACTTTAAAGACAGTGAGTGAGGACCAGTGAGGCTTTGTATTTTCTGGCAATTTTTTTTTTGTTGAGAAAGAGTGTAGATTTCATGAAAGTCTGAAATTCAGTGCAGTAAAGCGGGAGTGCGGGTCTAAGTGGACTTCATACTGTCACAGCCTGGACTTTGAAAACTGTTGCCTGAGATGCCAGGAAAAAATAATACACTAAGCAAATTAAGAGATTCTAGAGAAATTCTTATTTTACCTCTTTATCTAGAGAATTCATATTTTACAAGAAAAAAAAAATCTGAGGTGATTTGAAAGTCTCCTAAGATCTTAGGCATAACCTGGAAGGGCAGTACTTCCTAAGTATCCACTCTCAGGTTTTTTACAAGCCTGATTCATTCTCTTTTTATCAAAGAGAGAAAATGGGCTGGAACAGAAATATGCCTTGGAAGGGACCCTGAGATGGATTTTGTTTAATCAAATGATGTCAATACAGATTTGACTATGTAATTTTTTTTGTTTCTACATATAGCTATTGATGTGGGAGTTTCTAAGAAAGTGTTTTGATCAATAGTCATCTTCACTAGAACAAGTTTGGAAGTACAAAGCACTTCCATTTTATTAACAGTATTTGATCCATGACTAATTGCTTTTATCCTGTGAAACTGTGTTTCTGTAAATGTATCTTTATGGATTTAATGAGTGTTTTTAAAGTCTATAACTAACCCTATAGCTGTACGAACAAATTCTTCAAGAACTGGAAGATGAGTTTAGTTCGGTGGTTTGGTTTTCCTTTTTTTGTGTGTATTTTTAAGGCTTTTAATTATTCCTGTAGGATCTCAGAAACATGAGGTGTCCCACAGTGAAAATGAGAAGACAAGTTCTTAACTGAAGAATGCTCACACCAGGTTCTAGTTTAGCATGTAACAGTGTTCAGTTTGGACAGACTTCACAGCTGTATGAAAGCTTAATTTCAGTGACAGATTTACAAACAGGATGTAGGGGCTGTAATGAGATGAGCTGCATTAAAGTAAATCTTTTAGCATTTAGCATCGGTAGCTGAGGTATTGAAAAACAGGAAATCATTACAGGGTGGAGACTCCAGGAGTACCTAATGTTCTTTAACATAATTTTGTGAATGGCTGTGCTTCTGTAACCATAGGTTTCTGTAATGTAGTTTGGTTTATTATTTCAAATGGAAGGCCCTACCTCCCTTTGCTCCCCAAAAGACTGCATGAAAAACTTTAGAGGGAAGCTTCCAGTGACCTATTGCATTGTATTGTTTTTTTCCTAGCAAAGGCTGCTTTTCTCGACAGTCATTCATAATTTTGAAGTCCTTCCAAAGGAAGACAAGGCTCCTTGAATTGGTTCAAAAGAATCAAAATTCAAGTGCTAATCCTTGCCAATAATTTTCTGAAGTTACTGCAAATAAAGAACTTGCAATACCTGATTTGTGGCATGATTTACAGGGCCCTCATTAAGAAAGACTTATGGATGTTTGTATGGCCAAATCATTCTGGTCACACATTTCTTCAGAGAGAAGCAAATAAGAAATTTTAGTGCCTCTCAACTGTCTTAATTTTTCCCCCCAAATTAATATTCTCTCTATAATTATTGTCATTGTTATTATTATTATAATATAAAACTCACCTATAAAAATATGATAAGAAATAGAATGTATTACACAAGGAAAAAGACAGCCAGGATATGGAAAGCAATTGGGTACCTGCATCAGGGAGATGAATTCTGTGTTCTGTTGGAGAACACACACACGACAGTTATGTCAAAATCAAAAGAAGAGATGGGTGAATATTTACTGGTTTTCAATTAAAAATGTTTGTCAGCCATTTTTTAAAGAGAACTGAAATTGAGAATGGCTTCCCGAATTGCTTGTATATGGGTTGTATGTGCCCTGTAGGGAATACAGTACTTTTGAAGATTGAAGTAATTCAGCATGTTGATACATTGCTTCAACATTTGAGTTGCCCACAAGGATTCCAATAGAACTTGGGATACTGAAACATTTTCTCTCCTTTTGCCACTACAGATAAGTCTTTAACTTTCCTGTGTAGTTCATTCACAGTGTTTTCCATTTCCTTTGAGCTTATTAGACAAGTCAAATGGCAGTTTCCATCAGAAATAGTAGTCCTTGGCTTTCTCTTGTACATTGCAAACAGCTTGGTGATACTCACATTCACCTACAAATGAAGTAAAACATTTTTAAATTGTGAAGTAAATATATCTGATATGATTTAAGCTTTAAATTCCCTGTCTTTTGGAGAATAGAATTAATAGATTCATTGTTAGAATGAGTCCTAATCCTGACAAAATAGATGCAGATATAGCATTTTTGTGGCACCAGGAAAAAAACTTGTGGTTTTGTACCCTTAATAAAGGTAGCTTATGGAAGACATTTTCAGGAGTAATCTGCAGTATATCCTTAAATTGCTAAGCAAAAAGTTTTTCTAAAAGAAATTATAATATATTGAGAAATATTTATGTATTTTCTCCTTTGCATATAATTATTTAGTCTAAATGCCACATAGATATTAATAACTAATTATATTGATATATTTGCATATGTTTCACATAGCACAGAGCATTTATGTATTCTAAATGTAGGCCATAAAGTTTTGTAAGGGGTTTTAAAACTGGGCAAGGATATCCTTTCAAAGAACTTGAACTGCAGATACAAACACTGACACATAGAGTATCTGTAGATGTCCATGTGTCAACTCACACAGTTAGTGAAGTTCAGTAAAACTGGCCTAAGTCCAACATCTAGTTAGATTGTCCTTCTAAAACTAATTTCAATTAAAGGTCATATATAAAAGTCACAGACTAAATACAAACAGTTCAAATGTTATAAATAGCACAGATGAAATTAGTAAGATTACTTTTTTAATCTGGAGATTAGCATGAACTGTGATTTAATAAGTAAGAATTCCTCCCATTTCCAGTCAATGTTTTGCATTTCCTTGATTTAAGTATGTTGTGATTTCTCAAACTGATACTGTCTGATTATACAATAATTTGTCGGTGGGAAACTTTCGGGAAGTTTCTTGCTGTCTTCAGAGATAAAATGATCAAATTATACAAATGCATACGCTCCAATATGTACCAGTGTTTGTATGCATTGTTCATTCTGCATGGGTTTTGACTTTTTAAAAAATGTTGTGGTTTTTCACTGTTGAGGGAATAATAATTGCAGTAAAGTAAGACAAGCTAAAGAAGGAAGTCATACCTCAAACAAGGGGACATAATCTCAGCCAATAAGGACATTATTTTAAAAAGTGCATGATGAACTTGGCCGCTTCTGTGCAGTCTTCATCTTCTGCTGAAGCCACTGCTGTTGGCTACTGATGTAAGTTAGACATTGGACTTACAGTAAAGGCACATGTGGGAAATGATCTGTTCCTCAGGCAGATTTTGCCAGAGCACACTCTAGTATTGCACTTCTGTTCTGAGAATGATGGGTGTCTCTGTCCAGGTGGCCAACTTTGGCAGGATAATAAATCAATGTTGTTTCTTCTGTGTCCTGGAGGAAGCATGGAGGAGGGAAAATGGTCTTCCTTCCAGAGGATATTTGCCTTTGCCATAGTGATAGAAAAAGCTGATGAATAAATCAGCCAGAAAACAAAACAAAACAAAACAAAAAAACCAGAAGGGTCAGAAAACTTATGGCAAAGGAAAAAACAGTGAGAATATTGTATATGTCAGGACTCTGGTTGCCATTTCATAAACAACCTTCTTCCTATTTTTGTATAATTTACTTGAACATCCTGTTTCTTTCTTTATCCCATATGTGACTTTGGGATTTTGAAAAGGGCTGAAGCCTTAGAAAGGTTTCCTCTATTGTGTATTGGGAGAAGGTGGAGTCTTTTCTGCTAAAATTGAGAAATGTTTAAAGGGAAATAATAGATGCTACTAAAATGATAAATGCCAACTTTCTCCCAAGAGGAGAATGGAAAGAAACACCATTCAAAGAAAGGTGATTTTGATTATATGCATTAAGAGACCTACTATTTTGTATATTTGATTTGAAATACCTTTGCATTTTGAGATCAGTTTAGACATGACTTTCAAGCTGTTTTGCAAAGCCGACTTCCACTCTTTAGGTGAAGATATGTATTCTTTGTGATAAAATGTGCATGTTTTTGTGCTGTGGCAAAGACAGCCTTCTGAACTACTCCATGCATCATGCTTGAGCCCTGGGCTGAGCGGCCCAGCATAGCAGGAGCTCTATAAATTATCGTGTTCCTCATGACTTCAGTTGCAAAGAAGCAAGCAAAGCAGCTCCTCAGCCCTTCAGTCATCCCATTTTGTAGTGTTAGTAATTGTGGTGCTTTCAGGATTTCAGTTCCAAAATACTGGAAATGGGGGAATAGGAGTGAGATCTCAGGTACCAGCCAGATTCTGGCCTACTTTCTGTGATTCTTACCAAGGTTTAGAGGAATATTTAATTTACTAAAAAACCTTCTTTCGCTTGCAAAAGCAGACCTTGGTGTCAAAGGTTTTGGTGTACAGTTACATTTCTTTTAACGTATGCTGGAAAAGGTAATAAGCAAAGGTTCTAAATGTAAGGGAGAAAGAGCAGCAGCACTTAATTATGGTAAAGTTTCCTTTTGGTGTAAGAAGTTAAAAAGTGTAACCTGCAACCCAAAACATGTAGTGTGTTTTGTAATATGTGGAAATATTAATAAGAGAATAGGAATATGCTCTGTAATATTTTTTATCTTAACTGTATGTGCTAGCACTATTTGTCCTTTCATTTGAGCTACTTGATAAGAAAAAGGTTTTCCTGAAATATGTGAGATACTGAAGAAAGACTATTTAATAGCTATTTAATATTTAATAACTATTTAATACCTATATCCTGTATTCCGTTTTTTCTGGTTTTTGTTCTTTTATCTATTTGCATTATTTGTTGAGTTTTGTGGAGCAATGGTAAGTGGCTCCTGGTTTGTCAAGAAAGAGTATAAGTTTTAACATAAGAAGAACTTACGATACTTAAAAAAAATTGTTCTACCATTCTTTCAAATAGCCTCTAAATATGTGGACCCTGGAAATTTTATGAAGAAATTTGTGGCAGGGTCTGACATTCATGTATACCTTGAGTAGTAAGTTTCTCAGAGAAGAATCTGTGAAATTTCTCTCTATGTAAAGCACTGTTACATTGGCAGGAATGGTAGATTTCATTTCTCTTTAACAGCAAGATTTTAAAGCTGCCTTGGGTAGTTCCTGCATATTCATATGGGGGGCATCAAGCTGCTCTCACTGTTCCTGAACACTTCTGTGTGTTGTAAACCCATACGTGACAATCCAGGCTATCCTCGCTTTCCCTGCAGGCTCTTGACATTCCATGAGCTTCAGAGAGCACTCTGAATAATGTAGAGGTCTCACTTTTGAGACACAGCCAGCAATTACAGCCAAGGTGAAATTGAAATTCCAATCACACATCAAGTTAGGCTTGCACTGTGCTTAACCCTCAGTGACTTTAGGGAGTTACTATGAAATTGTTGCAATAGATGTTGCAACAGGCGACTTCTTGCTTGGTTTTATGTCCTATTTCTTGTAATTAGATCCTGACAGGATTTCCAGTTATTCACAATGTTTAGCTTTACAGCTATGTGCCAGAAAAGTGCTATTCCCACTCAAGTCCCATAGGTAATTGTGTTTGCCAGTCAAAACACTAATATGGTTGTCTGAGTTTTTCCCTTAGTTTTCTGTCTAAAACAGCGTTGGAAGGATAAACTGAAGCTTAAATGCACATTACAGAAATCCTTATGAAAACAGCTTAATGCCATATGAACTGCATTCATTGAAACTTTAATTTTATGAGGAAGAGTAAGAAAATAAAAGATCAAGGTAAGTTTACAGATGATTCACAAAACCAAAACTAACTTCACAAGGAAAGTTGTGCAGGATTGTCGTCCCCCCATTTATTCATCTTTATAACCATCTGCAGCTTTAGTCTATATTAATAGCATTCATCAACTGTACAATCCTTTCAAAAACTTAGAAGGCAGTTGTTTCTTTCATTAAAAAAGGAATATGGTGAGCTAGTAGGAACTAGTAAATAGTGCAGATTAATTTAGTAATTGCTTTCCTCCTGGGTAGTTATGGAGTTTTGAACATATACACTGCTCACTTTTCAATCTTGTGATAAATTTTGCTTCATTCTTGTAATCATTCTATACTCTAGACTTCATCTGAAAATTTGTCCTCCTTTATGTTAAATGCGCAAATCTTGTAACCATTAAAAACAAATTTTATTTATTAATTTTCCAATTCATGAATTTAAAAAAAAAATTCAAAATAAATATTCTCATTAATAAATACAATATGCAGGATAAAGGAAAACAATTTTTCTTAAATTGTCTGAGCTCCTAAATTGTAGCTAGACTATATTTGCTGTATAACAGCACATTTTGTGAAACCATGAACTACAACAGGATCCATACCCTGACCTTAGAGATAGAATGAAAATCTGTTCATGCCACAAAAATTCAATAGTCATGGTACAAGACACTTTAAAGTGCAGGAAAAGCAATGTCAGCAGCTAGATTTTGGTGCCATAGCAGATGAATCAATATAATAAAATGTAATAACAATTCATTTATAGGCTGGTGGGTTTATAACAAACACTTTAAATCAATAATATAGAATTCCTAGAGTGTATTTATTTTCAGTGTGAGATGGTTGTATTACATTCATTCTAATAGTCTAGGAAACTTGGTGTAAGATGATTTGCTTAAAATCTTAATGAATTCATCCTCATATGTCTCTGGAAATTCCTGTGCCTGGATCCTGATGGTGTTGCAGATCCCAAGTCACCATGCTGCTGATATCCCGAGTACTGAAAGGTGCTACAGAGGTAAGATTAATCTCAAGCTCCTGAGCCTAGGAGAATTTAACTGGATTTGATCATTGGTCCACAAAAGGATTCAACACTGCTTATGTTCTTTATCTGTTAGAAACTGTGAGCTGCACAGAATTGTTCCCTTTCCCATTAGGATGTCCCAGCTTCCAAGTGAAAGCTCTAGCAGAAGGTGCATGGTCATCTCCCTTAGTCAATAGTGATTTCATTCTGCTGCAAGAGAACCAAGAAGGTTTGTCTGGAGCTGAGCTGTTGAAAGAGAGCTGCCAATATCCATTCCTCATGGTGTGGAGCTAACTATAGTAACAAATTAAGACAAACAAGGCAAAATTTATCCAACCAAAAGAGTCATTAAGCCATCTGTTACTTATGATTTGCTATTCACATACAATTCTTGGGAAATTTCAGGAGGGATCCTTGGCTAAGACATATCAGAATGTTGGAAGTCAGGTATTTCTTACACTAATTCAGCACAGACTTTTATCCTGCCTGACAGCAATTTCAAACATGTGTCACATTTCTCAAGTTGCCTCTCTTATCACTGGAGAGTAACATGGTCTGTGATAGAGGGTGACACAGCTATGAAAGTCATTCTTGCTCAGTGGTCTATATCAGACTACAAGGGCCAAGGCTTTGATGCCTAGCCAAGTAATTGTCTAGGAAGAGGAAATGAATTCCAGTAACTCACATCTTTCTTACCCTTGCCTGTCGAGAAAAATTCAGCTGCCTATGGTTTTTGCCACTTAGCCACTCCTACTTTGGCATATTCTTTTCATGGAAGTGTTAACAAACAAAGCAGTTAAGATGATACCTAACTATCTGGGGGGAAAAAAGGGAAAGAGAGAAATAGTCCAAATAATGAAACTGTCTGTTTTTTATTTAAGGTAGAGCACATTCAGGAGATAAAAGAAAGGTGCCAGATCCTTAATAGAGTGGCAGCTTCAAGCATCACTTGTTTTATCAGTATGTGTACAGATACACAAGCATACATATTTTGCTACTGCAAAACGCTTTCTCTTGAATACTTGTCATTTTGGCTTGATGGAAGTAAAAATTGGTTCATTCTCAGTTGTTTCTATTTGGAAGGTCAGTTTCTTCAGGACTTCCAGTCCACTTACAGAGACAGGAAGGTGAAAAAATCTAGGTAAAAGAAAGATTTCCTTTGAGTGTGTCTTTAAAAAATATATGTAAAATAAACTGAGCAGTCCCTGTAATTGCTCCTATATGGAAGATTTAAAAATTATGAATCTTCAGTCATGCAATGTTAAGTCATTTAATTCCTTTCTGACATCTGTGTAATATTTCTACCTGTTAGTGAGCCAGTCCACTGTGGGACAACAAAGGTAACATTTATATAACAAAAGGCAGCAAAAATACACAGCCAATCGCAGTTCTTCAGAATATGAACCATTGTAAGGGAATAAAAAAGAACATATTCTGGAAGATAAGTTGAAGAATAATCAATTAGTAGCAGTGCAGTTTTCAGTGGCCTGTCTAGGAGAATCCAAGTTCTGCACTTCTTGCAGGTGGAATGGTCTGTTACAGATCTTGCTCTCATTCCTCTTTTTCTTTCTTGGTCTATAGGAGCATCCATGTACCTCTTGACTGAAGAACAGGAAGAATGTGGAACAGGGAAGTGACTGATCTACAAGTGTGTTGGAGAGCTGCTGCTAGTGAGTAATAAAAAAGCTTGGTCAAAAAGTTCTCCACCACTGTCTTGACAAACTTATTCTGACCATGTGAAACACTGCCTTAATAAAGTACTCAACAAGATTAAATGGTATTGGAATTTCCTGTGGAATGTTGGAGGAATTAAGTAACTTGCTAATATTCCTTCTTAAATGTTTTCATCTGACTTTACCTTGCCATATCCTAAGTTCTAGCTAGCACCCAAAGTCCACTCTATTTTTTACTCCATTTTTACTCCATTTGGAATGAGTTTTGTCTGGAGGTTTTTTGTTGTTGTTTTCTCCAGTGAGAACAAATCATTTTGATATGCCTTGGTATATTCAGATCAAAATAAAAGTAGATCTGAAGTCTTACCTCAGAATTCCCAAAGAGATTTTGAATACTCTAAGGCTCATATTTGAATTTGACTCTTGTTATACACTAGATAATATTTCAGGAGGGAAACTTTTTTAACCGATGTCACTATGAAGACAATAGGAGCTCAGCTATCCAAAGTAATACAGTTTAGCTTGGAATACAGCACTCGGCCCTTTAAGTATGTGTATTTAAACACTATCCAACAGTTTCATTTTTAGATCCAGCATCACTGAAATCACATTTACATTTTTTTAGAAATAAGGTTTGGAATTTCCACAGCTTGTTTTTTGCCAACAACAAAAGACTAAGATAAAAAGTAGGGACTTTTTTGTCTAGGGGCTTTTATTTATTCTTAGATGAAGTTTTTGTTCTTTCTGTGAAGTGGACAATGCCTCTGAATAAAAAAAATTAAGAAATTAGCTATTCTGTAGTCTATGCAAGTTATCATACTCCTGTATTATTTTATCTGGCACCTTTGTGGATTCTGGATGCCTTCAGACTGACCAAACAGGAAGTGTTCTAACTGAGAAGTTGGTGCCTGAGAAAGATAATGCAGGAAGTAGATGCATTTATTTTTACATACAGTATTTAAGAAATTCCAGAAAAGGAAAAGAAGAAGATGATAAAACTTTCTCAAGATGTTTCTTTTTTTTTTTTCCTTCTTGCAATAGATGACAAGTTAGATGTGGTACAATTGTGAGGTGTGATGTGGGTTACAGGGTAATGCGTTGGTGTTCTTTTTGTAGCTGGGTACAAAGTTACAATTCCTGAAACAGACACAACCCTTTAAATAGATCTGCATGTAGATCTCATCCTTCCCATCCGGAGATGAAAATTATAGGGAGTCAGTGATGCTCTCCTCCCCCTCTTGGGGCTATACAGAGGTTGTATTATTGTCAGGTAGTGAGAAAGCAGGTTGAGGGCGTCAGGAGAAGCAAAATGTTGGGGAAGCTTTGGGAACCAAAAATCCAGGTGCTCTGGGGAAAGAGAGTGTATAACCAATAGAGCAGGCTACTGAGGTTGCTGAGAACTGGAAGTGTTGAGGCTGACAGATCATTTCTTGCTGCATTAGCCATGTAATCAGCAGTATTCATACATGTCCTCCAGCTTCATGTTTTTTCAGTTACTTTCCCAAGATATGACCATATTAATGATACTACCTTGCATATGGTGCCTGAAGGGCATTCCTTCCATGCTGATGCATGTAAGCTTTCCCTCTGAGATTAGATCTCATTTGAGTTACAGCACAGTCCTCTGGCTCTTTTTCTTTAGGTACTACCCTCCTGCAGAGGTATCAGACACTCTTTGCCTGGGGTGGAAGCTCTTCGTCCCAGCAGCTTCTGTAAAGCATCAGGAACCCTGTAAGAGGCTTTCTTTACTCAGACCTCCAGTGCACATCCCAAAAATATCTTTCCTGAGATATGTGAGGGCTGCAGTTGAATGGGGGACCTCAGTATGGATTTGCTGTAACACCTCTTTGATCTGAGGCTCAAGATCTTTTGAGTCAGATTTTGCTGCATCTTCTCACTGGAATGTCAAGCCTTGCACAGGAGGATTCTGTCCTCTCAAGCTGATGGGACACAGAGATCTTTAGTAATAAACATGTTCCATATGTTTCTGTGTTGGGGTTCTGTACAGAAGTTATGATTCCAGCATTGAGTATTTTTAGCAGAAGTCACAAATGGTAGCTCTAGATGCAGATGCAGGAATGAAGTGCCATGAAGAATTTTATTGCTGACACAGGAAACAGAATATAATATTAGATGAGTTTCCTTCTACCTCCTTTTTTCTTAAATTTCCTCTGTCAAAAGGATCATCTCTCTTCCCTGTAGATCCTTGGCCATAAATCACAAAATCAGTGGTGAAGGTTTTAAGAGTCCAAATTCTGCAAAAGTTTAGCCTTTTAGCTTTCCCCTAATAGCCTCCATGAGACAGTGCAGTATATTAAAAATGCAGGTGGAGGTGTATAAATGTTGGATAACTAGCATGTTGGATAATGTGCTTTTTGTTCAAATAATTTATTACGATTTCAAGAACTTTTCTCTTTTGCTTAGAGGAAACTAATAAATGCATCATATAAGTATTTAACAGGATTGCAGACATATGAGTTAAAACAAATGCTTAGCACAGTTCTGAAATGGTTTCTTTTCTTTAATTCCAGAAAATTCTGATGTAAATTTTAGTTTCCTGTAGGACACTTGTGTTTTCTTATGCCAGGCCAAAAACTGTGTTCAGTATTTCCAAACTCCCTTTTGCAACACGGAATTGTTTTATCTTTGTTTGTCCATCAAAGCCTTTGAAGTCTCTTTTGATTACTAGACATATTGAAAAACACGTAGTTACATCCCAGTGCTTAATTCTTTTAATCTTTTGCCTTTAGTAATATTCTTGTAATGGTTGTTCCATTCCAGTCCTCATTACACTCTGCATGTGTCAAGATTTCTTCCAGTTGATCCTGTAATACTTACCTCACTGTGGATGTAGATGCACCCACTGTTTTTTACCCCCAGAATCCTCCTCTGTGCTGTTTGAATAAAAAGCTAGATTATCTGAACTCTCAAGGTCAAGTGCTAAAACTTGTCATCTGATCTCTATTTGTTTACAGACAGAACAAGCAGTTCTGAAAATAAGCAAACTTGGTGCCCATTTTCCTGTTTTGAGGTTGGTGCTGAGGGTAGTAGGAGCAATGTGCGTATTCCTTTTAAAACACATAGAAGACTCATGTTTTGAAGTTGTGTAAAGAGAAAGATTTAAAAAACTTTTTAAATTTTTGGCAGATTTGTACTTCCTTCAGTAATATTTGTTGGCTAACTCTGCCCTTACCTAAACTGTCTGAGTTGAATTTGTCTGATCACTCAGTACAGTAGTCCCTCTGGTGAGGATCCAACTCCAGTAAAGTTAATGGCAGCTGTCCATTTTATTTTACTGAGCGCAGGACCAGAGTTATTTCCTATTTCATGTTATCTGATGAAGAATTTGATTAAAACTTTTCCAGCATGCAGATATGGCCTCCTAGTTTCTGTCTAGAAACTGATTTCCCAGAAATAAGGAAATATTGCTCTTTCTCTTTCAGCTTAGCTTCTGATGATTATTTAAGTCCAAGCAGAAGAGTTTCATTTCTTGATTCTGACTATGATTTAAAAGTAATTATTTCCAACTTAAGTGAGAGAGTACACTTTCCTTCAACAAATCCATTTTCTCTGAAGTAAAATCACATTGTGTAGATGCATTGTTTCCTATCAGGGATAGCTTTTGGATTTTTTTGATTTGATAGCTGTACTTCCAGAAGAGTACTCTGCTTGCATTTTGTGACAGTTAGGAGTGTTTTATTCTTCCTCCTTNTATTATTATTATTATTATTACATACCTTTCTGCCTGAGATAACAAAATTATCTTTTCATTGTCTTTCATCCCTTCTATATTTATGAGTTTATGATGAGTGCATGAAAAAAGTCATTGATGCTTCTTATTTTACCCAGTGTGTTTCTGTAGCAGCTTGTACTGTCCAGCTATCCTTTGATGAGGATGCAAAGGTATGGCAGCAGCTGCAGTCAGGTAAAAAGCAATAAAAAGTAGTTCCTGAAGAAGACATACTGCCTGTAGAACAGCAGGACTCTTACATCCTCTGATACAACTCTCACCTGAGCACGGTATTTTTGAGCTAGCATGAGACTATTAACCATATAAAGTGTGATTGACTTAAAACATATATTGATGCAGAGCCAACTTTTCAGCAAATACATTTTTTTTAACATCTACAGCATTGTTACTTCAGCCTGTATTTTTGCAAGTTATTACTCACTTACTAGATATTTGAATCTATGTTGTTTATAAAATGCAGACATCAAATGACCAAACTATTACATACCAAATAATTTGCCAGAGACATTTTAAAAACATGTATGTTTCATTTTCAATTTCTTGCTGCTTTTATTTAGTGATTTTTAATTGACCAATATAGAGTGATATAATTCTTTAGGCTGGAAAAGCCCTCTGAGATCAAATCCAACCATTAAACCTACACTGCTGTGTTCACTACTAGACCATCTCCCCACGTGCCACAGCCACACATTTTTGAATACTTCCAGGGATGGTGATTCTACCACTTCCCTGGTAGCCTGTTACAATGCCTGACCATCCTTTCAGTGAAGCAATTTTCCCTAATATATAATCTGAACCTTCCCTGGTGTTATTTGAGGCCATTTCATCTTGTCCTGTCACTTGCTATCTGGGAGAAGAGACCAGCCCCCACCTCACCACAGCCTCCTTTTGGGGAGTTGTAGAGAGTGATAAGGTTCCCCCTGAGCCTCCTTTTCCCCAGGCTAAATCCCAGCTCCTTCAGCCACTCCTTGTAAGACCTGTGCTCCAGCCCCTTCCCCAGCTCTGTTGTCCTTCTGTGGACACTCTCCAGCATTTCAATATTTTCTTGAGGTGATGGGCCCACAGCTGGACACAGCACTCGAGGTGGTGCCTCACCAGTACTGATCACAGGAGGACAATCCCTGCCCCAGTCCCGCTGGCCACACTATTCCTGATCCAGGCCAGGATGCCCTTGACCTTCTTGGCCACCTGGGCACACCCTGGTTCATGTTCAGTCACTACAATCAGCGCCCCAGGTCCTTTAGCCCTGGGCAGCNAAAAAAAAAAAAAAGAAAAAAGATGGTGATAATAAAAATAGAGTATTATGGTAGAATCCACTGTGGCAACTTCATTGAATTTTAGTTTTAGTGACTTTTGGTTAGATATTTCTAGATGCTTCAGATTTCCCTGTTTTATTACCTTCTGGGTAATTCTTGGATTGTNATACCAAATAATTTGCCAGAGACATTTTAAAAACATGTATGTTTCATTTTCAATTTCTTGCTGCTTTTATTTAGTGATTTTTAATTGACCAATATAGAGTGATATAATTCTTTAGGCTGGAAAAGCCCTCTGAGATCAAATCCAACCATTAAACCTACACTGCTGTGTTCACTACTAGACCATCTCCCCACGTGCCACAGCCACACATTTTTGAATACTTCCAGGGATGGTGATTCTACCACTTCCCTGGTAGCCTGTTACAATGCCTGACCATCCTTTCAGTGAAGCAATTTTCCCTAATATATAATCTGAACCTTCCCTGGTGTTATTTGAGGCCATTTCATCTTGTCCTGTCACTTGCTATCTGGGAGAAGAGACCAGCCCCCACCTCACCACAGCCTCCTTTTGGGGAGTTGTAGAGAGTGATAAGGTTCCCCCTGAGCCTCCTTTTCCCCAGGCTAAATCCCAGCTCCTTCAGCCACTCCTTGTAAGACCTGTGCTCCAGCCCCTTCCCCAGCTCTGTTGTCCTTCTGTGGACACTCTCCAGCATTTCAATATTTTCTTGAGGTGATGGGCCCACAGCTGGACACAGCACTCGAGGTGGTGCCTCACCAGTACTGATCACAGGAGGACAATCCCTGCCCCAGTCCCGCTGGCCACACTATTCCTGATCCAGGCCAGGATGCCCTTGACCTTCTTGGCCACCTGGGCACACCCTGGTTCATGTTCAGTCACTACAATCAGCGCCCCAGGTCCTTTAGCCCTGGGCAGCATTCCAGCCACTCTTCCCCAAGCCTGTAGTGCTGCATGGGGTTGTTGTGAGACAAGAGCAGGACCTGACACTTCACCTTATTGAACCTCATTCAACTGTCCTCAGCAAATTGATGCAGTCTGTCCAGATCCCTCTGTAGTGCCTAAATTACTTAAGTAGTTGAATACATAAACAACTGAGATTTAGAAACATTTATCCATTCTTTGCATTCACAGCATTTTCAATTTGAGAATTAAACATTGAAAACGTTATTTTACTTTTTTTCATAACATTGTTGCCATATTAGCCAGTAAGAGTTGTCCTCAGAAATATTCCAAACTAGATTTGTATATCCACTGCAAAGTGGACATGAGAATATTAGTTTATTCAGTTAATTTGAACAGTATGAGCCTGATTCAAGCTGCTGAAGTCAGATCTCCAGACTTCTGTTATCTGATGTATTTCCTCATTTTCAGTGATCAAAAGTACTTAGGAACATGAGTAACATCACCTCTTAAACTGGTAGCACAGTTTTCAAAGGAAATACTGAGTTATGTAATGTTGTTTACAGAGCTGAGTATTGTTTAAAGTGCTCTGAAGACTCAGTCCCACAAAAATATTTTCGTTAAAAGCAAATTTAAATAACTTTTTCATCTGAGATATAGTTGCATTCAATTTCTTGGACTTACGTACATTCTTCCATTTTATCAGTTGTTTGCAGGATCAGATCTGAAACTGATTTTTTGAAATGTAGTAGGCGCTGTATTTACAAGTGTTACAATTTGTTTTCCTGGGCTTTCACAAAAGCAGCAGAGGGCGCTGAGCCAACGGGCACCGCCCGGTACGGGTCTCTTCCTCCCTCCCTGCTCTGGATTTCCCCGTCCTGGGATTTCCCTCTCCGAGTCTTTATAAAGAGCAGCTGGAGCTCTTGTAATAAACTGTTGCAAAGCAGCAAGACCTCACTGTGCTTCTTCACAGAAAATAGAAAGCAAAACTTTTGAATTTACTTTCTTTACCTAGTAAGAGCCATTACAAATGTTTAAAGAGATGGGAAGAACAAGCCTGGCTGTGCTAGTAATTTTGTGTGTGTTAAGGACTGGTAAGTTGGGGAAGGTGGGGATTGGTGGTGCTTGTTTTATTTGTTTTAACTTTGTTAAGTGTAAACTGACCTAAAATTCACTGCTTGATCTTTATTTCTCTTTTCTCCAGTTACCTTTTCATTTCAGTGAATACAACTTTCAATTAAGTTGTTCTGTCAAAATGTCAGGAAGCTTTTTTTGACATTTACTTTGAGCTTTGCTGTGCTCTGCAATGACTCAGTCATTTTCCTATTGAGTTTGCTAAAAGACAATCTAGGAGACAACGGCAGTATATCACTGTAAGCTTGATTTTTTTACTGTCATTCCTGACAGTATCAGTCAAGTTTGGTACTAAATGTCCTGTTGAAAGTGTTTCTGCTATCATCTTTGCTATCTACCTGCTACCTATGCCCTCAAATGTTATGAAGTTTTAGAACCAGATCCACCTGACAAAAAAAGTTATATTGTGCCAATGCATTTATTTTCACTGACAGCATTGGGTTTATGCCACTTGATACATGAAAACTGTCTGTTAGTCATCTGAGTCTCTGTTGTCCTTGACAAAAATAGCAATGTTTATGAGGTGTTTTGAATATGTAAACCACTGTATGAGCTTTATTATTTTAACTTCCACACAACTATAAAGTAAAGAATTGAAACATAAAGACCTCATATCATAGTAAAACATGAGAAGAAATAGGAAGATGAAAGCTGAGAAAGCTGCTGAATTGATGTGTGTTTTCCCTTTTGTAGTTAAAGCTTTTGAAATGGAGATTATACCTGCTGAGAGAATTGTGGCACAGATTGGAGACACACTCACACTCACATGCAATGCTACTGGCTGTGCATCACTGAGTTTTTCCTGGAGAACACAAATGGACAGCCCCCTTGGAGGAAAAGTCAGCAATCACAGGACATATTCTACATTGACCATGAATCCAGTTAGCGTTGTGAATTCTCATTCTTATCTTTGCACTGTCCTATGTGATGAGAAAGAGAAAAAAGAGAAGAGTGTCGAAGTTGAACTTTACTGTAAGTAAAAATGTGAAATTCTCTTTAAATAGTACATGTTGATAGAAAACTCAATAAT
Source organism: Drymodes brunneopygia (assembly GCA_013400955.1). Classification (NCBI taxonomy): domain Eukaryota; kingdom Metazoa; phylum Chordata; class Aves; order Passeriformes; family Petroicidae; genus Drymodes; species Drymodes brunneopygia. The sequence continues at coordinate 656,101 of VZTZ01032219.1, read as the reverse complement.
TGTTTTAGATATTGTGATTACCAGTTAGCTTTTAATTCTAGGATAATGAGTCTGTTATAGCTCAACATATACTTGTAAGATTCCTTTATATGTCTGTTCAGGACACTTTCTTAGCCCTTTTCTGCTTAGCTTTCTGCATCAAAGGTTGTATGTACTAGTATTATTTATTCTTATTTTTGGTAATTCTTAAAAACCAAAACATACACTGCCTGAATGCATTCCCAGAGCTGAGGAAGAAAAACATCAAAGCTTTTGTAGTTTGCAGGGGAGTAATTCAGATGTCTAAGCCTACCAGCACAGAAACAGGATAGCACTAGAGTATAAATTGCTCTGAATGCCTCTATTTAGGCAGCTGTATCACTGCCTAGCTGCCATGCTGAATCTTACTGGATCTTTTGTGATCATGTTTCAGCAATTGTAGAAATAAAGTTCCTGTTAGAATATGAACTGTTTATAATGGACATGTAGATCTTCAGATTGAGATATGTCTTGCAATAAAGTTGATAGAATGTCATGTTCTGAACATCTCTAAACTCAGGATGTTTGGTGCCTGGATCTTGCTCTTATGTTGACCCTACTATTAATTTCTGATAGTCTAAAGAAATTGATTTTATTCTTTTAGCTTTCCCCAGTGATCCTATCATTGAGATCAGCCCATCCTTAGTTGCTGGAGAACCAGCCACTGTCATCTGTAAAATTCCTGATGTGTATCCGTCTGATCGACTTGAAGTTCTCCTAAAGAAAGACGAACATGTTCTTCATCAGGAAGAATTTTCAGCAGATGACAGCACAAATACGGAGACCAAAACTGTGACATACACATTTCATCCCATGGCTGAAGATATTGGGAAAGAGATTACCTGTGTGGCCAGGTTACCAATTGCTGACATGGATTTTGCACCCAAAGAAAGAACATCTTCTCAGAAACTCAATGCAAATTGTAAGTATTTTTGTACGAGGGCTTTGGCTAGTTTAGCTTTCAAAGCTGCAAGGAAAACATCTTACTAAGTCTGGAAAAATTGTTTCACTGTGCTACTGGAATACACATTGTTCATTTTTTTCTTGGTATTCTGTGACATGTACCTCTAGATAGCTAGTGTTAGAGATGTGCTTGTCATTCTTCATTTACTTACTGATCTTGTCTTCCTTTTGTTCTCTTACAGTTGGTCCACAAAATACTGTCATTACTGCATCTCCAGGCAACTCACTAATGGAAGGAGACTCTCTAAACCTCATTTGTGTGACTCAGAGTAACCCACCAGCACAAATAGTTTGGAGTAAATATTTGGGTGAAGAAAGCATTCAGCATCTGTTAAAAAACAGTGTTCTTTCTATTCCCCATGTCCATTTCAATGATTCGGGACGGTACATCTGTGAAGTAATTAATCTGGTGACTAATAAAACAGAGGAAGCAACTGTGGACATTGTTATACAAGGTACAACTCTGCTTGAGTTTCACTTGTATTATCCCGTACATAAATGGCTGATCTCTGTTAGGTTGGAGGATGTTGAAGCACCAAAACTTAGGAAAATATGGAGCTTTCCTTGTTATATATTCAGGATTCAGCTTAAATTTAAGGCTGCTCCTCATGGGCTGTGCTTTTTCTTTCTATATTTATTTTCAGCTAATTGTCTCTGTACTGAAGCTATATGTGCACACTTCTATACACTTCCCACAATGCAACACTAAAAGTCATAAAAGAATCTGATAAAGTGGTGGGGGGGACACACACTGTTATTTCCTTGAAATACAGTCTGTGTACCAGTTTCACAGGGATATCAGTCTCTTTCTTTGAACTAGTAGTTTCAGTCATTAGTAATACATTTAATGGGCATTTAATGGTAAAACTGTTTTGGACGTAATAATATAATTACTGTTGTAGTATTTTATGATTGACTGATTGCTACTGTTTTGATGGAGCCAAAAGTCTTAGATTGAGTCTCGGATCAAAACCAAAATAAATAGATCCTTGAGCAAGCAATTCCTGCTTTATTAAGACCCTCTCCATCTTTAGTATCTTTACATTAGTCTAACAGCCTTTTCTTTTGTCATGCAGGTGCTCCAGTCATTACAAAACTCTCCATTGAGCCTTCTACAACAGTTCAAGAAGGAGAAAATGTTTCCATACAATGTTCTGCTGAAAGTAACCCTCCTCCCAAGATTATTTTAAGGAGAAAATCTGACAATGCAGACATGCAGCTTTACAGTGCCAGGAGTATTCTTCTCCCATCTGTGATGTTCCAAAATGCAGGAGACTATGAATGTGTAGCAGAAAACAAGTTTGGAAGCAGTAAAAGTGAAATCACACTTAATGTGAAATGTAAGTATGTATCAAGTTTTCCCAGTAATTTAAAAATAATTAGTTAGTTCTTCAGTGATAAATATAACCATCAAATTAAACAAAATACTGTGAGAGCAAAATATCAACATAGTTCTCTGGTCTTCCCTAAGAAAGCAGCAGTGCTGAAGGACAAAACAAAGTCATGAAATGTTTAATGTGATGACAGTCTTTAGCCCAGATCTGAATGAGTGAGAAACTGATATCCATGGTTAGAAGTATTTGGTTACTATATTTAGGCTGGGGGGGTTGTATGTAAATTCTGATACCGTGTGCTTTACTTTTGTTTTGAGAATGAAAAAGAAATAAGCTTTGGGAGGGTGACAATCTAGCATCCAATAGGATGTGTTGGATCCATGTCTAAAATATCCAGTGATGATTAACTATAGGACTCTTCCTTTCAGATGGACCAAAGAATACAATGATCACTGTTATCCCTACTGCTGCTCTTAAAGAAGGGGAAACTGTGACAATGAAATGTACTAGTTCTGGTAATCCAGCTCCTGTGATCTCCTGGAAGAAAAAGAAGGCCACTGGGGAGGCTGAGAAAATTTCTAAAAATGCAACTCTAACTATACAGAACTTGAAAAGTGAAGATCTGGGGCTTTATGAATGTGAAGCTTATAATCAATTTGGCAAGGAAGAAAAAGCTGTGAAATTATATGTTCAAGGTTTGTAGAACAAGACAGAAAATAAGCTTTTTGGTTTATGTATTTTAGGTCCAGATCTTCTTTGTGAAGAATGAGGTAATTGTGTCTGATGTCAATGGAGTTAAAAGGTGGCCCTAATGTCACTAAGTGATTTAGGAAGCTTTAAACAATGAAACATGAAGTCTGCCTTAGACAGATAGCTTATGAAAATTTCTTAAGTCAGCGGGGCTTCCGTCACTCCTTCCAGTGTTGAATGTGCGCATGAGGTAAAGGAGGTATGCAGTGCCTGTATTATCTTCCAAGCAGACCTCAGTGGATATCTGCATAGGAAGGATTCAAGGAGAAAGTGCATGCTGAAACTGCTCTGTGGAAGCACTGTAATATAGCTCCTTGCTTCTTCCCTAAGTTACAGCTCCGTTTCCTGCTCTTGCAAGCTGCATTTAAGCTACAAGAAATGCTGATTCCTCAACTTAGATGCAATGATAGCGAAGTTTCATTTTCAATAGCAAGCAGACTTCTCTGCTTTAGCTCTGCTGCTTCTGCCTATTGCATAGCAACAGTGTATTGCTCAGGGATCACTTCTGCCACCAATTCAGCTCTCTTCCCTGTTCTTTACTATTTTTATAGCTGCACCAAAAAGTACACTTTTGATTTCCCCTTCAAGCAAAATGAAACAAGGACAAAGTGTTACCATTCCTTGCATATCTGCAGATGTTGCATCTCTTAGGAATAGTCTGCAAAAGAAAGTTGGTGATGGGTTCACAGCTCTCAAAAGGGTAGATGGCAAATATACCACAGCCAAGGGCTAAGGGATGCAGGAACATATACATGCATACCTTTAATGAACTGGGGGAGCCGTCACAGTACATAGTAGTTATGCCAAAGGTTAGTTAATGTAACTGCTGTGCAGAGTTCATACTAGGATTTGTCTTACACTGATAGAGTGACATCTTCAGTTTCATTAAGAATTAATTGTCTTTAAAAAACTGACATGAGTTGCACAGGTTCTTGTCATAAGTGATAGGATCTTAATGCTAAGGAAAACTTCTGTCCAAAGTAGTAGATGCATAAAATAATTGCTGCTTCAAAATTTTTCATATTTCCACTTCATCTTTTTAAAACAGGATATAAAATTGCTGAACTTAGTGAAAAAAAAATTACAATTCTAGGACTGCTTCCTTTACCTTTTCTGTTTCTCTTCTGTTGAAAGAGGACATCAGCCTCTGAGTTTGTTGGTCTCTGCCCTTTAATGAACTCGAATAGCCAGTGAATTTGAAATAAGAAGAGAAGAAGAGGCTCCATATAATGTAAAAGTTATGCAACATACTCTGTCAATTGCTAAAATGTTCCTTTTGCCAACTGCTGTTGGCATCAGTGTGTGAAGGATAGCTGGTGACAGAGCAGTGTCTAAAGCTACATGTTCAACTACTACAGTGAGCCCATTAACTGGATTAGTATTTTGCATGTAAAAGCTGCTGATGCCTTTTGCATTTGTTGCTAAATCCTACCTTGCATTTCTTTTCAGTTTCTCTCCAAAATATTACTGTGTTAGTATATCCATTAGAAAATTTTAAAGAAATAGAAATATCACTGTTACATGTAGTACATACACCCTCAGAGATGGTCCTGAAAAAAAGCCCAGCAGGAGAAATTATTCTGCCATCACTGAACAGAAACTTTATATTCTGCAGTGTCACCAAAAATTATACAAGCATATAGGTACTTTGTATTTTCAGTAAGGTTGGAACAACATTACAGAGATTGAGATGGCTGTTCTAGCTGGGTCTATTGCCTTAAACCTATTTTGTTTGTAATTTTTAGTGAATTTTGTGTCAAACTGAGCACAACTAGCTCATAGCTGATCCTTGCATGACAGTACTGCACTTAACCGAAAAAAAAAAACCCTCAGCCAAAATCAAACCAAACAACCTGTTCAGAATAAGCTGTATTTAACCTCCTTTCAGTGTCGCTGTCATTGTCTCTCTTTTCTGAGTTTGTGTGGTAGCTCTAATGATAGAGTCAGATAAAGGTGGATCCCAGCACCATTTCTGTCCACATGCCTGGACAGTGAGAAACTGGACTAATCCAGAGAAAGTTCTGTTTCACAAAAATATCCAAAGATTGGGCTTTTAAAACTTGGTCTTCCCCTTAAAGGATGAATGCCAGGTGGTTGAAATGTACCCAAATGTTTCCTGGGTATAATACGTGGTATTTCTCTTGTATTTTTCCTGAAATTTCATGGTATTCTTCACTGTAGATGATATCAGAAAGGTTTGAACTTGCATAGCAGATTCAAGACCAAGACAGTGGCTAGAAATCAAAGTATGTAAAATGAAGTTACCAAGGAAAAAAAATGTAAGGAAAACACAAAAAGTATGCTTTGTGCGTGAAAACAGAAATATGTTCCAAATGAAGGTCATTAATAAAACTTCTTTTACAGTTATGTACATGTACATATCTGTTTAAACAATATTTACACCATTTTTTCTCTTTTTGTCTCCACTTTCAGCAAGGTTGGAAGAACCAGATCAGATGATACCACTGATTATTGCATTCTCCTCTGTAGCAGCAGTTGCAGTACCTGCAGTTGCAATTTTGATCTACGTGTCACGTCAAGCAAAGATCAATGGATCCTACAGTCTTGTGAAAGCACTCAGGTTGAAAGTGTGATCATGTGAATATAAATCTTTAGTAGACAATAAGCACATTTATTTATTGCTGTGACTGGTTCTACTCTTCTGTAACATATGGTAACAAACAAGTGACTTAAGAACAGCACCATGTGATAGTAAATGGGTTTATTTTCATGTTTTGATAAGTGTTTTGGTATTTAAATTAAAGGAAGAGCTAGAATCCTGACCTAGAAATCACTTCTGTGTTGAAGCATGCTGAAGTTCTGCAGTTCTGTGGAGAACTAGGTTTGTATATAGTGTATAATTTGTGTCATAAATATGTCCAACTTAATATCAGTTTGTAAAACTGAAGTCTTATTGCAACTGTACAGAAAAATTTTGTTAATTCAAAGATATGAATCAATATTGCTTGATCTGATCAGGTGATTTTTAGTTTGTATTACTCTGCAGCATGAATTTTTTTAATATAATTTGTCTGGTTGTGGTAATGTTTGGAAAATGTTCTCTTTTCACTGATATTGCCATAAACTCTGTACCTTCAATGAAGTTACACCATCACTGGGCTATGCATTTCTAACAAATTTTAATTTAAGATTTTGAGGATTTGTGAAACATTTTATTTTAACTATTATTCAAAAAATGTCTGGGGTTATAATCTAGTGAGTTCTAGGACTGCTAAAGTATTCTTGCAGGCCTCAGTCATTATCAGATAAATGTCAGAATTCTGTTATTTTGTGATGAGCCAAATCAGATGCTTCTTGTAAAATATAAGCTGATTGTAAATATGCTTTACAGATTTCCACTGCAAAATAAAACTACCAGTAGATTTCTTTGACTAAATCCCCCTAGTGATGCTTGTTTAAGATTATGCCAGAATACACATAACTGTGGAATGAAATTGTCCTCAGCAGCAGCAGATGCGGGTGTTTTGGGAAAGGCACAAGCAAGGCTGGCAGCAACCTCAAGGCATAGGCAGAGGGCACAGGCAAAATCTGTGCAGCCTCAGCAATGGTGGGCAAGTTGGTTCCTGAAGAAATGCCCTTCCCAAGCTGCTCACTGTGGAAATCTTAAACCACTTGCTTGACAATTTTTCTTTTGACAGAGCACCAGTGTCTTCATGCTTCACTCTGGTTAGTGCCTCTTTCACCACACATTTTCCAGTGTTGGCAAAATGACTGAGAAAATAGTGGACTTCCTGTGCAGAAGCAAAGATGGTGGGAAGGAGAGGTGGAATTTGATGGTATTCCTCCTTACCTCCCTTCTCTTGACTAGCAGTGGTGCATTGGTTCATCTGGGTGCCAGTGTTCAGCACTGAAGGCCAAGCTGTGGAAGCTGCAGGCTCTGTGGCCGAGATATTGAAATGCATCCTGATCCACTGTGCCAGGCAAAGGAAGGTGGGCCTGGGCCCTCCAAACCTGCACACAGAAGCTCAAGCAGAGATACGTGAAAAAATATGTCTTTACATTATACACATGATAACAACTGCTGCCAACAGCAATGCAAATGCAGGTGCCAGCTCTGGCACGAGCGTAACTCTGCTATGAGGCTGTGGTGTACATCTCCTATCTATACCTTTTTCATAGTGTGTTCAGCAGTGTTTTGTGCACAGATCAGTTCATGCAGGATGTCGATCTAGATTGGAAAGGGAGGCTTAGAAAGTGGGGGTGTAGGAGAAAAATGGGAGAGCAGTGTGGACTTGGCTTGGAGGAATGTGAGCATGTAGTAGGAGGCTGAAGAAAAGATTGAAGACAGAGGAGGAGGAGAGCTTTGACAGGCCCATGACATAAATTTCTTGGAGGTGGTGCCAGGCCTATTTATTCAGAATAATGTCAGGCCTGTCTCAGTGCTGTCTTGTGAATAAACCAGAAAGCATGATTTTTTCCACTGTGCAAAACTTTGGTGCACACACATTTTGCCTGCTTAGTGAGGTTCTGGTGTCTGCACTGCAGGAAGGATACAGAGAAGGAGGATTGGAAAACAGGACAAATGAAAATGCCTGGGACTTTCCAGATTGGAGAAAGAATGCTGAAGGAGGAGAGTTTCTGACTGGTGTTTTCCAAATTGTGAAGGCAGTTGAAAGCAAACAACAGATGCAGAATTGTTTGCTAAGTCATGAAATTCCAGAACTACAAGACACACAAACTAAGGAGAAAGTGGTTTAACAAGACAAACAAACTAAGGAGAAAATGGTTCAACAAAAATAATAGAACAGTACTTCTTTACAGGGTGAATGTTAATCTACTGGAAGCTGCTGCAGAAGGGTCAGGGGGATAACAGTATCAACTTGCTCAAAAGCAGAATGGAAAAAATAGTGGACTAAAGGTCTATAAACCAAAATGAAAGGGATTAGGCAGAAATGTACTCTACAACATCCCTAATTCAATGGCCATTGATGCTGAGAATCCTCAGGACGTATACCAGAGAAAGTGGCCGGTGTATGATGTTCTGAAATAGTGTCTTTCACTTCTGGAGGCATCCTGGGGTCGCTGGATTACTGGTGAGACCCACCAAGGTATGCCTTGCCTTCTTACTCCTCCTCTGGGCAGCCTTGGGCCAGACCCACTTGCAGAAGGGGCAAAAAGTTCCTGTGCTTCTTCTCCCTCTCCTGTGAACTGTAAAGATAAAAGACGGGTGGGAGAGAAATAGGAGCCATCTTTCAACAGTGCTTTGGTGATTGAGTAGTCTTTACTGGAAATTCCTCCAGTTTCCAGTATTCTTTCAGCTGTTGGTTTCATCAGTATTTCTGGTACAGATGCAGATGTTAATGTCCACATGACTTGTCTGCCCTCTCAGGACCTCCTTTAAGGTATTAAACGACTTAAGTCAATAGGAGCTGCCCCTTGATTTCAACAGGGCCAGCTTTTCCCCCAAAAATAGTAACTTCTAGTGCCCATTTTAGGAGTGTTTGCTCTTGTGCGGGCAGTGAGATTCCTAGCAGTGAAATCACAAAGAAGGGTCTTGCCAGGGGATTTCCTTCCCTACTGTCTAATTCTTGGTATTTTCCAAGGAACTTAATGGTATTAGTATGAGCATGTCCTATGGAAGTTGAAAGTTCACAGTCAAATAACTTCTCTTTTTATTCAAAATTAGAGAAGGAAAATTGCTTCTCCTTACACAATTTCTCATCAACCAGCTTGCCCTGGTAAAAAGTCATGAACAGCAGCTCCAGTCTGGCAAGTGGTTTCAGAGCTGCCTGGAGGGCTAGGTAAGAATCCCTGCCACAGGGCCTGTCTTTATGATCAAGAAAGTGGTCTGTAAATCAAAGAACTGTGACAGGTCCTCTCAGGTCTTCTCTACAAAGTCACTTCTCAAGTTATAGATTTGCATTTTGCCCTGTTTGATCTGTGTTCAAGCACATCTTTGTCCCTTTGTCTTCAGGAGTTTAGCCCAAAAATACCACTGAACAATGCTAATATGTGTATGGATTTTAACAGGTGATTGCAAAATCTCAGTCCCTGAAGTCAGTTCAGCATGTATTCTTTCTTAAAATGTAAAGCCCAAACAGGAAAAGATACATATTTTAAATGTCTCCAAGAATGCTTTCAAATAATTTTTTAGGTATATTGAAGTGGACAGTTAATATATCCCATGAGAGAGGTGCTGGAGATTATGCTGGTGGCCTTGTGTTTGGAGGGGCAGGCTCCTGCTGTTTTCAGGGACTAGCAGGGCCTGATTAGGATATTTAAGGCCAAATGATGATCTGGTGTCTCTGAATGGGGCAGGCCATTCAGCTTCATGGACTTGCTGCTGTGCTGGACCATGTAAACTCCTTTAAGCAGAGCATGTTCTCCTGTGAGGGATCTGATCTGGAAATTCCTCACAAACAGAGAGCATGCAATTGTCCTTGGTAATTAGTGGTGCCCTTCCTGTTGTATATACATGGCCTACTTCCTAATCTGATTTTTCTGTCCTTTTACACCATTCTCCCCAAATGATAATTGCATGCTCTAATCAAGTCATCTCTTATTTCTTTGATAAACTAAAGACAGGGCTATTGGAAACCTACATTTATCAGGCCTTTTCTACAGCAGTAAATAATCCTTGTAGTTTTTTCTAAATCCCCTCCGGCACTACACATACCTTTTAACATGAAAACTATGTCAAACTAACCAGTCTGAATTTTACCTAGACCATTCAACTTACCAATCAAAACCTGGCAGAGTTTTTAACACTACTCTATACTCAGTTTGAAGGTCACTTCCCATTTAAGAAAGAAGTGAGAGAGGTGGTTATATCAGGGAAACTCCCTCTCTTGTTCCATTTTCTGTTGTGCAGCTCAACAGAAGCCTTTAAGCCTCACAATCTCTTGGGATCCACATGCTGCATATCCTGCCAACAAAGTGGTGCAAGTCGTGTTACCAGAAATATGGAAATGCTTGTGCAAAGAGTGAAATGCTTTGCTGTTAGCTACCAGGCATTTTGTTCCAGGTACCTGGGTACCCACCGGGTACGAAAGCAGGAACTCTCCTGTCTGTCCCTCTGCCCTTCTCACCTGAGGAGTCCTTCTGGTGCTGCTGAAGCACACGGAGTGGCCAAATGTGTGGCTGTGAGATACAGGACTGGGAAGTTCCCCTTGCTTACGAGGTCCTTGGTTCCTCTCAGTGGTTCTGCTATGAATAAGGTTCGTTGCAAATGAAACAAGGCAAACAGGGTTTTTTTGACAGGTTGAAAATTTACCTTTACAAGGGCACCTTTTAATTTTTTGCAATGCAAAGAAATTGAGACATTTAAATCTGAAGATTATTTTTTCAAAAGGCAAATATATATTTTATAAACAGACGTGATAGGGGGATCTGGACTCGGCATATGTGAATTGAAGGAGGACAACAATTACTTTCCTTTTCTTTTTTCAATTGCAGTAATAAACATATCCATATGTGTTAAAAGAGACAGGAGGAAAACAGATATGAAGAAAGTAAGATCATTTGACTTGAATCCTCTTTGCTGTGCCTGATGGTAAGAACCAAAATGTTCTGTCCTAATGCTGCAGCTTTTTTCTCTTAAATATTTTTCCTTTCCTTTTGAATGAGAGGCAGATATGGGACATCTGCTCTGAGCAGATGAAAGAAATGGTGGCATACGATGTTCCAACACAGATGTCATGTCTTGAACACTCCCACATATTTCCAACTGTTACATTTCATGTTGTTCTTTCATATTTATTGGAGATTTCCAGTGATGGAGACTATTAGTTTTAACAGTGATGTAACTTTGAGACACTGCTACTAGTTGAGCCACAGGGCCTCTTTGCTAGTCAAACCTGTAGATTAAACTAGCTTCTTGCATTCCCAGGCACTTGGTGTACAGGGCAGAAAACAGCACTCGACCCTTTGGCACCACTGCTAACATGCAGCTGAACAGAGAACTTCAGAGCATAGGGCTGTGATATTTTTTTTTGACTTTCAACTAATGGGCTCAAACAACAAAACATTACCACAAATAGTGCATTCATTTGCTTGTTTCAATATCAGGAATGCATATAAAATAGAGTTAAAGCATAACTGCTTTCAGTTTTTAAAATTACATTGAAAATACATCTACTATTGTTTCTGTTGATTTCCTGTTCAACTAAAATTGAATATTTTGTCCCTTCATTTATATCCCAGCATCAAAACAGTTGAGTGAGGTAAGACAGCATGTTGAATAATCATTCAGGCACTCCTATCTGAAAACCATGCAGAAATAAATATTTTAGACAGCTATTTTAGGTTTTGTAGATAAGCTCTGGGAAAAAGGAAAGAAAATTTCCTTCTAACAAACAAAATGAAGTTCCAGCACCACATTGTTGTTGAGGCTTTTGTTCTAGTTCATAATCACAATGGTCTTGGTGCTGATAACAGAGCAGGGATGGAGCAGATAGCAGGATTTTGTTTGTATTGATTAAAGATCACTTCTTTTGAGAAATCGTGACAATGTTGGCATAAGTCACTTTCCCCAAGTTGTCTGAGGGGAAGTAAAAAGCAAGAACATGGCAGAATCAGGCTCTGCTTGCTTTGTCTGACAGCCAAAAAAGTAGTAAATCTGTAGAAGCAGATAAAGAACTTAGTAGAATACAGGAGAATCTATTTCCACATCTAAAGGTAAATTCCTAGGCTGAAAATCTGTGCTCAAAATACAAATGTATTGAAATATTCCATTTATTTTATAGTATGTATAAACTTTTTGTCAAAACTTAATTCTTCTCTCTTATTTTCTGTTTAGTAGTGTCTGTGGGAGCAAGCAGTTGAAGAGCACACCTCACCAGTAGGTTGCATGTATGATTATTCCTGTTTTTTTTCCTGTGTCTAGCTCACTGTTAATTCAATAAAATGAGAAGGTATAAACCTCCAATATTCACTTCCTCAGACATGAAAATCTACTTTATAAAAATTATTGTGCTTTTTAATTAGCAAAGTCCTCTTGCTGCAAAAATGAGACAGGTGAGTAGATGTGAGTTATGATCAAGGCACCTGTTTAGCCTTGGGCTTGATTTAATAGGGAAGAGCAGATAAATTCTGTGTGAGATTAATGCTGAATCACCTACAAGGTTTCTGCTGTCTTCTAAGGATGCGTTTGCATAATTTTTGAATGAGACCAAATTAAGAAGGTAATAAGGTAATTGCAGAAAGACTCAGTGAAAGGGAAATGATATTCATTATGATGTAGAGCATAGGAATGGCCACACTGTGTCAAGCTAAGGTTTTTAACCAGCAGCAGGTAAAACTGAATGCCTAAAAAAGTGCTGTAAAAGCAACAAGCATGGCAATATGCTCTCTAAATGCATTCCCAACCTCCAGAGCTTTGAAGCTCTGGAGTTTCCTGAGTCAGAGTTTTCTTCACTGCATTTAGTAACTTGCAATGGGTTTGTTTTCTGTTCATTTTGTCACTTGAAAAGATGTAAATCTATAGCATGTACAGCATCCTTGTTTTCAAGAGAAGAGGTACTGCTTTGCTGAGTTAGAGATCTTCTGGTGGCATGTTTGGGAGCTTTTGAAATTTCTGCCTTACACTGTTTTGGTTTGTGTTCCTTTCAAAATGGAAGAAAGTGGAGGAAAGTTTGAGCCATCTTTCAACACTGAGCTATCTAGATTTCTAAATAATGTCCGGGACACAAGAGAATGTGGTGTGAAGAACTCTGCACAGCATTGCCACAAGCTGTCAACAGCAGGAGAGAGGGATTTGGCAGTGATCCCACAACCTAGCTCCAGAGCTGAATGTTCAAGACCAATTAAGGAGTAATTCTGCATACAATTTATATTGTCAATTACTGTATTTAACACAGTACAGGTGAGTAATCAATTACTTTCACATTTGAAGAACTCTCACTTAGATATGTAATATTGAAATACAACAAAGCAGGGGATGGCTGTGACAGTCATGCTCAAGACTAGCATGAGCAAGACCAGCCACCACACCTGCTCTTGTTCATTGCAAACAAAATGAAAGCCTTCCCAGTCCTTTCCACAAAAACCCTGGGAAAGTTTTTGAGGTAGGTTACTTGGATTATAGGAGAGACTAATGTTTTTGGTAAGTAGAAATCTGGACCAGAGAGTATAAAAGAATTGCTGATGCATTGTTAAATGTCCTACACTTATTTTAATAAGAGTAATAATAAAACATGGTAAAGACTGTAAACCAGATAAGAGAGAAATATTGGGATTATTACTGAATTGGTAGAACATTTTTTAAAACTTATAGAATTTTATAAAAGATTGTTTACATAGGTATTGTTTCCACTGTTAATGACAAAAACTTAATTTCAAGGTAGCATTTTGTGTGATTTATCAAAATGAAAATGTGAAACAATGGACCAATAGCATGAAGCACAGATGAAACAAGAGCTTCTTTTGTTGGAGCCTCTGAAGAGTGTGTAATCAGAGCTCAAGTCTATGACACTTGAAAAGAAAAACTGTCAGTTCTGAACCACCAGATTAACATCCTTGCCTGTACTTAAAAGATGAATACCTCTTTTCAGTTATCTTTCCTGCAGTTGAACTGTCAAGAACAGACATCTTGAAAGCATGTTTTTTGAGTGTCTTAAAAGAGCCGTCCTCAGGATGGAAAGAGACAGAAGTCTGCAGTCTAAAGGAATGTAGTGCAGTGCACCTTCTAGGTCACCCTGAGATTATGGTCCAAACACTAATTGTGCAAAGAAGCACCTTAAATTTCATTTCATATGCTTGGCCAATCTAATGCTTGATAATTTGATTTCCTAACATTTAGGAGATCACAAGTAGACTGAGTTAAAAGCATGACTTTTTCAAAAATATGGATGGCAGGTTTAACAAGCAAAGTATGAGAAATTTTGTGGTTAATGTAGGCCTACTTTTCCATGTCATTTAATTTGTTTTGCATTTTGAAGTTTTTAAGCTGCAGATATGTCTGAATACTGATGTTAGTGAAAAAATGCATCTTGGAAAGGAAAAGTGCATTTTTAGACAGATTGAAGCCTTTCAATATCCCTCCAGCCATCAGAGATTAGAGAGAGCACAGAACCAGTCCCTTCTCAGAGGTGAACAGTAAAAAGACAAGGGGACATGTCCAAAACATGTAACAAGGGAAGTTCCAGCTGTAAGTAAGCAACAAATAGTCAGTGAGAGTGGTTCAGCAGTCAAAATAGGACTTCAGCCCTGTAGGACCTGTGCGCTTGGGGTTTTCTGCAGTTCAGCTGGAAAGGACCATGATCAATCTAATCTAACTGTAAAGTTTGCCTTGCTTTCAGTGAAACACTAGTCTTGGTGATCTCCTGTGATCATCCCTGCCTGAATTTTTCTGTAACTGTGCATGACAGAGGATTCCATCAGATACCATTGTTTTTTTATGAGGAGCAATGTAATTCCCACAGAAGATCAGATGAAAAATATTTACACAGATACTGATCTTTGGCAATAAGCAGCAATCAAAGTTTCACAGGAGGATGTAAGAAAGACAGATTTAGGACCAGCTGCTTCTGCAGTATTAAGGGAATTTTTCCATCTGGTATATATTGCCTAAGTGCAGGCATAAACTCATTCTGTCTTCCAAATCCATGGCATAGTCATAAGTCTAGAAGTCCAGTCATTTTGTGACTCCTTTTGAAGTGCTTTCCCAATTACTTCCTGTGGAAAAGAGTTGCACAGTTTAATAAGACTGTTTGTGAAGGGTATTTCCTTTGATCCTTAAAACACTTCTCCTTTTTCTCCTCTTGCTTCTGAATAATCTGTCACCCTCTCTAAAACTTCAAGTGCAGTGTCATCTTTCATAAGCAGTTATCAGTGTGGTACTTTCTATTCCAAATGAAGTTCCATCATTTACTTACCTTAAAGGAATTATAATGTTTCTTGGGTTATTCTGCTTCTCAGTTCTTGCATTGGAATATTTTTGGGATATTGTTGTCTTAAACTGATGTGATCTGGCTGATAGCCATATTTCCAAAAAGAGTAAGCCAAAAAGAGGGTCTGCTCCTTACAGAAAACTAATTTCTCATCCACCCCTCCCTTTTTTCTTTTCTCCTGAGTTAATTTTTGGCTGGATCAGGTCCTGAATTGAAATTGCTGTAGGATCCTGCAGTTATTTAGGCAACCAAGGCAGAGGTGGTGGTCATCAGGATGAAGACAAAGTCATCTCTCCCTCTCCTGCATCATTTGGAAGTGTCTGTGACCAGTTACCCCTGCTAGCTGATCTTTTTTGAACGGTAGATGCACACTCAGCAGAGCCTTTTACTGCGCCTAGAACAACGATTTTTAATTGCTGCTTATTAATAACTTCATCTAAATGGTCATTGTTCAACATGTCACACAGCAAAAATTTCCTGTAGGAAGTGGAAAGCAGTTGGCTGCTGTCTGGAACTCTTTGATATTTATAAAGCCTGACCTGGATTTTCCAACTAAGTTGACTGAAAAATATTTTCCATTTCCCAGAACAGTTTCAGTGTATTTGATAATCACATTTAGGACTTTCTTTAGAGCATGCCTGATTGAAAATCATATGCAAGTAAATGTGTATTCCCAGAAAGAGTTTAATGTTGCCTTAGCTTTCTTTTAAGTGTGAAGACCTGTATTGTAAAGATTAATGAGACCATCAGAGACCACACAGGATATAGAATTCGGGCCCTACAAAGGAAGATGTTATGATGGATTATATTTCTCCTACCATTGCCCTGCAGTGCTTTGCAGCCATATCCCTTCCCAGGTCAGAATATTCTGATATTAATGAATAAGCATTGAGTAAAAGAGAAGTTTTCACCTCTTGTTCATGCTCTTTTCCCATTCGAAAATTCTCACTTGTACATCAGCTCTGGATTACAGTCCTGTGACCATTTCAGTCACATCCCATGACCTCCAGTAAGTACTTCCCTGTGTTACTGGTGTAATACCTCTTCAGTGGCTTCCACCTCAGCAACTGCATTAGCCAAGAGTCCAGCTGGGCAAACAACAGGACACCAGCACACACCCAGGGCTGTGAGTGCATTGTGGTGGTTCAGTGTCCACTGCCCCTGGAGAAAGCCTGCTGTCTGGAGCCAGGAGCTTTTGCTAAGGAGCCCAGGGAGCAGATACTGTGCTGTAGATGAATGTGTGCTCTGGGTTGCTCTCAGCAGCTTTGCTGTACAAGTAATACATGTTGATATGCAGCATCTTCCCAGCATTGTTTTGAAACAGCAAGTTGGCTAAGAACAAGTTTTTTTCCTGTTGTCTTGTATTATCGCTCACTTGCTTAACAACAAAAAATGCCAAAACCCCCAAAATTTGGTGTCAAAATCCATGTCTCAAGAACATAAATTTGCAAATAGTTGCTGTTTGTCTTGCTACTCTCCTTATAAAGAAATTGCTTGGGAGATAGAGTCAGCTGCTTTACACACATATGTGTGTAGCATCAAAATTCATGTCAACCAACAGCAGAGCCTTTTTAGAGGAGCATAACTACAGTATGATCTGTCACTGCATCCTTGCAGCTATTTCATCCCCTGACCTAAATTTGGGTGTTTGTCACCACCACCACCAACACTACTACTACTTGCCTCTAAGATTAAGGGGGAAAAAATGTCTCTATCTGCATGCAGTTGTAAAGCTGTGCCAGAGTAGGTTTTGATCTGTTTATTACTTCTGCTGAGGCAGAAGAGTGCTCTTCCTCATACAGTGGTAGTTTTAGCACAGTGTAGATCAAGCATATGCAGAAGTAAAATGCTGGGAAAGAGACTGTTCTAAAGTTTGAACACATTTTCTTTAATCTCTTGTTTCTGGGTTTTTTGTAAATATTGCATATCTTGGTTTAACTGAAGGTCAGTCTTGCATTTTTGTGAGAAAAATCAGTCTTGCTCTTTTCCTGGATGAAGTTGGGAAACCTCAGGAATCACATGCAAGTAATTTTGTGAAATTTCCATCCCAGCTTCCCAGCAGTTTAGATGCAGTCTTAGTCATACTCTGAAGAATATTCTGCCACCTAAACAAGGAGTACTAAAAGAAAAACACCCTTCTTTCAAAGGTTTCTGTTGTCTGTGGGCCAACAACTTATTTTGCCAAGGTCTGAAAGGCAATTGCAAGCCCTCACAAATCTCCATGTATACAATGGGGATCCATTTTTGCTACAGTGGTACTTGACTGACTTTAGTTTTTAGCTTCCTCGAGCCAGAACTCCCAGATAATTCATGCTGCCCACACATTAAATCTCACTTTGTCTAAGTCGGGTGAGCCAAGAACTTGCCAAGAGGAGTGACTCAGACACGGGGACAGCCAGGTTCCCATGAAAGTCTATCCCTCCAGGCTCTGTGGGTGCAGCTGGCTCCAGGAATTTGACCATAAACATAGGCTCAGCTACAGCATTATATGCACGAGCTTAATTTGCCTCGGTTCCACGTGGTTTAAATAGCAAATTGTTTGATGCAAAAAAACCCAATCCAGCTCTGTAGGAGGATGTGTCTCTCCTGTATTTATGCAGAAAAAACGTGAATCCCCTATTCCAGTATTCCCTCTGTTTCATAAGATGTCACGAACCACCATTTCTGCAGCTGTCTCTGCAGGCAGAGGCTGGTGCTGCATCCACGGGAACCGAGCCTCTGCTCATTTACACTGAGGAGGGGCTTACAGAGATGTCCTTGAGTGCTTTCTTCACTTGCAGTTGTGGTTTTTAGGAAGTAAAGTGGTTTTACAAGGACCAAGGTTAGCTGGAGCCAGACTGTGCTTCTAATTCTGTAGTTTGACAATACTTTGATATTATCATGCTTCTCTAAGTAGATGTGAAGTGAGAGGAAGGCAGGAAAGGGAAATGTAAAGCTGGAGAGAAGGTGAGAAATGCACATAAAGCAGGAAAGAAATTAACTTGAAAGCAGAACATAGAAAATAAAAATAGAAGCAGAAAAGGAAATTAAAAAAAAACAAAGAAGTAAAAAAGACAATTAAAAAGAAATTGATTCTATTTGTCATAAGTACTTGGCTCAACTGCAACTGAGTCTGCAAGATGGAGACACTGATAGTCTGCAGTGCAGGAAATGGGCATTGCTCACTTCTTCACAGACTCACGTGCTACAATGAATGAATTAAAGAAAGAAAGAAAGAGAAGCTTAGATAAATAGGGTAACTTAAACCTGCTAAGTGTCAGACATTTTGTAATATGTTATGGGATCCTATGGAAAATTGTGCATTTTTGCTGAGGTTTCCTTACTTTCTTGTGTTGAATTTTACCCTTATTTCTATTACCCATACTACACATCCAGGGGAGTAGTGGATCTTGGAAACAGCCTGCTTATGATTTACTGGAAACTTGGATTTCATGCACTCACATGTGGGAGAAGAAGCCTTAAGTAAAAATGGTTAGATTGTGGTGGCTGTCTCTGAGACTCAAGTTCCTGGACAGTGGGAGCCTCAGTTTGTGCTCCCAGGCTCACTGTGCAGCCCACGAGGAGTGGAGCAGGGAACCAACCCTTGGGGGTTGCTACTGAGGCCTAAGTGGTATGTGGGTAAGTTCAAAACTCAGTTCATCCTGCAGGGATGTCATTCCTTCCATTTGTGAACTTGTATTATGGGGGACCCACAGCCTTTTCATCAGAAAGGCACAGTAGTTATTTAACAGTCAGAACAAGAGATGGTGGAGTTTCCTTCTTTTTGCAATATGTGCATTAAAGCAGCTCCCAGGAAGTAAAAGATCCAGATATTAACTTCTTCCTCTGCCAGAATGGATTTAACGACCTTTCCTCCAAAATGCAACAATCACTAGCTGTCCAATTTGCAGTGGGACAGAGCCTCTCCTTTTTTCCTGCACAATAACCAGGATGACTGGGCTGTTCACATGGAATAAAGTTTCATTGGTTCTGGTTTAGGATCATTAAATAATCACTGGATAAAACACCTAAATCTGTCTAAATGTGGGCTTGGGCTTGACTCTTGACTGAATGGCAAAGCATTTGAATTGTGCTAATTTTACAGAGCACTTATTAAATAATAAACAGGATACAGGAATCTGGCCTGCAGTCAGAGGACATAAATCTTGTCCTGGAGGTCACCGTCCTATGAGACGGAAGCAAACAAATCTATCTAAAAGCACAGTTTAAAAACTCTTTGTGCTGACTGACCAAGTATGTTAAAAGAAAGTTAGTTCAGCATCACATTGACCTTTTCCTCTGTTAAGGTGGCTATCATTGATACTGTTACCTTAATTTCTTATTGCAAGCACAGAGGGTTAATATATAAAGTATTTTTGTTTAGCATATGGCTTTTGTACTATCTTAACCCATTCTAAATAGTCTATTTCATTGTTACCAATCAAATCTGTCTTCAGCTGTGCAAGCTTCACAACTGATTTAAAAAAAAAACTGATTTGAAAAAAAAAGAAGGCAAGAAAAATATGTCCTTAATTTCAGAGTAGCTGAGCATACTGCAACAGTTGTAAACTTCAGTTTACAAGGGAATACAAGGAGCCACTTCTGGAAGCAAGACTTCATACAGGTGTGTAAATAGTCTCAACTTTACCTGGCAGCAGGCCCAGTCCTATTGAAAGATACAAACTTCTAAACCAGTTAACTGATTTTTTCCAACAGCCTACCAAGTTTGAAAATTTTGTTGCAGTTGTAATTAATAAGGTGAAAGAAATCAGCACATTTGTATATTTCCATCAAATGGCTGCATAAGTCTTTTCCTTGCCCTTCAGCAAAATCAGCAGCTTAGATAGATTTTTTTGCAGTTCTTTTTTTGAAATAATTCCATTTTAGAACTGAAAAAGAAAAAAAAAAAACAGAATTAAGTGTCATTTTCAAATGCTTTTGAGAACAGAGACTTCTACATTTTGGAGTGGAAAGAGGAAAAAAAAACCAGCAGTGGTAATATTAAGAATGTTTCAGCTGAGTACTCAGTAGTGTGTGGCAAGATCACTGGTAAAACTGAGGAGCTGAAGTTCAAAGCCCAGAGCTATGATGTGGGGAATAATGAAAAGATGAAAAGTTTGAATAGATAGAAGGCCCAAGATTTGCTGGTCTTTATGAAATGTAATTAATTTTTAAGTTCTATTTTGAGTTTATACAGTTCAGCTTAGCTCACAGAGTCTTTCTTCATAGTTTTACAGCTGATAATTTGATTATGAAAATGAACTCTCCCACATAGCAGAGAATGCCAGCAATCCTGTTCTGATAAGAGATATTTATACAGCACCACCAAATCACTTAAACATAAGGGGGCCATGTGCTTATCCTCATTTCTGATGAGTCCACTGTAGCTATCTAAGATTTGTCAGCACATGTTGATATTCCCTATTCAGTCAGGGCCAGGCTTTCCAGTGCTGCTTCAGAGCAACAAATTTGACTTACTTGGATAGTCTGTGAATTTAATTGCTGTGAATTGAGACTCCTTCTTTATGCTTGCAGCTTAGAATAGATTAGGTGCTGATAGAAGACCTAACTTTTAACCTACCCTTGATAGGTTAGGGAGATAGGAAAAATCTAAGGATTCTTGAGAAATGGAGCAGGGGAACAAAGGACTAACTTTTGTAGAAAGCAATATAATTAGTAGATTTTCATGCCTGAAAGGTATATTGAATGAGCATAAAACATTAGCTGTAAAGAATTTCTTAGCAAGCCATTACAGCAAAATAGAATTCAAAATCATGGCTGTCTGTGGAGAACTGGGGGAGATGATGGCAGAATGAAAGTGATGGAAATGTTGTTTAGACTCACTGCTTACTCTCCCTTCCTTTCTTTGCCAAATGATATAATCTAATAATCATTTTTATTTATACCTATAGCCC
Source organism: Drymodes brunneopygia (assembly GCA_013400955.1). Lineage (NCBI taxonomy): Eukaryota > Metazoa > Chordata > Aves > Passeriformes > Petroicidae > Drymodes > Drymodes brunneopygia. The sequence continues at coordinate 635,293 of VZTZ01032219.1, read as the reverse complement.
AAATTCCATCTTCAGGTAAACAAATGTAAGTTCCCATAGTCGTGGTTTCATCATATTAAAAGCAAATGTTTGCTATTATATTACAATGAAGTCTTGGCTGCTGTTTCTAAAACAGAGTATACTGGGATATTTCTTAGTCTGTACAGACATTCTGTATAAGACCCATTCTGTTAGAAAGTGAATGCTTTATTCATCATGTTTTTTTAATGGAAGGCAATACCAATATAAGAAAGAAGTAACAGAAGCAACAGAAGCCTGACTTTGCTCTGATGCTACAAACATTAATAGCTGACAGAACCGGAGCATTTCTGGATTACAGTTAGAGTTAGATAAACTTCATGTCAGCTGGCGTTGTATAAACTAAAAGAGTGCAATGCATGTAAAATTCTGTTTATAGAGAGGTTTCCATATGAAAAAAAATCATTAAACCCTTTCACAAATTGTCTTTATATATAGGAATCATTTATATGTTAATGAAGTCTTAAGTAGCTAGAAAAATATCTCTGGAAGGAGAGAAACAAAAATAACATTAGATGATTTCTGAGCTAATATTTGTTCTTTATATGGATCTTTGAAAACTTGTATGATGTGACAGAAAATGTTTAAAATTTAATCCTAAAAATGTTTTATACGAAGAAAAAGATCCAGTTATTATTTGAAAGTGTGGTTTTCAAATAAAAGTTCCTTGTTCTAGCAGATGTCCTATCATTATGGGATCCCAAGCACTTGGGATTTGGAAAGCATGCACAGAAAGCCGCCTGGGCAGAAGAGAGGCAGATGGGTGGGATGAAAACTCAAAGTCACACAGCTTGAAGTGGGGCCTTCTCCATATGCACACTCCACAAGAGCTTTTAGCTTTTAAGTGCACTTATCAGTAGACTTCCTAAGCCTTGAACTTTGGTATTCAAGGCAATAGAAAATCTGGGATTAAAAGAAAAATTCTGGTACTGCCCAAGTTTATACAGGACTGTGTTCTCACTTGTTTTACCTGTCTTTACTGACCTTTCTGCAGTCAAATACTGGGGAAGGACTTTCCAGCTGACCGATTTTACTAGGTTATTAGATATTGATATTACTTCCTATTCGCTACAGAGATTTGATGTCTGTGTTGCAGTCACTTCTTTTGAATTCAAGATCTAGCTCTAATTCTAAAGAAAATTTCTTCATTGTTCCCATTTCAAAGAATTTGTGTTGGCAATTTTTTCCTATATGCACCTTTGTTTAGTGTAGTGTTTTATTTAACCTGTGGTTGATTTCAGCATTGTCAGTTATAGAAAATCTGTGCTGGAATATTTTAGAGACTTCTTCCTCACCATGTTTCAATGATCCTTAGTTCCCAGATAGGGATTTCAGGATTGTAGGATGAGGTGGGAATGGATTGCAGGTGGGCTCTGGTCAAAACTGCTGGGCAATGCAGGGTGAGTCCTGAGCTCAAGCTGGGTCAGGGCTCTGGCCAGCCTGAGCATCTCTCATTTCTGTTTCTCACCCTGTGCCACGCACCATGGGCCTGGCTCTGTCTCCTCCATTATCTCTGTGCAGGCACTGGCCATTTGCTGGTAGGTGTCCAAGCCAATCCCTCCCCAGGCTGAGCAAGTCCCCTTTCCTCAGCCTCTCCTCACAGAGCTCCAGCCCCAGACCAGCTTCACCACTGGTATCCACTTAGGCTGGAGGGGCCCAAAACTGGATGCAGTGTTCCCAACTTGGGCTGGAAAATAGCGAATGTGTCACTAACATTTCAGTGACCAGAACGAGAAGCCTGGGCTCAAAACAGGAAGAGTCACCAGTTGATCTCAGGGCATGAAAGGAGAACAGGCTCAAAAATATCCCTTTTGAGGGTTACAGAGTTCAGTCAGAACCAGAGTACAGTTCCTGGAGAAAGTTTTGTAACTGGCTGCATATAATGCCCTTACTATTTGTCTTGCAACTCCAGTCCCCACATACCTGAGTGCAGTGCTTCTGATCATTGCATTCATCCAAACACAATTCTCTCTCATGCAAGTACACCAGAGACACACAGTTTGAGAGGATTTATCCCATTTCCTTGGTACATAGAACTTCTGAGTCACTGCCACTACTTGTTTGAGCAGTACTAAATGTAAGCATCTTAGTTGTATCTGTACACCCACACCGAAGTTTTTATATAAGATTCAAATGTGCCTGATTAACATAAGAAAACCGTGTGCATATTTGTGGAGCAGGTGCAAGCAATGTCTCATCTCTTCCTGAACAAAAGGTTAATACATTCTCACAAGTGACTTAATCCAACCTTATAGTTAAAAATTATCTGATTGTAAATAGATAAAAAGGAAAGTTTAAAAGCTTCAAGTAATGCACTGTAAATATCAGTTAATATTCAAAAAGGACAGGATCTTTAAAAAAAAGTTACACCACTAACTACCAACAACTAATTTGCACACACTGCAAATTAATTTTAAGAATCATTTATGCTGTAAAATTTAAGCTGAAGTACATACAGCATGTGCAATGTAGGAGTGAGATGTAACAAGGTCAGCAGCTCATGTTTTGACTTGTAGATTTAAAATCAAGTGAATTGAAAGTAAATGTAAACCTGGAAGATTTCAGTTTTAAGATGCAGAACCCCATTGAAAAGGGAAGGTTAGCAATTCGTAGAATATGAATTATACAAGTAGTCCGAATTAATTTTATGGTTTTTATCAGCTCAGTTAAAATTTGTTCAAGTATATATGTAATGAAGAGTAATTTAATCATTATATATAGAAAAACAAGGGGAATTACAATAAATAGGAGATTACCATGAGGTGACAAGATGTGAATTGGGCCTGAGTAACAACATTCTCTGTGTGTGTGTGTGTATACATGTGTGTATGTGTGTAGCAGGGGATTATTTGGGGAATTTAATCCCATTGAGGAGTAAAACTTGTTGTGGATGATTCTCATCTAAAGATTTTCTAATCCCGAGGGGAAAAAGGTTGCATGTAAATCCTTGTCAAATCATCTCCAGGTTCCTCCAATGCAGGAAGCGCAGCAGGGATGGCATTAGGGGACAGCCACCACCCTGACCAGGCAGCAAGGAGGGGACAGCTCTGCAGCCTCTCCCCTGCCCAGCACTGGCCCCTGAGCTCGGGGCATAAGGAACAAGGGCTGGATGCTGGGCTGGGCCTGCCAGGAAACCACCAAGGACTGACACTTGTTAATGATAGCTCCTTTTTGTAACAGACCTGTGCAGCTCAGGGAGCTGCAGCAAGAGGGGTCAGAGCTGCTGAGCTGCTTTTTACTGCACATTTACCAAGAGCAAGTTTATTTCTGCTAAGGTGGGTTTGTTAATCTTTGTTAAATATGTTGGCTGAGCACTTACATGCTTTTCTATGCATGGAAGACAAAAATTGCACTTCAGTTTTTCAATGGATTTGTTTGTTCAACTGAATTTTGTTTTATTTAGCGATTTTTAAAATCTTTTTTTAGCTTTCATTGGTAGCAAAATCTGCACATTTAAAAACAAGTCAAATATATTAATTTTTTGAATACTGAAAATGGGTAAAGATCCATTCAAATGTGGTTTATAAGAGCTTGTTTTCTTAAGCACAGACAGCAACTTCTTTGGGATTTTCTTTCAAGTTTTTTTAATACATTCAGAATTCTTCAAAAAGGAAACATTGAAAATCGTTAACAGCTCAGCCTAGTAAATCAGAGAAGTTATCTACAAAGGATGTCGAGTCTGTGACCCAAAAATACTTCAGTGGGTGTCTATTGCCCCCTTCAGACTATTCCCAGTACTAGAGAAAAATAATTAGCTGGAAATTAATAGCATTCCTTTGCACTAAGGAAAAAACCTAAGAAGAAGCATACTGTTAAGTAGATAGTTGGTGTACTTTATTGATATTAGCAAAGGTTTTTCTTGGTATTAGTAATGCACGGTAATGCAATTATCTTAATTAGTCTGGCAAAAAGTAACTCAAGTTGCATCTTTAGCAGTTAGGTTCAATAGTCCCAACTGAGGAAAAAAGAGCAATGGCTGCAGAATGGGCTGGGAAACTGAAATCAATTCAAGCTTCCAGAGTGCATTTACACAGTTTTGGTTAAGTGATTCCAACTTTGTGATTCAAGTCTTCACATGCAAAACAAATTGTGCCCTATTTCTCCTTTCACCTTCCTTCTACTTCAGAAAAAGTTTTTGTTGTATGATCAACACCAGCCTGGTAGAAGGTCTTCTTTACTTAATCCCCAGATGGGGATAACACACATGGATTTTATATGCCTATACAAACTGTGTATTTACAGTGCTCCACGTCCATATGTGGACATAGATATTGTGTCCATATGTGTGTTCTACAGCACCCCAATCTCAGCTGAAATCACCACCGCAGAGAAAATGTAGCCTCTGTTAGTATGATAAGTGACAAGGACAACTGTAGCTAGAAAATAAAATCATATCATGAAGTTAATACTTGGTATCTGGGCTGTAATGTGGTACATTGAATTAGCTTGCCTGAGAAGGCTTTAGGAAATACACGAGAAAAGAAGATTTAAAAGATTATTTTACACATTGAGACTTCTGTAGGGAGAAAAAGAAACTATGCTGCTGAAAAGTTATTTTGTATCCACCTTTCCCCAAGCACAACCCGCTGAGCTAACAGCACATATAAACACCAGTTTTTTATAGGGTGATACAGCTTTATTATTTAGCAAGAGGCTAAGGAAGAGCAGCAATACAGATTTGATGGTGCATTTCATTCCATGTACCTCATAACATAAATGTTTCCAGAGAATAAAACTTACTTTTTTTTAAAAGGGAAAGAAATACTGAACTAAAATAGTTATTTTCTACTTAGGGAAAGTTCAAAGCTTCTAACTGAAGCTCTTGCATACATACAATATATTCTATTTGCTGTCCTGTTGCTACTCATTTTGCTGCTAATAGTAAAAAAAAAAAAGAAAAGTTTTCTTTTTTCACATGACAGATTCTCACCATACCACGGAAAAGCCTGACATCAACCTTCAAGTTAAATCACTCTGATGTGACAGAAGGCTCCTCCTCTTCAGGCAAATTATACATCCATTGAGGTGTAGTGCAATACATCACTGAGGTATGTTGAGTGTTGCTTTTGGCAGCTTTTTTTAACCCTATAAGTTTGGGTTTATCAACCCCATTCCTTGGCACTCAATGATGTAGGTATCATTACCAGGGTCTTCCTCTTCTGATTTTGTCACAGTAAATTTGGCCTAAAAGAGGATTAGAAATATATCACTCATTAAGCTATCGCATACAGCAGTTTAAATATTCAATATCTGATGTCCAATAATCATATTGCCACATGTTTATGTATATTACAGCCCTGACAGATTTAATTAAAAAAAAACATTTAAATAAAGGTGATAAAAGTATCTAACCATTCTAAAAGCCTTTAACTCTAGAGTATCCTCACTTTCTACAGGAAAACTCCCAGGTAAATATTATAGCAATTGTTTTAGCAGTGCTTGTCCTCCATGATCAAGTTCAGCTCACATTGCCTGATAAAATGTACATTGCCAAGTTACTGGAAGACAACTGACAGGTAAAACTTCCTGAATCTTTGGACTCACCTTTGTTAGCTGCTCTGCAAAGTGTATTGCTGTTTGAGTATGAAGTGTAATCGGTCCACTTTTCACTCTAGACACTCCCTTTGCAAGTGCCATAAAAATGATCAGCTGAAAGGCAGGGAAAGGTAATTATTAAGCCATTCTTCAGATTCTAGGAATTTATTGATTTAAAAAAACCCAAACAAAACATGCAAAACGTCTGTAGATATAAAAATTTTGTCTTCCAAGTTTCATTAAAGTTCATGAAGCCAAGTCTGAAGAGTGATCCAAGGCTCCAGAAGTTTGAAGATTACTACTATAATGCCTATTACAGAAGGGCTACTTTTCCCCAGTGGAGTTTGTCCCTGAATTCCTGTTACTGAATTCCTGTTACTACATTTAACTTCGCTCTCCCCCACCCTGTATTGCCCCCAAATTCCCTAAAGTCACATCAGACTCCAGATTAGTAGATTACCTATATGGAGAGAAACTCAGGAAGAGGTACTTTAATTCTAACACTTCCTGATCACATATTCACCAGACAGACACCTAAAAACCTTTGATTTGACTTACAAACATCACCATGACAGGAATACTGTAAGATGTGATATAACTCTGTGCAGTTCCCATACACAGCAACTCTGGCTGTGGCTTGTTCCCACCAATTGTACTTGCATGCTTTGAAAAAAGTAAGCTGAGTCCAAGCCCTAAATACTTATTACAATACATAATATTAATGTGTGCTCAGATGGTTACAGCTAAAAGGTAACCTCATCCTAGCTAAACCAGCCCAAGATTCTTATCAGGCCAAGATAAGGCAGTGGAGGGCCTTCATTCTCAAATGAAGTTAGGTGAGCAAGATAATTTGGAGCATGTCCTAAATATTCTCTAATACCTTCCCTTAGTATCATTCTATATACATGAGCAGGGAGCTATTATCCCTGCACTACATGGAATGCCAAATAGAAGCAAATTCCTGCCTCATGCTTCCATACTTACTGAGAGTCAGAGAAAGGGAAAATTTGAGGGTGTTATTACAAAGTCAAGATCATTGTGGTTCCTAAGAACTGTAAGTAAATTGCTAATCCTAGTGATATTGGGACTACACATCTCTGAGATTTCTAACTAACATCTTGTTCCTTCCCTGCCCAGATCTATATTGTCTACAAGCAATGCATGCATGTTCTTGCTACTTCAACTTCATGCAAACACATACAGGAACCTTACTTGGTCTTGCAGAGAGTCATCCACAGTTCCACCATGTTTAAGATTCTGAAGCAGCATCTCAGCTGCTTCAATGCCAACCTTGTCAGAATTCTTTCCTAAGAGAGAAATTAGAAAGCTGAAAATTACTATTTAAAGTTTAAAAAATACAAAAGAAAAAAAAACAACCCAAGAAATTATCAACTTTTAAAACCTTATTTTCATGCTCCTGCCTCAAATGTCTGCTTATGCTCATGTATAGTTTATACTTCTAAGCAGTGGAAAGAAAGTAGCCTCATTTAGTCAGAAAAACATTTGATTCAAATAATTTAAAACCAAGATCACTTCTATTCATTTTAATCTAGATTTACTCTTGAGCTAAAACTTCACAGGTAAAACACAAAGTCTATGTTTTAAAGTTCAGAAATATTTCCAGTGATTCTCCAGTGATCCTTAACATTCCATTCTGATAAAAAGTTAACAGTTCTGTAATTTTTAGTAAATTTCCATTTACTGTGTTTTAAATCTGCTAATTTCTGCTATCCTTTATTACGAAACAACACACATTTAAAAATGAAACAGTCAAAGCATCAGATCTTTAAACAGATGATACTTCAGATTCCTATTTGTTATTGGTATATTCAGTTAAGTCTCAAAGAATTCATGGATTTCTTACCTCGCTTGCCAAGTGATGACCCAGCTAACAAACAACCCGTTGAGGTCTCAGCAACAATGCTAAACAGAAAAACAAAAATAATTAAAAATAAGAACAAAATCACTCATCTTACAGTTTTTTTATCAGATATGTAATCAAGATCTAGCTAATCAACCAACAAGATTAGAGGTAACAATAGAGAGCTTGGACTTATCTTACATTATTCCACTTCCAGTCCCAACAGCTTTATCATCAGGTTCTCTGACAGGCTGAATGTTAATGTAAAGATCTCTGATTTCTCTTCTGATGCATCTCACTGCTGCTGCTGACATGTCTTTTGCCAGCTAACAAGACAAGATAGAAACTCAGTAATTAAGTTATGTAATATAGCAATACTTTTTCCTCATAGATCTAATTATTACAGTTAATTCCCAAATAAAGGGGCTACTTTATTAACTAGAAAAACAAAGGATTATTATAAAATCCCTACAAGCAAGAACTGAACATGATTTTATTCTGAAAGTTTTTCTACAAAATTAAGGTAACATTAAACGTAAATGTAACAAATGACAGTTATAGAAATGTATGTAGAAACTTCTATATCAATAGAAATTCACGAAATTTTCTTCATTCATTAAGAAAAAGATCTGATCTTAGTCTTACCTCAAAACATTAGATTCTAAAAAACACCCACCCCAAAACCAACTGCAAAAACCTCACCCCACAATTACTATGTACAGAAAAGACTTTGTAAGAGAGAATATGTAAAATAACAATTTTAAATCACAGGCAAGTGGGGACATATGAAGCTTATCCCATTCCTGTGATCGAATCATAGCTATATTCATAGGTCTGGAGATCTTAAGACCAAAACCAGCAGTCCCCAGCTCTTTAAAATGTAACTCAGTTTCTCCTCTTCCTTCTTCTAATAATTCCTAGCCTGTATATGAGAAGGAACCTTAAGGAGATCCCACCACTCAGTACAGGAAGAATAGAAAGAAAGAGATATAAAGGAACAATTTCTCTCCTTTTTATTTTTGGCTAAACATATCCTTAACTTGTTCTAATACCCATAGCAATGGTTGAAAAGCTTGTTGTAATCTGGCCTCTACCAATTATAGTGTTCATAAATCTATGAACAAGGGCCCTAATTTCAGATTTAAAATAATCCACATGAATATGAACAATACATAAATCAGATACAAGATACCCCCCAATATATGCTAAAGACTTTTGATTAGTCCTGTGAAGGATAATGAGGATACTGTTTTCATTTCCTTTTTAGCTTTACACTGCTGTGCAATGAATGCATTTTAGGTTTGTCCAATACAATATTCTACAGCCTGAATAAGGTTTAATAAGGTTGCTTAGCTTGCAGAAGACAGCAGAGCAGAGGAATTTTAAACAGATTGCATGCAATTTTATATAGCTTTATAAAGCTGGATACTACCAGAGCCATTGCCAGCACTTACTTTGATAGGCAGTGCTCCAGCAACAAATGCCCTTCCATAAATCTTTGTCACTGTGCCACGTTCTGTTAAGTTTATTGGGCTCAGCTCTTTGACTGGAGACATCTGGACTACAACTTCACCACCTCCTTGGGGATAGTAGCCCCTGTTTAGGAACAGTAATTGGATTTAATTAAATGCAATGATCACAAGGAAACCAAGAAAAGGGCCAGAAGGCTCTTAATATATTTCACTATGTATTTTTATGTACCCTGTTACTGTACATACAAATTTTCTTGATATGTGCCTTAGAAACCCTTATAATGGAATTAGGTTCTCTAACAGTAATCCTCTGTAATGCACATCTTATTAACCTCTAACACTAACCTAACTGGCAGCTCAGGAAAAGCTCAGTAATGCACTGTCTGTTCAGGATGTGCTCCCATCAGGGGAGCCAAGAGGAAACATTACACAGCAGCTGTAGACTCAGCAAGGGAAAAAAAAGAGGAAAGAATCATATCCCATTCATCATATGGTGACAGTACACACAGGGGCAGCTAATGCAGATTAACTCATGTATTATAAATTCACCCCTGTTTGATTGAGAGCCCCTTGTGTGTGCCTCTGCTCAAACACGGGTTCAGCAAGGCCCAGCTCTGCTCCACTACTCACCTCCTCTTTATGTCACAATTAAATGTGAAATTGAACTTTTCTACTATTGGCTTGAAAACCTGAAAAATAAACACATACAAAAACACAGAGTGAATTTATTTTGCATTGATAATTTCCCACTATTTTATGCAGTCTTTAAAGAAAAAAAAAGTTCAACACAAAAATTTCATTTACGTTATTTAAAAAAAAGATAGCCAGTCTCATCCATATAGCTTATTTGACCTTCCTCATACTTCATTCTCAATTTCACTTTGTGTAAAAGGATTTTCTTATGGAAAAAAGAAGAGTAATTCACAGTACTTCTAGGATGAAGAATACATATTAAGTGAAATTTTCTGTAATAATTGAAACCAAAGAGACCATTTGCTGTTTCAGGAAATTCCATGAAACATTGGTTGCTCTCTACATCCAGTACACTAATAGTGTTAAATTACCATGCCTAATTCCATAATCAAAAATAGACTTGCAGTAAGAGCAACAGAGGCAGAGCAGTTACATTGCACACATATTCAGGGAAGATGCACCAAGGCAAAGGAAAGTCTCCCTACCATGACTGTGTAGTCTATCTGAGGAGCCATCTCCGCATTAGTCCCACCTTTTAAATGAAGCTCTGATGGGGAAGCAGCAAACAGCACACAGGGCATTGCTACCTGCATCAGTAGACACACACTCCTAAAAGCAAGATACTCAAATGTCACACACTCATAATCCATAGAATTCCACAGAATCATTATATATCAAAGGCAAATTACTTTCCAGAGCATTTACTTTTGTATTTTATTTTTAAAATTATCTATAAACTTATTAGTCCTAAAAGATACTAATTTAAAACTTCACGTCCTTAGCAAGCCTAAATATGAAAGTTTTCATTTCACAATAATTGCATCTTTAACAGTTTGAAATAAAAGTTATGCATCTTACTTAGTATACTGATGGGACCCTGAAAATTGTGGGTTTAGCTAGCAGAAAAGGCTTGGGCAGCAGTAACATTTTAATACATGCATGGAATACGTTGCCAGTTCCAAAAGACTGGTATGACATATTGTGCCACTGTGAGCGTAAGTAAAATGTCAGAATTTACTTTATTATACGGTGACTATGTCAGACCCCATGGATGGGAGAAACTTATCTATTTTAATGCATTTGGTCCAGCATGTAACATACTAATGTGAGAAAATTACACATAAAGTTTTAAGTACATGGGCAGCTGCTTTTTGCATAACATGAACCAAGCATTCAACTTTTATATCAATCATACTTTCAAACTTTGCATGTACTTTGCATGCATTTCATGCATATCCTGCCTATACTACAGGTTCTTTGGTCACATAATCCAGCTCAGGCAGCACATATCCTGGGTCATTACCAAAGTATGAATGTTCTTCCCCCCCTCCCCAGTCTATTGTGATAATTTTAAAGTTATCAGAAGCTGTGTACAAAGACATACCCTGCTGTTTTTGTATCTGCTATGTGGGTTCCACCTTTGATCTTTCCAGGAGTGAAGGTTATTTCTGTTGAGCCAATTTCTCCACCATTCAGCTTCCCATCACACAGATCTCGAATGACCTCCAACCCAGACAGATGCTGAGGTCTTAGAGTGACAATACAAAGTTAAAGATACATGCAAGTAGACTACACACTCATGTTACATTAGAAGAACCACTAAACACCAACTAAGAAAAACTACAATTGCAAATTTTGGATAAGACAAGGATCAGAAGTTCATTCTGGTTGCTACAGTACTTCTGAGTTCACAGGAGCCAAAAGAGCAGCATTCAGGCCATTCTGGAATATGCAGGATTCTGGTATTTTTTCCATTAGAATGGGTCCAGACAGATAGAAGAGATGCAGAAGCAGTCGCTTGTCCTAATGTGATAAATACTTGGACAGAAATGCAGTGGGATAATGACGGCAATACTGACTGAGCCAGAACCGGCTGTAGCATACACTAGGATATGCACTAACTGTTCTTATCACTGTACGCTCGGTAAGCTGTGTTTTGCTCAGGTATTACATGACTATTCCGTGTCTCAAACCGTGTTCCGCTTAGCAGCCTTGGAACCATTTCTGAGGTGGCGGCCGGGCCGCGCCCTCACCTGCCCCGGATGCGGCCCGGGGCGGGAGCCGCGCTGAGGGCACCGGCGAAGGGACCGAGCCCGGTTCGTGCCCCAGCGTTGCCCCTCACTCCCTGTGAGCCAAGGACAGGATTTTCTGGTTAAAAGGCTATTTTAAAGCAGTGGAAACAACAGTGTTTCAGACAAGAGCAGCCGAGGCCTTGCGGGGCCGTGCCCGGCCCGGGAGAGCCCCACACGCCGTAAGTGACCGGCTGAGCACCCGGAACCGCTCGGAGAGGGTCTCACCTGAGGCCGGGCTGGCTCCGCCCGGCGCGGATCCGGCGCACCCGCACCGGCAGCCCCAGCAGGCAGCTCAACGCCGTGGACACCCGCAGGATCTGCCCGCCCTGCACGGAGAAACGGCGCTCATCAAGCGCTACGGCACTTGCCGCCCACCCGGCCAGCCCTCACCGCTGCCCGGGGCCAGGTAAGCCGCGGCCCGCTGCCGCTCACCCCCTCCATGATCCCGCCGTCTATCTCCACCCTGTCCCCGTCCATGGCTGGCGGGGAGCGGTGTCTCTCGCAGAGGCCGCGCTGATGGGCTCCCGGCGGGGCCCTAACCACGGCGAGCCCTCGGCGAAGCAGCCCCGGGGCCAGGAGTGTTTGACGGCGGGGGCGCGCCCGGGATGCTGCGGTGCCGCTGCCGGTGCTGAGGGCGGGCGGCGGTGCCGGGCAGGCGCAGAGCGGAGGCACCTCCCTGCCCGCCCGCCGGGGGTTGGCCGGGCCGGCTCCGCCGGGGGAGGAGCAGCCGGCGGGCCCCGGTGCTCAGGCTGCGGGCGGGAGCAACTCCATTGTCCCCGCGGTACTGACCGCGTCCCGCAGGAGGCAAAGCCTTTCCCGTGTCCTGAGGGCCGGAGTGGTAACAGCCGCGGCACCTGGGAGGTCAGAGCCGCGGGCACAGCGCTGCCGCCGCAGAACAGCGGCCGGACTACTGCCCTACTCGTTACAAGCGAGTTTTCCTCAGAATCACAGGATGAATTAGGCTGTAAAAGACTCCTGAAATTATCAAGTCCAGCCTATAAGCGNGGGTTGGCTGTGCCGGGGGTGTGTGCGGGCCGCTCTGCCCGGGCTAAGATGGCGGCCGTGACCGCGCTGAGGAGCGGCTGTCGAGCCGCGGGCCGCCTGGTAAGGGGAGCGGGGAGCCCGCGGGCGGCGGCGCTCCCGGCCAGCCGGGGGGAGGGATAACGCGCGGCANCCTCCCTGGGCAGCCCGTTCCAATGTCAAATCACCCTTTCCGTGAAGAGATTCTTCCTAATGTTCAACCTAAACCTCCCCTGGTGTATCTCAAGACTGTGTGCTGTCACTCGTCACCTGGGAGAAGAGGTCGACCCCCACCTGGCCACAATCTCCTTCAGGTAGAACCACAGACACGGGCGTGTTGGTCCGGCAGGCGCGCTCGGGACTTTATTACACGTGTATCGGGAATGGCCGGACCCTTCGCGCTGCCCTTCCCGCTACTGCGGCCCAGGAAAGCCGCACGCCCTGCACCGCCACCAGCGGGTCCGGTCCGGGAGCCCCAGCACACGGGAAGCTCTCCCGGTCCCTCCCGTGGGCGTGTGTGGGCCCCGGGCGCCGCCCGCGCTNCGCTCCCCGTGCTCCGCGCAGGTGACCGGGACCGCAGCGCCTGGGACCGCCCGCCCCGCGCCTCACAGGGACCCCCAGGACTGACACCCTGCGCCCCGCGCAGCCCCGCAGTGCCCTGCCCTTGCCCATGCTCCCTGTGAGAGAAACGTGTGCCTTTCTGTAAAAAGCCAGTGACAGCCTCCTCTTCTGTTATTTCTAAGTCATCCCATTATTGCTTTGCCTGTGCGTTGCTCTGGCATCACCGCTACTCCGCCCACGCATCAGCTCCCTTTGCATACCTCATCTGCACGGGGACTGTGTGGCTACACATACAAAAAAGGAAAACGGATTTCTCTGAATCCCAGAAACCTTGATACTTGAAAAGTGGTTGAGATACCTTACCATAAGAACTGGATCTACTTGGTTGCCTTTTAGGATGCTTACAGTCTCATGAACATATAGTTGTGAACACTTAGTTCATGCTTTCTTCTGTCTTCTTCTATTACAGTCTTGCTATTGTGAAGAGTGTAGGTTTCCAATTATGTCACCGCTATTCTGTGTGATGTCAGAGAAGAAATAACTTTTTGGATTTAGGAACAAAATTAAGGCTCAGTTCCAGTTTTTAGTATTTTTTTTCTCTTAATAATTCATGTAATTTTAAAGCATAATAATGGGGAATTTTTAAATGATACTTTTATAATCTAGTTTTAAGCTAGTAACTTATAAGTATTTATAAACTATTTTACTAAATAAGAGTATCGAAAATAACTCTTAAATTGTGTTTTTAATAATCTAGTATTAAATCCAGGGGGAGATTCTGATAAGATGAAAACGCTGATCTTATCCATGTGCATGCTGAGCAATAGAATTGGCTGCTTTATAATGTGTGTTTCCTGCAAGCACATTTTGAATCTGAGCCAGGGGGCCTTTGTGTTAAGTGCTAGGGAAGTGGCAGTTACCTGGGCACTGGGACATGTGCCAGGTATTTAAATGAGGGTTAACATTGGACTAAAACATGTTACCAGGGATGTTGCTCTAGTATGTTGGCAAATATATACTTGGAAATATAGAATTTGTATGCAAAACACATCCATGTGAGGAAATGCTCATTAAAATTACTTAATGGGACAGAAGTCAAGAGAGCTCAGCAGGGCAGTATCCTTTAATGCAAAGTCATTGCCTGTGAGCACGAACTGTTTAATTTGACTTGGAAATTTAGTGTTGCTCCATCAGGTAGTCAGTTCTCTGCAGGCTGCTTCAAATTGTTTTGTTCTGAGGCTGCATACATTTTCAGGATCGGTGGTAGTTTAGAAAACCAGAGTTGTCTTGTTTTTAAGGAAACATCCGAAGCTGAACCTGAGGGGCAGGGCAGTTCTCCCCAAGAGTGCTCTCACCTCCACTCCTGGCTCTGGTCAAACCAGAGCTCTGTCAGCCAGGCTGGGGTGGCCTCAGTCCCAGCGAGGGGCTGGGTGGGCCCTCAGCTCCTTTTTGCCAGAGTCACTCTGCACGTTGAAGACTTGCACAGGAATTATTGCCTTTAAGTTGCTGTGTGGAGTAATAGTGACATGAACAAGCTCAGTATTAGCAGTTGTGTTTGGGGTTTATTGATAGATTTTTCCAAACATCAAAATATGTAGATGGGTATGCTATGGATATTAGCTAATTTTGTCTTTAATGTGCCATTTTTATTTCCTTGTTTGGCATGACACCAGTATTATGGTGATTAAATGCTGAAATTGTAAGCACAGTCTCTTTGTTTAATGGAATTTGATTTTTTCCTTGTTAGTAAGGAACACTGCTCTGTGAAGAGATTGTGTACTGTATTATTGCTTTAACCTACTAGCATACCAACTTTTTGGTAGAGAATGTGCAAAACAGAAAGCCAGAAAGATTCCATTTTTAAAAATGCAGTAGTTTTGAATTATTCCTACGGATATAATATGAAACAGCATGGTAACTCTTCTGTAACAACACCAGTCTCTTTTTTTGGCAGTGACATTACTAATTCACTACCTGCATTGGTAACCAAAGGTTAAAAACACATGGAAATCATTGTGAAACTTCACATTTAGAAATAGTTCAGAGATTTGATGTGCTCCTTGTGATCATCTTCACAGGTAAATACTGAATGTTTTTCATTTAGGGTCATATAAAGAGAAAAGAGGGTTTTTGCAAGTTTGTGACAAAAAGGTCTAGTTGAACAATTTTTTCACTAGCATATTTATGTAAACATGTAACTTTCAAGTGGGAAGAAACCCAGAAATAAAAATAGGAGAGAATAAGATTGAGAAGATGTCCATTGTAATTTAATGAGAACTTGAAATGTATTCCTAAAGTATAATTTTTCATAGCTTAAAATTGCCATGTTACCTGATTGTTGAATATGGAAGGTTGTTTGGAGACTAATGAAAAGATTTTCTGTTTGCTTGTTATAGGAATTAGAAAAACACTCATTCTAGATCAGTAGGTATGATCTTAGTAGCAGGCAACTGAAAGGTAACTCATATAACTTTGTTGTTTCCATTATGATAGATTGTTTTGTATAAATGTTTGTTCCTTATAGAAAGGGGATGTTAAATATAACTTGCAGTGCTAGGTCAAATAATATAGAAAATGAGTATGTTGTTAGTTCAGAATTGTATGGCCTGCTGAATAATGTACTTTGTAAAAAGTGGAATGTGATATCAAATAGTTGAACAGGTTGGGGTGTGGGGAGGGAAACAGGAAGTTTCATATGCTCTGTAATTACTGAAAGGATTTTTTAAACAAGAAGTTAAAATGAACTCTCCCATGCAGGTGTGCTGTTTTCTGGCTCCTCTAAGAAGATAATTACTAAATTTTACAGTTTTGAGCTACTTGAGGTACATTGTAGCACCTGAATTTTTTTCATATCTCTAAATTAGTTAGAGATAGTATCTACAGAGAAATTGTTAGTTTCATAAATTTTTCAGCACTCTTAAGACAACATAACACCTGAATTACATTAAATTTAATAAATCTTACTGGATAAGAACATGCCCAAACTAACTTGTACTGAGATTAATAAAATACCTGTTCATGTCAATGCAAGCACTATCAGCTTTGCTTTTGGTCACAATCATGGCTGATTGCAAGAGGCTTTAAAACACAAAGTTTTGTGTGAAAAATCTTTCAGAAAATTCTGTAGACCCTTTAAAGTTGATTTCTGGATAAATATGATTGTAACCATAAAAGAAAACCATCTCATGCCCAGTTCTTACAAAATATTGAAGCTGATTTGAGATGATGTATACTTGAGGATGATTGCCTCCTATATAGGAGCAAAAACAAAAGGGCAACTCTCTGAGCCCTCTGGTGTGAACTTCCATTCTGATTAGTACTTCTGATCAACCTCTGATGGGAATAATAACTGATGAAGACAAATACACTGGTTTTCCCTGCAGCCTAGGGAAGCCTTCCAGCATTCATTCTGGATAGGAATATTTCAGATGCCTGCTGTACTTTGTAGTATGTGTGCTTTTTGTGTACCTGTCCTGATTAAGCTAATTCCTGAGAGAAACAATAGCAATGAATCACTCACCAAATCCTGTCACGGTTTTTGTCAATTGGTTGTGTCACTGTGGCTTTGATCTCCCCATGTGTTGTGTTAGTGAAGGAAGTTAAGGAACTGGTGAAGCTTATGCTAATGTAAAGGTTATTGTATATTCAAGAATATATTCAGTGTAATTATGTTTCCATAAGAACTTCTCTTATATAGACTAGAATGAAACTATTTTAGTGTTACTGTTACATCAGGAATATGAAATGAGCTCTGCATCCTCAGTGCACTGTATTAACCCTTGAGACTTTTCTCCCCAGGTTTGCATTCATCACGTTAGATCGTGCAGCAGCATTCGCAGCATTCGCTTTATAAAATCAAAATATGTGTGCGTGTTTGACAAATCTGCCCTCAAGTTTAGTCATCAACAGCGATTATTCAGAACATCTGCTGGTAATCTTTTTCATAATAAAATAATTTATTTTATTTTGCTGTTTTATGAGTGTTGTTAGAGGTTTCCGTATGGCTGGTGTGTAGACTATTTCTGATACATTCAGATTTTTCTGTCTGATATCTTGTATTTAATATTAAACATGCTGTATTTTCTTATTCTCTGTTTCAAGTGTCATGTGGCCAAATTGTCCAGTTTAAGCTTTCTGACATTGGAGAAGGAATTACAGAGGTGACTGTAAAAGAATGGTAAGCCCTGCTTTCCTGGTAATACACTAAGAAATCAGCAGGTAGTTTAGCAGCTTTAGCTGTATGATCAATGAATTATCTGAGAATATTTTCTGGGTTGCTAGTGAAGTTTTTCAGGTTTCATTTTGCACATTTTAAAACCTTATACATACTGAGTTTTACATTTTGTTTGTTTGCAATCTGGTATATTTGTGAATGGAAAGAAGGGAAGGAATGGGATGCACCTGTATGTAGTCTTTTCCTTCAGCGATTAATGTTTTTTGAGATCGGGAGACCTGTCTTTTGTTATATTTACTTGGACCAAGCTTTGGAAACAAATGACTAGTCTAGAGAATCCACATAATTTTATCCTATACCCCTTCTCTATTGCTTTTAGTAAAATATAAAAACTTTTAAATGGTTTGTAAAAAGTCAGTGATGAATGGGTTAAACAATATCAAAGTGTACAGTGAAGGAAGGCAGTGCTGCAAGGCCTTGTTCTTTGTACAAATACCTCTCTTTGCATGGAAGACAGTGTTCCCTGCTCTCCGTTTCTTTTCTGAAACTGATCGTATACTGACAAGTTGAAATTAAGAACTTCTTTGCATTCAGATTAAGCTGGACTCATTGTTAGATGCTTTATAATCTGACAGGAAAATTCTGCTTTACTAAAGTAAATGTAATATGTGTGTAATGATATTCATAATAGTTGTGTCATTTCACCCAACAAAGGGTTCTGCAGCACTCAGGCAAAATGTGTGTAGCAAACATATCTAGTATGTAGAATTTGTCTTCTCATCTGGAATACATGTCCATGTTGTGGGATGCATATTACTGAATTTACCAGAGGGATAGACAGGACAGATTTTTACAGTGACTGTGTTTCCTGCCAGGTACATCAAGGAAGGTGACAGTGTGTCCCAGTTTGATAGCATCTGTGAGGTACAGAGTGATAAAGCCTCTGTCACTATCACCAGTCGCTACGATGGCATCATCAGAAAACTCCATTACAGCATAGATGATATTGCCTTTGTTGGAAAACCACTAGTGGACATTGAAATTGATGCTTCCAAAGGTATTGTAAGCCCTTTTTTTCTCTTTTGTATTTTGTTTGTTGTCATAAAACAATCAGTGACAAAGAAGCTTACTTTTTCCTCCTGGAAATCTTAAATGTTTTTTTTCCCTTTATAAAGTCAAGAAATTTGAGTAGAGAAAGTTGTGATATTTTATTAGAGTTTAAAATCTCCTAGACATTTCCTATTGAATATTTAGCTTAAGCAGCCTTTAGCAAGCTGTGTTCCCATTCACATTAACTCAAAGTAAATAGTAATAACTTCAGCTGTCACAAAATCACAGAATGGTTGTAGTTGGAATTTAACAAATGCTTATAATGTAGTAGTTAATTTTTTTCCTTTTTGTTTGCAGGTGTTGCCCCAGAAGAAGATGTTGTTGAAACACCTCCTATGTCTCATGACGAGCACACGCACCAGGAGATAAAAGGTCACAAAACATTAGCAACCCCTGCAGTTCGTCGCCTGGCCATGGAGAACAATGTAGGTTTGCTGAATAAGCTCCTAGTGCATTTTACCCAGCTTTTATATGGCAGTTTGACTGACTAGAAGAACACTGATCTGCAGGAAACACTTGTTTTCAAATGTTTTCATTTTAAATATGTGAACACTGTTGTAAAAATGAAGAGCATTGTGCTTTCTGATGATTATGGTGGATAGGAAAAAATTATTGGCTTAAAACACAGCTAGGAGGCTTTAGGATGAAGATTGCGAAAAACTTTCTAGAATAAAAATAAGAAACTGTCAGAGGAGATTCCTGAGAATCTCTACAGAGAAAAAAGGAGAGGAAAATTTTTAAAAATACCTTGTTTTGTTTTTCAGATTTGTATTAGAGCATATACTAGATGATGTTTTACGTGCCTTTCTAATGCCTTTTTTCCCTATGAATATTCCACTGGTTTTGAAAACTCATGATGTATTTTTAGGAGAGAATTAAGTGATAAGTAGCTTTTCTCAAATTAATATTTCACTATTGATCCTGTGAGGTAATTAAGAGGTTAATAGTATTCATAGTTCCTCCTTGAAGTATGCAATCAAACTTAGTGGGACTAATGGGACTTTTGGATGAGTTGAACAATGTTGAATACCTAATAAATTATAGGAAGGAAAAGAAAACTGCAAATATCTTGGATCAGAAATAGGAATAGTTTTTAACCATAGCTCACCATATAAGATATTTTTATATTGCTGTAAAATGAAAGGGTCACAGCTTGTTATGTACTTTTCAGATTAAATTGAGTGAAGTTGTTGGGACAGGGAAGGATAACAGAATCCTTAAAGAAGATATACTCAACTACTTGGCCAAACAAACAGGGGCTATTTTGCCTCCATCACCGAAAGCTGAAATTGTCCCACCTCTGCGGAAAACAGAGGCTGTGCCAGCTGCTCCGAAGGATAAAGCTCGCAAAATCCCTGTGCCTGTTTCCAGACCCATTGCCTTTTCAGGAAAAGATAAAACTGAACCTGTTACAGGTAAATCATGAAATATAAAGTCTTGAGACCATGTGCACAGTAGACTACCAGTAACTGTTGCTGTGTGAGTAGCTGATTCCTTTTGATGGGAGTGTATTTCGTGTTATTGTTATGCAAGTGTGTGTTTAGGAAAACATTCTCTGTAAGAAGCATCTCTGCTGAAATTATTTTATGAAATATTTGTTCATGTTTTGGTTGGATGGAGTTGGGCTGCAAATTGCACTTGCGCATTCTTCAAGTGTATGCTGAAACAGGTAGGAATTCTGAAACATGGATTTGTCACGGTAGGGATCATCATGCAAGTGCAGTGAATTTAAGGGTTTATCAGTGCTTAATAGTAGCATACTGCACTATTATGTGAGTAGCATTCACACTTGTTCTGTAGAACACTGCCATAAAAGACAAAACAAAAATCACATCAAAAGGGGAAGAGTAAAGTTTTTTTCTTGCCTTTTGAGTAGTGTTTATTTGGAAAGGCTGGAAAGAGTAATGCAGATTAACATGTTATGATTTCAAATTCATACATACACAGGAGAGAGATGCTGTAATATAATCTGAATTATTGCAGTCATCAAAATTGAGTTCTATGAACTGAATAACTCAATAAATGCTATTTACCTTGTTCTTTTTTGGTTATGGTTTGGCTTTGGTTTGGTTTTTGTAAATTGTGTAATTCAGTTAATGGAAACAGATGGAATTTCAGGGGAACTTCACAGAAGCTCCTTTGTTGTTTTAATGAGATAGTGAATATTTTCCAGGTTTTCAGAAGGCCATGGTAAAGACTATGAGTGCAGCCCTGAAGATCCCCCACTTTGGTTATTGTGATGAGATTGATTTGACTCAGCTTGTTCAGCTGCGAGAAGAGCTGAAACCTCTAGCTGAAATCCGTGGAGTCAAGCTTTCCTTCATGCCTTTCTTCATAAAGGTGAGGCATGCAGCACAGCCCTGTATGGAGTACTTAAACAGGTTTTGCCAAAATCTGTTCAATGACTGTTGTAAGTTTGGAGCACCTCTCTATCATCTGAGTTATGGCAGATCACAAGAAAACTTTTGGCTGTTTTTATGTTTATTGAGCCACTTATCAATTACAGTCGGAATTGCAGCTAGGGTTATGTAACATCACTGAAATTTTTTGACATATTAATGGGATAGGATAGAGTGCCTTCAGCATCATTTAATATGGAGATAAGCATCAGGTGTTTGAATTGCATAAAACAAATTTTTGAAATTGTCAGTGTTTTTTGAGCTTCTTTAAAATTCACCTCATATAAAATGCACTGTTGTTGGTGGTGTTATTATTATAATCTTTGTATTGCTAATGAATCCCTTAGGTCACTCACTGCTGTCCCTTCTATTGTTCAGAAGAGCAGGCAGTTGCACTCATTTAGCTCCTGTGGTTCCTTTTCCAACTGTTGGCCTCACTGAAGGCTGATGCACTGCCTAAGCTGTTCAGTGAATGCACAGCTGTCTGAAACTTCTGGTAATGCTGTTGCACTCTGAGTGCTGCCCAAACACTCATTCCATATTGTTATTAATCTCAATTTTCTCCTACCATCAATTCTTTTCCATGGAGTTCTCTGCTTATGAAATATAGAAGTCTAATTTTTTTCCTTTTGTTATATTTAACAGGCAGCCTCTCTGGGATTGTTGCAATATCCCATTCTTAATGCTTCTTTGGATGAGAATTGTCAAAATGTCACATATAAGGTTTGTAAACTATGGATAAATGTTGTGAGCAGAAAACATGAAGTCAAGTCTAACAAGGGCTTTTCAGAATGTCTGAGCTAATTATGGCAACCAAAATTATGGTGTTGTGCTGGAAAATAATTTGTGTGTTTAGATTCTCAGATCTAGATTTGATTTATTATTGGTCTTATTTCATTAGCTTGTTAGACAAGATTCACTTTGTTATTCAGACTTGCCTCAAAAATGCATATTAATGTATTAAGTCCCTATTTTTCACCTGATTATGGGCCAAGCTTTTAAAATGAGAACATTTCAAATCTAACACAACAATTTTTAAGTAATGGCACAGTGGTTTAACTGTTCCAACACTCAACCCTATATATTAAAGTACAGTCTTGATAAAAGTTATATAGTTTTCATACAAGCTGCTGGATTGATACTTCTGGGCCGCAAATATCTGTTTTCTTAAGTGATGTGCACTTGCTCCTTGCAGTACAAACTCTTTTTGTGCTGTTCTATAAATGTCTCTCGGAATTCTTATATTCCTTTCAACAAATGAAAGGCAACTCAAGTTTCTCTTTTTTTTTGGTAATTTAGCGTTCTCTTTAAAATCTGCTCTTTATGTTTTGTTACACATATGATCATCCTAAAGTACAATGTTTTCAGTGTGAAATTGATTCCAGGATTTTGTGTTCACTGAAGGTGAAATTTTCAGCATCAATTTACATTTTGCAGATGTGGGGCTAATACTAAAAAAATCACATCCTTTTCTCCCCTTAAAGTTGTATGCAGGAGTTGCTTACTAAATACAGCACTTTCCAGGTTAAAAAGATAAATAAGGAAAATGTGATTGCAGTGGCTTTTTGTGTAAAATACATTTTATGGTGACAGCTTATATTAATGTCTTACTAATGACACTTGCTGCAGGCCTCACACAACATTGGAGTTGCAATGGACACAGAGCAAGGTTTAATTGTCCCAAACGTGAAAAATGTTCAAGTCTGCAGTGTGTTTGACATTGCTGTGGAGTTAAATCGCCTCCAGTCCTTGGGCTCTGCAGGCCAACTGGGAACAAGTGACCTCACTGGGGGAACGTTCACCCTTTCAAATATTGGCACAGTAAGTACAGGAAAAATGAGAGCTACATCTGAAATCTGCTTCTGAAATGCAAGCTTTACTGAAGTCTAATATGCAAAGAACAAAACCTGTAGCAATTAATTCAAGAAGCAATCTGCTTAAAAAAATTGTTAAATAATATCCCCACCTTTTTCTTTTCTAGATTGGTGGCACTTATGCCAAGCCAGTGATACTACCTCCTGAAGTAGCTATTGGAGCACTTGGAAAGATACAGGTATATTAATTTTATCTCAGTGGTGTGAGTGTAAGCTAAGGTGATCTGTAAAGACAGTGGAACATGGAGTCTCCCTTTGTTGCAGAGAAACTGCATAGCTCATGATTGAAAAGTTTGTGGTGTTTTTAGATGACTATGCACACATCAAATGTTTAATTAGAAGTCTCTTACACCAAATGTTCATATTTATTTTCCAGAATCGTGTTATATTTTACTCACATCCATGTTTAGCCTTCTAGTTACTAAGAAACAATGTAAATATAGTTTTACAAGTTTTGCAACATGGCAATAGCAATTTTGCTATCAGCAGGGAGAAAACTTGAGAAGTATTCTGAAAATGAAGTTTAATTTTATGAGCCAGGTAGCTGAATCCATACAGAATTTTGAATGTGAAGGCGGTTTTATATTTTCCGAATTTCAGACTTTAATTCTTGAATACAGACGTTTGAGCTCAGTGCTGGAAATGAAACTAGTATTAACTGAAATTACTTCTATGTTCTTCCTCTGAGCATTTTTTAGAGGTGCTTTAAGGAAACTGCCACTGTGGGAACTAACAGTGCCATAAACTATTCAAGAAGAAACTCTTGAGTCAGGAAAGGCTTCTACTACTTCAGTGTTTCCATGATAGTGAAACAGGCGATGACTGTTTATTATGCAGGCTTGCAATATATTCTAATCCACAGCACAAATAGTAATGGAAAGGGCTTGGTTTTTAGCATGGTGCTACTGCTGTCTGTCTAATTCAGCAAAATGTTTAAATTTAGATCGACAAATTAACAAGAACAAAAAAATACAGATTTGCAAATGAAAGTATTTAATATTTCTGGTTTTGGCCTTCCTCTGATTTTTAGGTCCTTCCTCGGTTTAATGGCAAAGGTGAAGTATACAAAGCACAAATAATGAATGTGAGTTGGTCAGCTGATCATCGCATCATTGACGGAGCTACAATGGCCCGGTTTTCTAACCTGTGGAAATCTTACTTGGAGAACCCTGCTTCGATGCTGCTGGACCTTAAATAAAGGAAACCCTGGCTACAATATGCCTTTAAACTCTGTGGATTAGACTGAATAGTTATAAAAGCTGTCTCTGCTAACATGTGCCCTTAGCTACGTGCATTATATAATAATGTTATGTGGTTGAAAGTTCTCAACAGCTGACATCAGTCTCAATTAGTTGTTACTTCTTTTAATTAGCATTGCTGTAATTTCTTCTACAGCAGACTGTCAAACTGAGTAGGTCACAGCTTCTGAATATGGTGGTGGAATGTCTTTATTTTGCCTTTTATAATAAGAATGATTGTCAGGCTGACTGAGTGCCACTGCTCTACACCTGCAGTATTTATAATTTGAAGGGAAATTATGGAGGGGAATACTCATAGTTCTTCCACTTTGGACACGTAAATTTATTTTAACAAATAATATCTGAATTCCCAAAAGGGATTATGCAAAAATCATATACAAATAAAATGCCTTTAATGCTTCTGCTGTAAGATGTCCAGAGAGCTTTTTGTTATTTAACTGAGTAAACCTCTTAAGTCTTTTGCTAGTCCACTTTCTCCTGGCAAGTACTTGCACAGGCACTCTTTATCAAATTATAAATGAAGAGGCCATATTTATTCAAATACTTACTGACAACACTGATTGATAACTATCGAGGCCTTAATACTCTCTAGAATATCTTGTATTTTTAAAGGCTGAAAGTAGTTTCAGCCCTTAAAGCTTTCCAGTTATTTTTGATTCTTATAAAAAGCATCTGTCTGTTAAAACCAATTGAGAAAGAAAGAGAAAACAAAATAAAAAAAGGAGGATCTTGTTTTATTATTCTGTCATTAGGTTAGCCTGACATTAAGGTGATCGTGATCTAAAAGCTTGCATTCTGTTATTGATATCTAGATACTAGAATCTGATAGATTAATCAGATTCAACAAAGAATGGACATTAAAAATATTGTGAGATAAGGATTTCTTGAACTCAGAGGCACATAATGAATAGGTTCAAGTTAATGCCTTTAGAACAGAAGACTTCTGTGGCTTTAAGGTAAATAAACAGATCATGAAGATTGCACTGGTGATTTAATGGGAGATATGAAGAAAACTATTGGATATAAATACCTTCTAAACACATAAGTTTCACACAGACACGGGAAAAGACGGTCGCATAGCCTTACAAATTAATTTTTAATGCACAAAATGGACATTTTCTCCTTTTTTTAGATATATCAAAAACAGGAGCATTCTTCAAAATTGTAGACCAAAGTTGTCTATTGCATTTAGCTGTGAAGATGAGACAGGCTACCAGAGGTAGAATCCCTGCTATCCATGATGCTGAGACTGAATAAGAGGAAAGCTGGTAATGTATGAAGGGAGTGTGGAGCATCCATATAAGGTGCTATTAATATTTCTATTGTGGTATAAGGGTCTTTTATATAAAGGTCATTTCTTGCAAAGTTTGACTAATATATCATGCCTATCACCTATTTCATTTTTATCAGATTTATTTATTCCTAATAAAAAATATAAAGCCACAAAGTATTGTTTTTGTTTGTGAATTTTATGCATACAATCATGTTTGGGTGACTCAAATTCTTTTTTCTTGCCTTAAAGAATATACTGTACTAAAGGCTTAGGATATTTTTTAATCTGAGAAAATAAATTGAGGAAATAGAAGTGTATGAAAGAAAGCAATAAAATTACTTTGAAATACTTAAGACAGAATAATTTTACTTACTCTCCACAAGGAGAGGATTGAAAGCTAAAGTACTTAGTGTCTTAAGATTAGATTACTTACTTTTCTGTCTGCACCTTGAAAATTTGCACTAAAATTCTTTAGCAAGAGAATTCTTCAGCATGGGCAAAAGTAATGAGTAAAATACTTAGTGATGTAATAATTTTTCTAGTCTGTTTAGTCAATGTTGCTGTTTAATAGCACTTTGAAGCTCAGTTACCTTGCAGAGACACATTACTAAAGAAAACAGTCATTTTAATTTAATACTAGCCTTTTTTATTTCTAATTGTCATTTTTAATTCAAAACAAACTCATTGTGTAGCATAACAAGTATTCCTTTGTTCCTCTTGTTCACAATTTTTTAACTTCTGTAAATGGGAGTCCAGTTTAGGGGAGTCCAGTCACACCCAGCAAACTGGGAAGACTTTAACCATGGTAAATGCTTGGGGGAGTTGCAAAAGTGCCTCATGTGATGCCTTCTATTCTCAGCATAGGTTAAAATTAGAACTATACTGACATTGCATTGGAGTCTGAGTGAGAGTTTTAAATGGCTTTGGTAATGCAGACAAGATTCATAATTTATCTCTGCTCTTGTCCAGAAAGCAATGAGTTGCAGAAAATCCTTGAAAACACCAAATAGTTGAGGTAAGTTGTTGTTAAACTCTTTCTGATGCTTGGAGGTGAAGTTGTTTGAAGATCTAATTACTTGGGAGTGAATTTGCAGTTGTTTTACAGCCACACTTGGGAATTCTCTTCAGAATTGTTGGCTGGGATGGCATGACTATTATGGGTTTTATTTTCTTGACAAATACTAAGATCTAAGAACAAGAACCTTTTGATGGTAATCCTGTTACATCATGAAGTCATCCTGAAAATAGTAATATACTTAAGCTCTTTGATATTTCATGGTTCTAAGGCAGTCCTTGTTGAATAATATGCTTTCCACAGCAAAAGAGAGTTGCCCAGAGTAAGCTTTACTAGAAATAAGTATTCGTTTGACTGTATAGTATGATACTGGGTTTGGTAGTACAACTATTAACAAATGTCTCTTTTCTGCACAATTTTATATAAAAAGATTGCTAGTTTTCTACCTAAAAGGGCTTGTAGTTTAAAAAATGTCTCTAAAAAACAATAAATGATAGATTAGTTCATCATTGATCTCAGTAGAAATTAAATCTTAAAGAAGTCAGGCAATTTGCATTGTAACCACTGACTGGAGCATACCTGAAGTGGTGCATTGAGCCTGAATTTCAGTCAGATTCCTGCCGCTGAATCTGAACATGTAAAGGATCATGGCTGAAACTGCAGTTTGCCTGGGAACATTCACTGCTGTGAAGACACTCTGGGAAGTGAGAATACACAAGATAAATGAAGAATTACAGAAAGAAAAGGAATTCAGGCAGAGGTCTGCAGGAAGGTAGGTAAATTGTAGCTCTTGAAGTATGTGAAAAGCTAGACTGTATGTTATATTTCAGAAGGCTATAATTGGTTTCTTCAAACTCATCCAGACTCTAATTCTTTAGTTGTTATTCCTAGTTATTAGAATTTATGTAGTGTCTGTGATAAAAATACTAGAATATAAACTAAATCCCCTGAACTCAGATACTAAAATTCTCTATCTGTAGATATTCTAACCAGTGAAAATTTGTTACGCTTTCTTCTCCAGTGAGGTATTAACAGAGTTGCTTGGTCTTCTGTCTGGCCAGCAATTTTATGAAATTTGAAGAAATTTAGCATTCTATTTTTGGAACTCCTAATTTATCAAATGTGCTTGAAATGGCACAACAAATTCAAAAGTTACTAATGGAGAATACAAGCAGAAAGAAAGAGAATTACCTTGTTGTCATAATTCTTGTTTAGGTGTTTTCCCCTTTGGAAATCGAGCTAAATGAAGCTGATTGACCTATTTTATTGCAGTTATATGTGGTGGAATGAAAGGCTTTCATTTAATGAGACTGCTTCAAAATGTGCTTTGGAACTTAATTCCACGTGACTTTATATTCTGTGGCCCTGCCTCAACATGTTGAAAGTGAATTCTGAATGTAAATTGGAAGAACTGTTAAACAACTCCTACAAATTACCTCAGCTGAACATTAAGTGCTTGTCTTCCCTCCAACTGATAAGTATATTTAGCATCCAGATATAATGAATGTTATTTGACAATAAGGCAATTGTCTCTTTTTCCAGAAAATAGATAGGATAGTAATTATTGGCTGTATTCATTGTGACACCACTGGCAGATGTTCTTTCCCTTGTAGGCTACTGGTTGTCTGGGAGGAGAGAGCTGCTCTAGCAAAGCTCAAAGAAAAAGTTATTAATGAAGGTGGAAGAGCAATTTTAAGGATAGAGGAAGAAGAATGGAAGGTAGTGTTGATAGGAATGAATGCTGCTTGGGTTGAATGACTAATGCATTAGAAAACTACTATTTACAACTTTACGCTTACAGTGGTACTGTTTTTGTTCTATTAACTATTCACTGTGCTTTGCTATCAGTGAATTGGGACACACTGTTGTGAGTGTAAAAGCAAGCTGGGTGTTTTTTAGTCCTGAATATTAAGCATAACTCTGCGAGAACAAAGCTCAAAAGCCTTTTCTGCATTAGAAATTATTGACACTGCAAATCATGATTTTCATTATGTAAATTCTCATCTAACATTCACACACCAGAACTACTGATATGTATCAAGATGAAAACCCTCTGTGTTTGGGTGCATGAAGACATTCCTTATTGTTTCTTTTCTCTAAGGGTGAAAATGAGCCAGTAGATTCCCAGAACACTGTTTTTGTTGTTTCTCATGTGCAGGGGTAATCTGCTGTTGATGCTGGCAGAGTGAAGGTCAGCAGAGCTCTGAGCCATGCAGAAATGGACAGGCCAGCTCCTGGAAAGTGATGAGAATTAGTTCATGTTGAGGCCAGTGAGAACAGGACAGCCAGACCCAGCCATACTCTGATGGTCTGCAGGACACTGCTCCTTGTTCAGAACTCTTTGCATACAGACATTGTAGATTTTTTTATCCCTCAGCTCTTCTGCTCTCAGCTGCTCACTGTTTTTATTGATAGAATAGGAAACAGTATTTAGTTCTCCCTTTATGTGCAAAAAACTATTTAGAGCAGTTTCCTCTTCAGTTATATTGAATTTTTTGTTAAAAATGAAAGAAACAAGCAAACAAAAACAAGCCTGAAACTTGTCAATGGCAGTAGTGGAGGTATCTAAATCTTGGGAGTCAAAAACGGGCAGGTTAAATCTGTGATCAGAATGACAACCCACACTGGTATTCGCTTCAGGATCATGGAATCATAGAATTCCAACGCTGAGTTCATTGAGTTGAACTCCTGGCTCTGCACAGCACCATCTCCAAGAGTCACACCCTGTGCCTGAGAGAATTGTCCAAACGCTGCCTGAATTCTGTCAGGCTTGGGGCTGTGAGCACTGCCCTATTCCAGTGCCCAACCACGCCCTTTTCCTAATATATTGATGTAAAACTTTATAAAATATAAAACCTTTTCCTAACTTGTATAATATTAAAATTGTATTAGTTATGCTTGCTATTTTTAGCATATTTTAGAAAACAGTTACCAGGATTCATTTTGTAACTTACATGTTACAGTACAGCTTAAGAAGAAGGACAGACTGTTCATGTTTCAAATAAAACTCCTGCCTCAGCCTATATTCTTGCATACTAAGCTGAATTTGTTCTGGTGTGAATTTCTTATTGTAGACATTACCTTCATGCTTATTGAAACTAATCCATCTCCAGGAATGGCAGCTTCACAGAACTAGTTTGCAGAAAATTCCTCAGTTTATTGGAAGATTTCACAACCTTGTTGTTCTGGATCTATCCCGGAACTCAATTGAAAGTGTACCTAAAGAAATTGGTGAGCTGTGCTTTCTTTTATATTAAGCTGCTTTTCAAATAAAAATTGTCTTGCACAAATGTACCATTTTTGTGCCCTTTGCTTGTCTAATAATTCTATTGGGTAGTAAGAAAACAGATTATTTAAATCTGACAGTGAGATAAAGGTCTCCAAACCATAGATTCCCTATAAACTAAAAATGGTGCTGGAGGGAAGAGATATATCTGTGAAAGCTCCCCATGACAAAAAAAGAGCCTGTTTGCACAGCAGGGACTAGACATCAGAATGCAGCTAGCAAAGTGATATTGAAAAACATACTTCATGTTCTGAGTCCATGGCATGGGCAGCCTCATCATAACTTTTTGGTTTGGGGTTTTTCCTTGAAGCACTCAACTAGAGTGCAATCCTGTACTAAAGAGTCCTGAAGTGCTGCTATTTGCAGTTTGGTGATTTTTTGTTTTGTTTTGTTTTGTGAGAACACAGAGCATTTATATAAGGATAAGACAAAAGAAGTACTATTGTGCTTCAAATAGAATAAACATGACCATTTCTCTGCAGGCCAGCTGACCAACCTCCAAGAGCTGCTTCTCAGTTATAACAGAATAAAATCCGTTCCTAAGGAAATAAGTAACTGCACAAGTCTGGAAAGACTGGAACTGGCTGTCAACAGAAGTATCTGTGATCTTCCTCCTCAGGTTTTGACAGACTATTTAGTTTTGTTTAATGCTTATGCCAGGACACAGCTGTAAGCATCTTTACCAGAACAGCTAGATCTGAGAAGGGTTGATTTATTGAACGGCTGAGTGTGATTTATTTAACTGCCTGTGCAGAGT
Source organism: Drymodes brunneopygia (assembly GCA_013400955.1). Taxonomy (NCBI): domain Eukaryota; kingdom Metazoa; phylum Chordata; class Aves; order Passeriformes; family Petroicidae; genus Drymodes; species Drymodes brunneopygia. Next base: position 604,914 of record VZTZ01032219.1, on the reverse strand, counting down.
TGAACAATTGTTCTCAAATGTTGAAAACAATTTTGAGAGACTGAAAAGAGCTACTCTCTTACTATTGAACTTTAATTTGAACTGACCTAAATGTGAGAGACCTGCATCTGTAACTATTAGTCTCTTAGATAGAGATTACAAGTATGTAACCACATTTTACTTGTTTTAATTTATTTAAAAAACCAGTCATGGTAATAGTTGACAGCAATCAGTGCCCTGCAAAATAGAGTGAGTCCAACAGCCAACATAGAATCTTCAAATGGAAATATACACTATGAACCAAAACCCAGAATTCACAAAATCTATGTGGATACAGGTTGCAGGGTGTAATGTAGAAAATCCATAGTTCTGTCCTATGGAGACTGTGGCAATGCGAACACTGGGAAGCTTTGGTTATGTGCACTTGAGTGGCATCCAGTGTTTAGACAATTGCACCAGATCTGCCACAAAACCTCTTGAACACTTGAACATAGCAAAAGCACCTGAAGGCTGGATTCACCAAAGGACTTAAGTGCTGTGGCACTATGTTGGATTTTTAAAAGGTCTTGCCAGGATAGTAGACTTCACAGCATGGAAGGTGTCAAGCTTCACTCTAAAATACAGTCCATGCAGTTTGATACATAAAAATCTAAATCTCTGACTAATGAAAAATGGCATATTGCATGAAGTACGAAATACTACAGACAATGCTGTCTTTAAAATTCTTTTTCTTTTTTCATATCTGCATTGTAGTCAGCAGTTAGGGCACTTGCTACTGGGGGGGAGGTAAAGTTCTGCTGCCTTATCTGTTCCCAACTTACCTAGCTTCTAGGCAAAACTATTATTATTAGCTATTGTCAGTTATTGGAACTCAGAACCATTTTGTGTTTATTGGCTCCAAAACGTGTTGTCATGTTTCTCAACATTATTAGAGCACTGCTGTGCTGCTGCAGCAGCTACACAAAGTTGCATTAGATCTCCCCTTCTTTCCAGCTCAGTGATTTAAAGAAGCTGTCACACATAGATTTGTGCATGAATCAGTTTACTGCCATCCCTTCAGCTCTTCTCAACATGCCAAATCTAGAATGGTTGGACATGGGGGGAAACAAGCTCCAGGAGCTGCCTGATGCAATTGACAGGTAAATATAGCACAAAGTTCATCTTAGTCTCGATTCCATTGCATTGAAATTCTAATTAATAAATACTGCTTCAAAAGATAATTTTTATGTTAACCTCACTCTAAAGTAAAGATTTTATCAGCCCTAATGTGCTGTTTTGGATAAGATGGAATAATCCATTCAATTAACAATAAATTCAGTATCAACTGTAAGGTTAAATATTTATTGTCAATGACATTTTTGAACAGAGATTAGGTGATTATGGGGTTTCCTTGGAGATTTGTTGCATTTTGAGTCCTTTTTGTGGCTGAAAAAATTAATTATTTTATAGCAATGACTGATTAGTTTTCTAAATCTTGATTTATTGCACAAATACCTATTTTTCAGAATGGAAAACCTCCACACTTTATGGCTCCAAAGGAATGAAATAAACTCTTTGCCAGAAACTATTGGAAATATGAAAAATCTTAGTACTCTTGTTCTTAGCAACAACAAACTTAAGAATATTCCAGCTTGTATGAAGGACATGACAAATCTGAGGTAAGAAAAAGCACCAGAAATATAAGTGAAAATACTAGAAAATACTTTTTAAAACCTCCCTTGAGCTGTTTATCATAGAGTGATACTGAGGAAGAGGAAAATGCATTACCACAGTTTTCAGATGGACACAATGAATCAGCATAATTACACAGATTCGTAACAATTAAGGATCTGCTCAAGCAAGCTTTGTGTAGTGAAATTTAGTTAAAGAAGTAAATTATGGTAGCTACAGTCTCACATGAAAAATAGACTGTAATACATTTGCTCATTTCATAGCCCTCCCTCTGTATTTGTCCTTTTATCACTCCCTAAAGGCAAGAGCTTGCAGAAAAATGTGGCAGCCATAAAAATCACTAAAAGTAGAACTTTGCCATTGAGAAATAAAGCATTCAGAATGACACAAAATTTATCAGGCTGAAGAACATGGATGAAACTCTCATGTACTTGATATGAAAAAAGAAAATAATATAAATTCTTAATTGGTAGAATTTGAACTACTCCTTAGTATTGACAGAAACTTTCCTGTTGTTTGCATTTTCACTTGGATTATGGGATGTTGGCCATTTTTAGAGAAAGAATGCTATTCTGCATAAACCATGCCTAACCCAGGAAGACAATTCCTGTTCTCAGCTCTTTTGAAAGCACCTCCTTAACTAGATATATACAAGCATAGGCCCAAGGATGGAACAAGAATAAAGAGAGACAGAACTGGCTCCTGCCTTGCAAAACTGGGAAGAGGCATTTGCACTCTTCTCATGCACTCACCTGTTTGTGAAAGCTCAATACATCTGACAGTGGGGTCAGAAACTGAAGACAAAATGATGAGGACCACAATGTTTTTTCCCACCACAATCAGCTACTGTTATAAAGTATCTCCTTAGCTTACTTCACTGACAGAGTGATGAGTTTAGTATAACAAAAGTTTAATTTAATTTTGCTTAAAATAGTGTTTGAGAAATCTTAATTCAGTTTCAAAATAATTATTTTCTCTGGACAAAACTTGCTGCAAGAGTAACCTTTTCTGGTGAATTCCTAGATTTGTCAACTTCAGAGACAACCCACTGGAGCTAGAGGTAACACTCCCTCCGTGTGAGAACACAGAAGAGGAGGAGCAGCAGGAAATGTTTGGCATTGACTTCATGCACGTATATATCCAGGAGTCCCTCAAGAAAACAGGCATGGCTTTTTTATTAATTCTTATTAATTCTTACTAATTTTTATTAATTTTGATCTCTCCACAATACAGTGAAAAAGAGAGGGATGAACTGAATAAATAAAATCTAGGATATGTATAGAAATGGAACATGAATAACCTTCTTAATAAATGAGTAACGTTTTCCAAAAAAAAACTGTAAAGGAGCTTTTCCAGATGGCAGGGGCACTTTTAACAGAAGCTGGCACAGTAGGTCTCCACACAAACAGCAAAAATTCTGGTAGGAACATACTGGAACCATGGAGCACTGTAATAAATGTGCCTGAGTTACCTACACCATGGAGAACGAGAAGGTGATGATTGTCTTTTGTATTTTAATCATAGTGGAGGTCTTCCAGCATCCTTTAATTTATGAAACCCAATTTCTTCTATTTTTGGATGTTGTCCAGATGTACTTCCAGAGGGGAATTAAGGGACAAATGCTATGTTCCCAACATACATCTTCTAGCAATGAACAATCAACACCTGATAAACAGATGTTTCTCACAACTTGCTTTCCCTGACACAAAATACAGTCACTTAAACAAAACACCCCCAGTTTCATCCCATTTCTAAAACATGACAAAAATTTGCCGTTCATTGTCTCCAGAGTAACAGCTTTAATGTTGCAGTAAGAGTAACTTTTGAACAGATGCTCAGTTGGCAGCTGTTACTTGCAGACAGCACTTCACTGCAGATATAAAATGTTCTCTCTGATCTTCATTCTTTGTTTTGTGAAGGCGCAAAAATTAATGAAATGCTTTGGATTTAGAACACTAAGCCAGCTTTTTTCTTATCAATATTTAATGAATGAATAATCAAATTAGCAAAAATATACCAAGATGACACTTTAGACATAAGTTTTCTTCCTGAAGAGATTCCCTAGCAGCACAGACTGATGAAAGTACTTAGGCCTACTTAAATATTTTAAGAGGAAATACAAAACTATTCTTAACTTCAAAGTGAAAGTATGTAAACTTCTCTTATTTTAACCTATTGTTTTTCAGGAAATTTGGAAAGTTGTACTTCTGATTCTCCTCCTGTCACAAATCCTAATGAATAAAGAATGTAACTGTGAATGGAAGAAAATATCAAGTACACTTCTTCACAGCAAAGAGGCTATAACAGGTTTCAAATATTCTTAGGAATTTCATTTTTCCACTCTTGAGAACTGGTATGCATATTTGTAATTCCCAGTAAAACTGAAAAATATAAGACCTTTTCTTGGGTACAGAAGAGATGATAAAAGGGGGTGTTTTTTTCTAAGAAATGAATTAGCTTTTTAAAAAAACCCAGATGAGTTTAATAGGATAATTTTTTTTCCCCTACCAATTCCAAATCTATCTCCTGTCAGATAGTTGGCCCTGGTATCAAAGAAGAACGTGGGACAGCTGTCAACAGGACATTCTCCAAGGACACAGCAGACTCTGTATAATACTGCAGGGCAGCCTTGTATCCTCGTTGTTGTAAATACTCGATCCGTCCATGATCTATCAGCCGTTTGCAGAGGCAACCGATCTCCTCTCGTTCCTCAACACTCAGGATCCTAGATTCAGAGAAGGGGAGGAAGGAATGAACAGCTGTCAGAAAATAGTTCTGTTAATTAACATCAGTAGTTAAGCTTAGAAAAACTACTGAAATCACTGTAAGTTCATTTCAGTCAGGCAAGCATGGCTGTTGAAATATTTTGAAATGTATGTCCATGAAAATGGTATTTTTAAAGTATTTCTATAATTTTAGTAATTAAATGTTTCTGCTAAATGAATCCTTTTGAGGACCCAAAACAATTCAATGTGCCACTATACATAGCTTTTCTCCTGGATTCCACTTGCTAGGAAAAAAAATGTACATACCCTTGTAAAGTATCAGAACCACTCTCTGTCCTGCTGAGTGCTTGCTCATGTTCTTCTGTATCATTAGTTGGATCTTCACTGTCCTCACTTGCAGAAGCTTTGCTTGTTGTTTCTCGCATGCCACAAGTAGCCCAACTACTCATTCTCTGAAAATAATGGAATTCTACTGGTCCCAGTCCTACTGATTTAAAGAACTCTCTGCCTACATAATGTGTCCAGTCACACTTGTGATGGCAACACAGAGCAATAACAATTCCAGCTACAGGCTTATGGTCTTCTGTGGTACTTTCATTACCAGCAGATTTGGGAGGAGCCACCTCTGTCTGAGCAGCCCTGCAGCGTTTGGGTGCAGGCTCTTCATCTTCTCTGTCACAGCCAGTGGTGTAAGTTTCAACCAAGCATCTCAAAGCAAGATCTGGGAATGAACAAATACATCCTCCCCATCAAAAAGTATCCATAAACACCATGCCATTATTTATACAGGCTGTATCAGGGTTGGGAATGTGCTTCCCACAAAGAAAAATAATATTACACATTACAAACTAAGCCAAAAAGCAAGTTCAGTGATAACTAAAAATAAAAACATGCTTTGAAAACATGAAAACCCTAAGCACTAATGTTATGAGACCTCTGGAGCTTCTAAGAGCTTATCCTCTGGAATATTTGTTCAGCACAAGTGAATTTAAAATAGTTTGGTTAACAAATGGCCATATTGTAGGAGAATCTCCTCCCTGTAAAATACACAAGTATTTGCTCTAAAAGTTTAATATCTAGAACACAATCTATTTAATATGCACAGGTACTTCTTAAATGCTTGATTGTGTCATCTTTGTCACAGTACCTATAAAGCTGTCCTATTTGAGATGTCTTTCTCTACGTAGTAGCCATATAACATTAAAAAAACTGTGTTAGTTTCAAGTTACCAGGACAGAAACACAACCTTATTTGTGTTTGGGATACATATTCAGACAGCAAATAAAAATTCAGAAAGAAAAATATTTCAAAGAAAAGGCAACTGTGCTAAAAAAGTACTCTCAAATACATGGCCCATGCCCCCACACACTCAGTTCTAATCTATTAACCAAGAAAAGCTTCACTTCTGCCTAAAGTATCCTCACGTCTGTTGCCCTTTTACTATTCCACTGGAGTCAACAGATATTTAGAATATAATTACTGTGTTCACCAGCAAAGGATTCGAGGGCAAGAACAGCTTAACAGGACAGCTTGGAAGACCAGTCTATTCAGAGTGTAAGGTTTAACATCCTGCCTTTCTGCAGTTCACACATCTGTAATTCATACCTGTCGCAGCACCACACAAATGCTTCCCAATTCCTACCACTGGTAGTTTTTTCTTCTCCAAAGTAGGTACCTTATCTGGAGGGAAAAAAAAGTAACAACCAACAAAACCCACATCCAATGCACAACTACCCCAGCACGTCTATGTTTTTTCTGAATAATATAATCTCAGCACATTTAGAAATAAATGTTTGCCACTACTAAAAATACATTGATTGGCACATTCAGTTATAAGCTATTCAAAGGAAAGAGTCTCTTGTTAAGACAAAATAATAGGATGCTGTGACTGGGAAGCACATTTAATCATTTCAGCCTTACTATAAAGCCCATGAAAGGTAAATATGACATTAATGCATCTCCTGCTGACAGGTGCTCCCACAAATTCTGTAGCATTGATGGTGCATAACTTACTTAATTCTACACATAAAACAAAACAACACAAACATGTTTAATCCTGTAAAAACCCTTCAAAATGTATTTGTTTTGGTACTTCTCACCTGTAATGTCCTACAAGTGTATAAAAAGTAGAAAACTTTAGTTTTCTACTAAACTACTAGGTTTTCTACCTAGTTAAACTCCATTTAAAATATACATATGTGTATATCTATGTATATTCACACATGCCTCTGTGTATATATGTGTATACACACAGCATCAATATGTCCAAGCAACCACTGAGAATAATCTTCAGAACCAAGTACATTTAAGCATGCTACAAACAAACTGACTGAAACCCCAGTATTCCAAATTTAAAAATAAGCCTCTATTTCAGAATGACACAGGCCAAGAAGGAACTCACTTAAACATAAGTGCTGAATGTCTACTTGAAGCCTCTCAAATATAGAATCCCTCCTTTTGTGTTTTCCATCCACCTGTTTAAACAGAACAAGATATTACATAGGGCTGGCCACTAGTAATTATAATTTTGCACCAGGTATTAACGTCAGACTTTTTTCTAGTCAAGTCAACATCTGTGAATTTCCAAAATTAAACACCAGGATTGTTTTCTAATTTTCTATTGGTGAAGTATGGAATGTGTAACTTGTAAAATTTAAATTTATTGAGGATGAAAAATAAATACTAACAGCTTCAATAGCAATGGTTTAAAAATTATACTTTACCTATGTAACAATATCCTCTTACCTTGAATCTTGTGGTTGCCCTTTCCACAAGCAAAAACTGAACACTTTCAACATTCTCTAAGGCAACATCAACCCAGTGAGACAGCTTTCCTCGCCCAGCTCCGAACTCAATGAAACACCTTCCTGGACCGAGTAAATGCAATTTTTCCATGTTACCTAAAATAGAAGCCTAAACACATCAAAAGATTATTCATGAACCAAGCAAATATATACACTGTGTATTGTAATGCCTCATAGAAATAATATTCCTTCACTGAACTGCTGAACACTTTTTAAAGCCTTTCTTTTAGTGAGGGATTAGGGAAAAGATTATGTGCATACAGAGGAAAGGGATTATATCTTCTGTTTTAACATATCAGATTTCCTCTGCAGGAAGCAACTGGCATTATACACCCAGTCACTCAAATTTACAGCAACACATGGAATTCCACATCCAAACCCCTCTATAGTTATTAGTAAATCAGACCAAACCTGTTGTTTCAGGTGTTTGGAAGCAGATTCCCCATTCTTTGGGTCATTTAAAGCTTCTTGTAAAGCCTGGTGGGACAGTATTTGTTCCTTAAGATGAAGTTCCAGGCCTGGAGGCAAATGCAAAACTTTTAGGTATGGCTTTCCAGTTTCCAAGAGTTCCTAGTTTGTAACACACATTATTACAATTGTGACATGAGCTCAGTTTATAGCACTAACAAAACAGTCTGCTGGGAGCATAAATCTATCATCATTTGTTTATAACAAAGCCATATTGTTATCTGTAGTGATATCAGAGTGTGAAAAAAAAGAAAAAAAAAAAGGAAGGGAACACAGGATTGATGTTTCATCATTCTTTCAATCTAGTTTACTTTTTGGAGTAAAATCTTGCTATTGGAGGTCTGCCTAATAATTGTTTCATATGTGTTTTATGCCATGTACCTCATATTTTTACAGGTATCTAACAACAAAAATAACAATTAAACATTTAATCAATTCAAATTAAAACATCTTATTTTTAGTATTTAATATTAAGCTCACCATTACTTGCTTTTTTCAACTTGATAATTAAGTTCTGCAGCTCTTCAACAGACAGAGAAGATAGAGGAACCTTTTTAAGGAAAAAGAAAGTGACACAAATAAATATGAGACCTTATAATTTTTCTGCACCTTTATAGTCAAATGACAAATTGCAACATGTAATGTAAGAACTGAACTTAAAACCAAATAATGTACTCACTTGTTTTTCGGGTATTTCTGCTACATCTTTTAAACCGGCATTAATATCTTGAACAAAATAGACCTTTAAAAAAAATCAAAAGAAAATAAATTTGATTCAGTTAATTTTCAGGAAGCAAATAGCTAAATTCTTCAGTGTTCTTATGGTAAGATATGTAGCAATAGCAATCCACTGCAAAGTAAGATTTTCCAAGTAATTTTTCTTCCTATAGTCTGATCCTGAATCCCAGCCAGAAATGACTCTTCTGACACAGTTTTACAAGATTGAACATGCTCGTAAGAGTTAAGCG